>JARFJB010000218.1:2515000-3077500 GCA_036346205.1 Vesta saturnalis
ACACGCACACGCACACGCACACGCACACGAAACGCACGACACGCACACGCACACGCACACGCACCCACACGCAACAACCACGCACAGCACACGCACAGCACACGCACGCACACGCACACGTACACGACACGCCACGCACACGCACACGCACGCACACGCACGCACATACGCACACGCACACACACTCACGCACAACGCACACACGTACCACGCACACGCAACGACACGCACACGCACACGCACACGCACACGCACACGCACCACACGCACCACGCACACGCACCGCACACGCACACGCACACGTACACGCACACGCACGCGCACACGCACACGCACACGCACACGAACGCGCATACGCACACGCACACGCACACACACTCACGCACACATACGCACAAACACGCTCATACACGTACACACACCCACACGCGCACACGCACACTCACGCGCACACCCACACGCATAAACACTCTTACACACATGCACACGCACAGGCACATGCACACGCACACGCACAGGCACACGCACACGCAGACGCACACGCACACGCACACGCACACGCAAATGCACACGCACACGCACATGTACGCGCACACGCACACGCACGCGCTCATGCACACGCACACGAACCTGGATACGCACACGCGCACGCACACGTACGCACAAACACGCACATACACGAACACACACGCACACACACACGCACACGCACACGCACACGCACACGCACACGCACACACTCACGCACAAGCACGCGCACACACGTACACGCACGCACACACACACACGCACACGCACACGCACACGTACACTCATGCGCACACCCACACGTATAAACACCCATATACACATGCACACGCACACGCACATCACACACACGCACACGTACACGCACACGCACACGCACACGCACACGCACACGCACACGCACACGCACACGCACACGCACACGCACACGAAACGCACACGCACACGCACACGCACACGTACACGCACACGCAAACGTACACGCACATGCACACGCACACGTACATGCACACACACGCACACACGCGCACACGCACACGCGCACGCACACGCACACGCACACGCACACTGACACGCACACGCACACGCACACCCAGACGTACACGCAAACGTACACGCTCATGCACACGCACGCGTACAAGCGCACACACGCACGCACACGCACACGCACACGCACACGCACACGCACCCGCATACGCACACGCACACGCACACGACCGCGCAAACGTACACGCACATGCACACGCACTCGTACATGCACACACACGCACGCACACGCACACGTGCACGCACACGCACACGCACGCGCGCACGCACACGCACACGCCCACGCACGCCCACACGCACTCGCACACGCACACGCACACGCACATGCACACGTACACGCACACCCACACTCACACGCACACCCACACTCACACGCACACGCACACGCACACACTTTTCATACTCGGTTAAAATCTGTAAATGATGTTTGCAAATATGTTAAAATAGCATTCGTAATCAGTTTAAATTCATCAGTCTCTGCTTTATCATTATTTGTACAAAATTTTTATTCAATCACTCAAATCACTCAATCAAATGGCAGAATTGCTTGTTGATTCAATTATAAAATGAATTTCTGTCCAATTTAAATTTAAATTATGATACCGTAAAACCATTCACTATGGTAAGTTCAAGTGATTTGTTTTTAAAGGGCATAAGTTTTCCGTACTTTTAAATTTATCTTTGAGATAAGTCAATGAAGAGTTTGTATTAGTAATTGAAAAACCTTTGATTAATATGGATATTTCATTTTATCCATCTCTATGTAAATAGTTTTGATAGGATATCAGTTAATGACGTACCCTTAATAATTAAGTACTGTTGGAAACTGCGTTCTAATGCTCGATGTTCCTGATTGACAATACAATCTTTAATATCACTCGCAATCTAAAACAAAAACATATTTAAAACATTTCAATTTTTTAAAAATGGACACGAATATTTGACATAACAATAATTCCTTTGACAGGTTCCAAAATCGTAAATTTCCAATGCCGAGATTACGTTAACTTTACCCTATCTCTTGCAAGTATTAGATGAATAACAATATTACACTGAACATTAAACTTTAATTCTAAACATTTATACCATCAAAAGAATACGCTTGTAAGATTTGTATTGATTACCTTCGATATCAGTGGTTTTTGAGAAGATGGATTAATTCAGCGATAACAATAAAGTCTTTAAACTCGCCTTCTCTCCTCTGTAAAATATTATCGAACATGGTTGACCACTAAAGCGAATCGTAAAGTCCAATTTGGATACAGCTTCTCTAAATTCAAGTTAATCTGAAATGAAACACAAAAAACTGTAAAATGTATCTACAATTAGTGTTAGGTATATGCAACCAGGATACTTTTATGTTTCTGTTTAGGAAATGTACAATATGCCCAGATCCGCCCTTAGCAAAAGCGGGGTCTGGTGCAAAACTTTTTGCACCAGTTTTGTAAGTAAATGACCCCCCTCCACCCACCACCCAGCCAACATTAACAAGTTATCATCCCTACCACTACCTGCACAAATGTTACTACAAAACAGATTTGTACACAGTTTGTCTCAGCAGTAGTTTAAAAAAAAAACAATAATCAATTATTGTATTTTTGCTTTATTGAGCTTTTTCGTTTATTTACTATATCTGTTTCCAAGACAGTAGGATATGTTTACTGGTTGCGAGGTCCAACTCGTCGGTAAGTATTTTACTTACCGATATCTTTTATTTACCAACGTAAAATGTCCGCAAAAATGTGGGAAATCTCTCGGATTTAGATAGAAGACGAAAAAATAACATGACAAGTTCCTATAATTTTTTTCCTTCAGACTCTCCTTACGGAGATGTGAGCCCGTAAAGGACGCCACTAAAAATAAGTTTTTCTAGAATAACTTTTAAAGTACTTGACATAATTTAATAAAAATTCAGTATGATGGCCACTAGTAAGGGCCTCTTAAAATAGTATCCTTAAAACAAATTTAGCTTGTTTAGTTTACCAGGGATGGACTAAGTTGTACACCTTAACGCCTAAATTTTTAACACCCAGTATGATAAAGATCTAAAAAAATATTTTTGGGTAGTTTGAACCTTTCTCTATAAAGAAGGTATACTTGTTTAACATCGATAAAATTAACTATTTTCGAGAAAAAAAATAATAAACGAATTTATGTTTCATTTTCATTTAGTTAAAAACTTCATAAGTGGGTTCAACATGGGCTCCGTGAAGTCTGATACACTCGCGAGCACGACGAATTGAGGTCTGCTGTACCCGCCACAATATCCCCACATTGTTCCTTAGCACATCACAATGAAACGTGAATCTCTGTAGAAGCTCCTCTCTAGTATCAACCGGACTGGTAAAAATCCAAAGGCGTCAGGTCGGGAGATCTAGAGGCCAGCCGGTAGGTCCACCTCTACCTATCCAACGGTTTGGATAAACGTTATTTAGTGTTCCCGCACAGTAACGCTAAAGTGAGGTGGTGCCCCATCATGCATAAAGTACACGTTTCAGCGGGTTTCAAGAGGTAAATGCTCTATTAAATCTTGAAAAGCGTTCTGGAGAAACTCCAAATAAAGTTGTCCATTCAACCGCGCCGGCAATACAAATGGTCCAATCAAAAAATTGACTCCTGTCCAGATATTAATTGAGTGAAACTGATGTTGATGATGCGAAACAATAGTTGCATGAGGATTTTCATCTGCCCATACGTGTGAGTTGTGTAAATTCGTGATACAATTTTTGGTAAAAGCTGCTTCATCTGTAAAAAGAATAGTGCTAAGTTTTCATTATTTCGTTGCTGATCCAATAGCCAGTTTGTGAACTGCATTCTACGAGAAAAATCTTCAGGAATCAATTCATGCACTTTTTGCAAATGATATGGGTATAACAGCTGTTCTTGAAGAACTTCATGAATTACTGTTTTCGGCTTATTAAATTGTGCGGCTAATTTGCGAGTGCTCGTTGAAGGAGTGCCATCTACAGCATTCAAAATATTTTCCTCTAATTCCACCGTACGCACTGATCTTGTGAGACCATCAGTACTTTGTTTCTGAAACATTCCTAAAGTTATAAAGAAAGTCAATATTATTACCTTAGTAACCGAAATCACTTACCATTCTCTCTTAGACGTTGATCAACTCGTTGAAATGTCTTCTGATTTGGAATAGTACGGTTAGGAAATCTCTCGTGATATAATCTTCTTGCTTCCAAAGCATTGCAAGAGGCAAGACCATACATGAGATGCATATCTGCATATTCAATAAAAGTGAATTCCATATTTCGAATAAGTTTACAATTCAAACCACCACGAAATCCAAAAATCAGTAAATTTTAAGTAAATTAATGTCGATTAATGTATCAGCGATGTGACAAAAAATGTTACGTTCTAAAATGCAGGTTATTTATTTATTTCGTACCATAGGAACGTTTGACATATGTTTTTTTAGGAAAGATAAATAAAATGAACAAGAAATAAAATTATACCTCGTGGGTCAATAAACTTACTTAAGTTTGCAACATTTTTTAAGTAATTAATACATTTAATTTAGTTTTCCTAATTTATTATTAAAAGAGTGCTTTCTTGTAAAAATTCGAAAAAACACTGGCTTAATTTTTTTTTATAATTTATTAATTATGATTCGCGTTTATTATTTTTTTCTCGAAAATAGCTCATTTTATCGATATTAAACAAGTATACCTTTTTTTTTAGGTAAAGATTCAAGCTACCCAAAAATATATTTTTTAGATTTTTATCATACAGGGTGTGTTAAAAATTTAGGCGTTAATGTGTACAACTTAATCCATCCCCGGTAAACTAAACAAGTTAAATATGTTTCAAGGATACTATTTTAAGAGGCCCTTACTAGTGGCCATCATACTGAATTTTTATTAAATTAATATCAAGTACTTTAAAAGTTATTCAAGAAAAACTTATTTCCAGCGGCGTCCTTTAGGGGCTCATATCTTCGTAGGGAGGGTCTGGAGGAAAAAAATTTACACGCGTGTGCGTGTGCGTGTACGTGTGCGTGTGCGTGTGCATGTGCGTGAGCGTGTGCGTGTGCGTGTGCGTGTGCGTGTACGTGTGCGTGTGCTTGTGCGTGTGCTTGTGCGTGTGCGTGTGCATGTGCGTGTGCGTGTGCGTGTGCGTGTGCGTGTGCGTGTGCGTGTGGTGTGCGTGTGCGTGTGCGTTGTGTGCGTGTGCGTGTGCGTGCGTGTGCGTGTGGTGTGCGTGCTGTGCGTGTGCGTGTGCGTGTGCGTTGCGTGTGCGTGTGCGTGCTGTGCGTGTGCGTGTGCGTGTGCGTGTGCGTGTGCGTATACGTTTGCGTGTGCGTGTGCGTGTGCGTGTGCGTGTTCGTGTGCGTGTGCGCGTGCGTGCGAGTGTGCGTGTTCGTGTGCGTGTGCATGTGCGTGTGCGTGTTATTTTTTCGTCTTCTATCTGAATCCGAGAGATTTTCCACATTTTCCGGACACCTTGTATACTACCTATATTTCACAACAATAAGAACAAAACATTTGGATATTTCTATTTAAAACGTCACTTTTGACTTTTCGTTTATTTAGTAGAAATTAAGTAATTTCAATTGTTGTAAATTTAATACAATCGTGCAAAAAACAGTATGAACATCACGAATATTAAGGGTTGTATCGGTCTCCGGCCAAACATGGCGTGAAGTACTAAAAAGAATCGTTTCTAGCCTTAAACATTTAGCACAAAAAATATTGCTTTCAGGGGGTCGAGCTATAAACTTTACAAGCCAAACAATTGTAACTTTTAAGGCCTTATTGAAATGATAACTGCGTTTGGTCCAGTCATGCAGGAACATTTGAGGCGAATTAGATCGTTGGAGATGCACGACCACTATCTAGAAGCCACTATTCAAAATGAGTTGATTAAACTGTTATCTGAAAAAGCGAAAATAAAAATATTACAGATATAAAAATATTATTTTTCCGTACTACTAGACTGCACTTTCGACTTCAGCCATCAAGAGCAATTGTCTGTGCTGATACGTTTTGTTAAGATTGAAAACAATGCATCAGCAACAAAGAATGAGAGCGGGGATGTGAGTGTTGAAGAGCATTTTATCGAATTCCTAGACGTCAAGTCAACAAGAGACAAGAACTTAACAGATGTCTTACTAGAGGAACTGGATAAACTTGGCTTGGAGATTAAAGATTGCAGGGGGCAAGGATACGACAATGGGTCGAATATGAAGGGTATCCATTCTGAAGTGCAAGCACAAATTTTGGAAATAAACCCCAAAAGCGTTTTACATGCCTTGTTCAAGCCATAGTTTGAATCTCTTGATTTATGATGTTGCAAAATGTTCACCTAAAGCCATGACATTTTTTGGGGTTATTCAAAGAGTTTACATAGTTTTTTCAGCGTCAACAAGGCGATGGGATGTTCTGAAAAAACATGTACCAAATCCGACTGTTAAGCACTCATGTGATACGAGGTGGGAGAGCAAACTTGAAAGTGTAAAAGCACTTCGTTACCAGATTAAGGAAGTAAATGATGCTTAAGTTGAAGTAGTAGACACCACTGATGACCCCAAAGCAAAAAATGAAGCTAGATCACTTGCAAATGAAATAGGCAGCTATGAATTTTTAGTAACATTGGCTATTTGGCATGATGTGCTTTTTTCTGTAAAACGTGTAAGAAAAAACCTGCAGGCAAAAAATGCACCTTGGCGTAGCATTACAGTTACTTCAAGGATTGGTTTTTCGAGCGATCTAGAGTTGAAGGTTTTGTTGCAGCAACAATAGTTGCAAATGAAATGAGCGTAAAATTGGGAACAGAGCCAAAGTTTTAAGAAATTAGGCAAAGAAAGAAAAGGAGAATGTTTGAGTACGAAGGAGAAGATGAGCATGTTTTAAAATCTGCTGAACAAAACTTGAAAGTTCAGTATTTTTATTGCATTGTAGATTGCACAGCACAGTTTCTTACGAAAAGGTTTGAACAAATGGTCAGTTATGATGCTATGTTTGGATTCTTGTACAGTGCGAAAGAACTAAAATCAATAGAACAAGGTGAACTACTGGAAAAGTCCAAAGCCTTAGAGGCCACTTTCAATTTTGAAGATCAGAGGGATATCAACGGAAATAAACTGTTTACAGAACTGAAGGTTCTTCGTGAACTTCTTCCTGCTGAAGTTGAAACAGGTGCTGGGGTTTTAAGATTTATGAACAGAATTCAAAATCAATTTCCTAACACCTTCATTGAGTATAGGATTTTACTTATAATCCCTGTGACAGTTGCTAGTACAGAAAGGAGTTTTTCTCGCCTAAGGTTGATAGAGACATACTTGAGGTCATCCATGAGCCAAGAAACGTTAAAGTTTTAGCAACACTATCTATAGAAGGTGATACTACAGCCAAAGTGAGTTTTGATGAAGTTATTGATGAATGAAAACAAGAAAAATAAAGTTTGGATAGGAAAAGTGTAAGTACAAGACAAGGTATAAGATATTAAACTCAAATTACAGTGTTTATGTAATAAGCTCCAAACAGTGATACAAAAACATTTCAGTTCAACTTGAAATGAACAAAGTATTTTAAACTGTTTAACAAAATTGTTACATTATGTAATACAAAAGTCTAGAATACCATTAAAAGTATACTCATTAGGTTAGGTTTAGGTATTGTAAGCCACTTTGCTTACAATAATTAAAATGATTTATTTTAATTTGCCTCGGTCTAGCTCAAATCGGGCCTTGTCTTAACAAGACGGGGGTGGTTCGTATTTTGGTGCTTAACTCTGTACACTTTGAATAATTACAATAAAATGTTTTAAACGTATATTAACTATTTTTTCTATAAAACTAAATCATCAGCTAGGTTAATTAAATTAACATCAAGAAAATTTTTATATCAAGTTAACCGGAGTGTCCTTCCCAGTAGCGCCCGTTTTGGTTGGTCCCCGTGGACCGTATTGGTGGAATTATTGGCTCCTGAGACGTTTCTGTGGAAATATAAATGATCGTGGTTCAATTGCTAGTGTGTTAGGACCAAAAATCCTGATAATGACGATTTATTTTGATTTATTACGAACGCTTAGGCCGGCCCTGTAAACGGTGGCGTGGTATTTATCAGATGGCGTTATGTAATATTCTCCGTATTACATAAGCAGGGGACAACGATCGCGCTGATGTTTGTAAACAGGTTAAAGAGAAAAATAAATAATTAAAAGTAACCTTGGTGCGCATGACTATTCGTATATGTGATTTGGCTTTCAGACTGAATAGATGTGAATTCAGTACTTGTAATTCTTCACAAAGGATAAGTTAATATTTATACGTTTCTGAATGCAAATTGTTTGTACGCGTTTGATTATTTACTCTAACTGATCAGGATGGTCTCAGGATTTCTTAATTAATTGAGAACGTATTTACATTGATTAATACATAATTATGCCCGGCAATAAGACGCATTAATTCTTTATTATTAGAAAACGTCTGTTATTGTTAAACGAGTATAACTTTCTTATAAGCGAAACTTATTCTACCTATTAAATACAGGGAAGGCGGAGTTTATCACGAACTAATCTACGGTAGTTATTATTAAAAATTGCTTCTATTATTAATTGTTGTAAACGAATTAATCTGAGGCGGGTTTATACGATCTTTTAGAACTGCGTGAACTATTCTGTGAATTGTTTCAGACGAAATGCAGGTACACGATTATTCTCGGGGTTAAAATGAGAGAAATTACACGTATAATGTTCGTAATCCATTCTGATGCTGGTAAATTAGTCAGGCCTTGGGAACGAAATAGTGGATAGTTTTTCGTTGTGTACGTAAACGCATCACGGGTTCATCTTTATTTAACTGGAGGATCACGCGGGTGATCTCTTAGAATACGGCTTCTGGTATTGAGATTATCTCCAGGTCTTGGCGTCGCTTGTTTGTATTGCTAATTTTTTCAGGATTTGGTAAGTGTATTGTAGGTGTAATATATGTTTAATGGAGAGCCCTTTATAAGATTCTGGGTCCAGCCCGTCGACTGCTGTATAAAGGGATCTCCAAGAGAGCGGTAGAATTAGAGTGAATACCCTTCTTGCCGCTGGAGTAAATGGAAGTTGACTTCAGGGCGCTAGAGCCCGCAGTAGCAACGTCCTGGTTTGTGTGTGTTTGCAGAAGGTGACTTCAGGCTTTACAGCCTGTCGTGTACTTCTGGTGTGTGTACTGGAACGGTGAGATAACTTCCGGGCTCTGCAGCCCATCGTTTCTCTGGGTGTCTGGTGTAATGTTTAGGAAAAGTGTTGTAATAAAACTTACGTGATATTAACCTTAGCGTATCTCAACCAGCAGCTTGATTGTATGACGATGATTTACCGGTAACGGCGGCGAAGTAACGCGACTAAAGATACACGACGGTTTGGTATACAACGAAACTAAGTACGGCAGGGTGCGCGGTCTGGAGCTCGGTTCTAGATGCTAGAGGCTCGAGATTAGCGACTAGAGAGAGGAGAGCGGAGTGTGCAGAGTGTTTCTTCCGGAAAAAGGAAAGGGCCACGTATTTCAGTCCCTCCCCAAGGGGGAGGGTGGGCTGCTCGAGCTTTCCGAGCTCCTTCAGCCACAATAATGGTTTCCCAGCATACATACATTACATATATTGCATGGTGGGATTAAGGATGGATGTGGTCAGGATAGGATCGGAAGAAACGGAGTTAGCGTTCTGAGGGGGAAAATACTACACCAGCATTCGCCTAAGCAGCCGCACATGGTGTACATATACGCAGTGACCATGCCGCTAAATGTATATGAGGAAAACCCCCTGAAAAAACCTCATACAAGGTAGACGGTAATGGGAATCGAACCCATTACCTCCCGAATGCTAAGCAGATCGTGTCACCACTACGCTATCGGCTCGGTTGGGTGTTTCTTCCGGTAGCGCCGCGGTATTTATAGATAATTCGCGGTGATTGGGTCCGGCTTCTATGCAGGGGTCCTCTGGTTGTGATTGGCTGAAGATTATCTGACGTAAGATCATTTGATGCTTTTTGATATCTACGTCGGAGGATTAAAATTAATTATTTGTGATGCAATATCGCGCAATAGTTTGCAATTGGTTTTAATATTATGCACCTTTATCTAACTTGATTACTGTAGAGCAATTAAAAAAATAATTAATTACAAAAATTTTAGTAAAGTTAAGCTGGATCTTTACAGTATGTCTTTGTATTTTGTGACTTTCTTTATATTTACGATTTTGTTTCTTTACTTAAAACCATAAAAATGGGTTGTTTCTTTAAAACGATCGTAATGCTTATTTAAGGTTGGTATTATTTAAGTTCTAACAAAATAGTATATTGAGTATCAAGAAGAGTAAGGGACGTTTACCGGTCGACGGCCGTGTTTGCCCGGAGACCGGTACAAGCCTTAATATTAGTGATGCACATACTGTTTCTTGCACGATTGTATTAAATTTACCACAATTGAAATTATTTAATTTCTACTAAATAAACAAAAAGTCAAAATTGACGTTTTAAATACAAATGTCCAAATTTTGTGTTCTTATTGTGAAATATAGTGTACCTACATAATTTTACGTTGGTAAGTAAAAGACGTCAGTAAGTAAAATACTTACCGACGAGTTTGGCCTCGCAACCAGTAAACATATCCTACTGTCTTGGAAACAGGTATGGTAAATAAACGATAAAGCTCAATCCAGCAAAAATACAATAATTGATTATTGTTTTTTTTTTATTTTTAAACTACTGCTGAGACAAACTGTATACAAATCTGTTTTGTGGTAACATTTGTGCAGGTAGTGGTAGGAAGAAGGAATGATAGCTTGTGAATGTTGGTTGGGCGGAGGGGGGAGGGGGTCATTTACTTTCAAAAAAGCACCGCAAAACTTTTTGTACCAGACCCCGCTATCATTTCAATAAGGCCTTAAAAGTTACCATTGTTTGGCTCATATACTTAGTTTACAGTTCGACTCCCTGAAAGCAATAGTTTTTGTTTTAAATATTTAAGACTAAAAACGATTCTTTTGAGTACTTCACGCCAGTGGTCTTTTTCTTTTTGTATGAAGTTCCCATGTTTTTGATCAATAGTTCTTTGCAACATTCTGACCGTGGTGATGTCTCGTGATTGTCAAGCGCTGTGTGCCCAATCATTATACCCTTCACCAGCTAACTGAGAAGCAGTGTCGTTACCGTACAATTTACAGCAAACGCAAAAGGCCTTGTCACTACTTTTGCTGTAAACTAACCAACGTCTGTGCACCTGTTCTTCGTTGTCCATGAAACGTTTGTAAAACTTTTTTTGGAAAACAAACATTTGCCACTTGCAAAGGACCCTTTTGTATGATTTCGTCAAATTGAGAATGTGTAAGTGTTTCTGGCCACAGACCAGTATTATGGGTATCTGAAAGTAGCCTTTCAATTAAATTTTTCAAAGGACTGCATGATGTTGTTCCAGTTTCACCCGCATCAAAATCGGGAACAGTGTTGACACCAACAATATTCAAATCTTTATCTAAGGGTTTGTTGTTACTAGAACTTAACGTGGTTGGAATTATTTGTTTACTCACGTGACTCTCGTCACTTTCACCTTCGGGTTTATCTTCTTGTTTTAAAAACTTGTTAAATGCTCCCTGTTGCGACTTTAAAAACATTTCTCGTTTGTTCTTTTTCTTTTGCTTTTCAGATCCACTCAGATATTTTCGGAATTTATCGCGCTCTCTCGACATACCTATCTTTATTTATGGAAACAATAACACAATACACAATATAATAAATTAACAATAAACTGTCAAACGCTTTAGTACGCTATTAGTATTACATCAAATCATCAAACAGCACTCTAAATGCACCAACGCGCCCACCAACTTGCGCCGCATAGACAATACCTGATGTTGTCATGTGTGCTTGTTTTGGTGGCATGGGGGCGAAAGAGGGAAGGAAGAGAGCCTGCTGTGACAGTCTCGATCGAGGTGGCGCATCGCAGTCATGTCTCACACATTCCGACACAATTGACACAATCGGCAATTCTCGGAGCTATCTGCTACTGATTATGCTCCTTTTCTTTACGTAGCGCGGGACCTCGCTTCCCATTCCTATTGTAACCTAGGGTGCTTCAACCATAAGAACCATTCATATATTGCATGGCCAGTTGGCCACAATAAGTACTTTAATAACTAAAAACTTTTTAGAGCAAAATCTGAACCTAAAAATATTACAGCGCAAGTAAGGTCCCGCGATGCTGGGCCTTGGTAGGCGCGGGGCATGGAGGGGCGACTCCACCCTGAGGGCGGCTCTGAGTGTGTCCAGATCTCGTTGTTTTAGTTGTTTTTTAAATATATCTTTGTTATTATCAAAGATAGAAGTTTGCAGTTTTTACATTCACGTACGTACTACTTTGTTGACCTAGATTTCATGGCGAAAATTTAGTGTCTTTTTTGGTTTTCGACTTATAGCCAAACGTCGATATTTCTACATTTTTTTCAAGGTCTTATACGTCACTGAATGCTATTATAATGATATATATTTCGTCAACGGCGAAGTGTCGAATTCACTGGCGTGCTTAGAATTTTTCTAGGGGATGCGGTTTTTGAGAAATAAATATTAACTTGCATTTTTTTAAATGGGAATCATAGTTGCAATTCTTTCTTAGCTTTCCAAAAATACAAATGTAGACATTCCTGAGAAAACATATCGCTTTTCAACAAAACGGTGCCTGAGCCCATAATATTTTGGTAGTGAACAATTACTTAGAAAACCTTCGATTAACTATTATGACGGTTCTGATAAATTATGTTTTTCATAAAAACTCCATAGGAAGAAATCCAGCATAGGCAGATCTGGAGATCGTAGCGGCCATAACACCGAACCGAATGTTGCAATTCAACGATTGCAAATTTTAGCTTTGCTTCTAATATTATTAAGATTGACATAAATACATAAGTCTAAAATACCAAAGTTTCAGCTTTTACTGCAGTCTTGTAACATGTCGCCAACTGCGATTGACATTTTGATGTCTAACAGGATAAGTACTTTTCCATTTAGTTAAGACGTTTTTCCAATGTTTGAACCACGTTATATCCTCTTTGTAATTGTCTGTTGAATTTGTCAAGTTTAGAAAAGTTAACATTAAAATATGTTAAACTACATTTACAACCCTTAATGTTGTGTTCCTGTTTTTTAGATGAATCGGCCTCTTTCTTATTGGTTGAGTGTCTTTTTCTTTGATGTAAAAGTATGGCATTTTCTGATCTGTGCAAAATTTTGCGACAATTACCTACAAAGTGACCTTCTGCCAAAATTCATTTTCCGTAACTTGATTCGTTTTTTTACAGAAGGTATGTGTATGTTTTCGTCGTTTTAGCGGACAGAAGACCAATAATTTTAATTTTAAATTGTGATGTTCATGTTTCAAACGGCCGACATAAACAGTACACATGTTTTGTATGTATACTTAGTGATTGATATTTCATTGCGGAACTCACTTTTTAATGATGAAAGTAAACATATGTTTGCTTGTTATATCTACAAGGATATTTGATTTGTTTGTTGTTAGTCTAAGCAATTTAATACTTGAGTACACTATTTCCTCACGCCGATGTTTGTAAGAGTGTTTTGCTCATTGAATGTATTGACAAATACTAATGTATCTGCATTCCATTCATTCTTTTAGTACATTGTTGCCCAAGTCATACTTTTTGATGGCGAACTTCATATACAGGATGCCCCTTTTTCAAACATTACACCTTGGAATCTCAATTATTTTCAACGATACGATTACGTTCAATAGGAGTATTTGAGGAATTTAATAGCGAATATCAACTGAAACAATTTCGGTTGTCTTTTTAGTTTTTAATATAATTAAAAAAAATTAATTTCCAAATCTTTGACTTTAAATATAAAAACTATAACTCCAATATGCAATTTAACATTAAACAATTATTAGAGCACTTTTTTAGGACAAATTATAATATAAGACCCTATTTGATATAATGGTTAAAAATAAAAAAAATTAAAAATCCCTAAAGATGTAGGTACTGCACTGGTAAAAAAAGTTGGTTATAATTTCACCATTAACAGCTATGCCAAATGCAACATCTTATTATACAAAATTTTGTTTAAATTTCTTATAAAATTATAATTTTAGAAACTAAAATTAACAATTTTTTTCAATTATTTTGAAAATTAAGAAAAGAAACCAGAATTTGTTGGCATTACATTTGGCTGTAAATTCCGCAAGTTTGCCAGACATCTCTAATAACCAAACTCTTAAACAAGGAAGCATGAAAAAAGGCCACACTATATAAAAGAAGGCATTGTATTAAAATACAGTGTGTCTGAAATTGGAAGGGGATGCAGTGGTCTCTCGGAAACCATAAGACATTGACGAAAGTTTTAGAAAGTTTCGGACAGGCCAGTTCAGACTTCGGTTGAGCATAGGTCCCTACCAAGCTTAAGAGCTCTTCGATAAATAAACATTTCAAAAAAAGATAACATCGTTTTTCGAGCCGCGTTACAACAGGCGCTGCTTCCAGCAGTATTTAGAGAAACGAGCAGCGCGTGGAGAGCTGTCACCGACGACGCCTGAGAGTTCGCGATACCATCGCTGCTAGATCTGCCGGTCGACAGATCTAACGCGCCATCTGCCCCCACCGCACACAAGAGGAGGCGGCAAAAGAAGACGAGACCACCACCGCCGGAAGGAATCGCCCCGCTAGCAGAAGATCGATTAAAAGAAACACCGACAACCACCGCAGCCACCACCGACGTCACCGAAGAAGAGGCCCGCCCCGGCTCCACCAGCCCCAACGACTTCGTGTTACAGAAGAAGAAGCTGAAGAAAATACCGAAGGTTCCCCGCCTACGCCGCCGCCTACGGACAACGGATTCGAGGCCCTTGAACCCTTCACGAACAGCCCTGCAGCCATGGAGCGCACAACGGCACGAGAGGACACCAGGGAAAAAGTGCCGCCGGTAATCCTTCGTCAGAAGGAGAACTGAGTCGCGTTATCACGAGAAATGGCCAGACAACGGATCGCCTTTACAAGAGTCAAGGCCTTCAGCGAGGGAAACCAGATCCAGCCTACCTTACTCCCGAGCAGACACAGGCTGATGAGGTATATGGATAGGTGTGGTACCTCGTATCACACCTATAAGGCAAATAGCGAGCGATTGGCTAAGGTAGTGATACGCGGCGTGCTCATAGAACAATCCGAGGTCGACGTTAGCTCAGAGCTAAAGATATTAAGTACTTTATGTTTACAGGATGAAGCAGCGATGACGCCCGATTCCCCTCGTGATGGTAGAGTTGCCGACCGAGGAAGACAACAAGAAGATCCGGGAGGCAAAGCACGTCGCCCACCTCCACGTGACTGTAGACTATTTGCGGCGGAAATCCAGCATCGCGCAGTGCCACCGACGTCCGTCACGCACAGCGTTGTTACATGACGGCAGCACGCTGTGTAAAGTGCGCCGGTAATCACCACTTCAGTGAACACACAAAACCCCGTACAGACCAGGCTGAAGGTGTTAACTGCGGTGGGGACCACCTCGCTAGCTACAGGGGCTGCTTTAGGTTCCCTTGACCTCCACAGCGGAAGAATACGAAAGAACAAAAGCGACCGAAGAGAACGCCTTCTTCAACCCGGACTGCCCTCAGTTACGCCAAGCGACGGCAGGCAATGGTGAAATACCGAGAGCGGCTCCCTCCGCTGTTGTTACCCCGACTGTCCAACCCGCCTTAGGGTTCGACGCCATATTGGGACTCCTCGGAGGTTTCAATATGTAGAAGGCCCTACCTGTCATCCGCAAGGTGGCAGGGGCGCTTGCTCAGGCGAAAACTGCGGTGCACCCGTGCTGAGTGATTCTCACGCACTGTTTAGAGGTGGTTGCCCTTTTTGGGTAATCATACAAAGGTCCGGAGCAAAGACTGGTACCCTAGCTAAGTATACAGTATCGCTTATTTATTTAATTCTGTTGTGTTAAAACCGAGAATGTATTCACAGGTTTCTATTTGTTTCAGATACGCAGGGCACCAGCAACATCAGCAACAACCGAACGGCAACAGCACAACACCAATAGTATAACCACTACAACGCTTCTTTTTTTTGGGACAAATCTCAACTCAAAGATGTCAACAGGTATAACACATAACCATGCTATCCACGAATTGAAGAGGACGAGGAGTGCTGAGCAGCGCACAACCAACACTACTAAATACATTATTACTTATTTTATATTCCAGCGTCTCATAATGACATTATTAAGGATTTCATTTGTAGTGTCAAAATGACACACGTTATTGGACATAATGATTGTTATTATGATCTTTACAGCACAAATATCTATTATTGCATATTATATTGTAATATGTATTGTAACTATATATATATATATATATATATATATATATATATATATATATATATATCTTGTTAATGTATCTAAAAATTCTAATAAACTTTGTTAAATAAAAAAAAAAAAATTTGACAATTAATTATATTAGTAATTTAATATTGCTCATAGTTTACACTGGTTTGGTAGATGATTAAATAAGAAAAGAAAAGTGTCATTTTAAAAAAATCTCTGTTTTTCTTTTACTTATGGATATTTCTGAAACTTGTATAGAAACATTTTCAAAGTAATTTTTCACGTAGAATGCGCGTATATATTCAGATTTTAAATAAAACGTTTCAGATTTCTGAAACCATCAGTAAGTTCACTTTTTCTTATGGAAGCGATTTGGATTATATCTAATTCATGTCATCTTCGTTTGTCAAATATGAAGATCAAGCCTATATTAATTTTTCTTCGTTTAGACAAACGCACAACCTTACAAACGCACCAACGTACAAACTTACAAACGTACAAACGTAGAAACGTACAAACGTACGAACGTACGAACGTACGAACGTACGAACGTACGAACGTACGAACGTACGAACGTACAAACGTACAAACGTACAAGTGTACAAATGTACAAATGTACAAATGTACAAATGTACAAATGTACAAATGTACAAATGCACAAATGTACAAATGTACAAATGTACAAATGTACAAATGTACAAATGTACAAATGTACAAATGTACAAATGTACAAATGTACAAATGTACAAATGTACAAATGTACAAATGTACAAATGTACAAATGTACAAATGTACAAATGTACAAATGTACAAATGTACAAATGTACAAATGTACAAATGTACAAATGTACAAATGTACAAATGTACAAATGTACAAATGTACAAATGTACAAATGTACAAATGTACAAATGTACAAATGTACAAATGTACAAATGTACAAATGTACAAATGTACAAATGTACAAATGTACAAAATACAAATGTACAAATGTACAAATGTACAAATGTACAAATGTACAAATGTACAAATGTACAAATGTACAAATGTACAAATGTACAAATGTACAAATGTACAAATGTACAAAAGTACAAATGTACAAATGTACAAATGTACAAATGTACAAATGTACAAATGTACAGATGACAAATGCACAAATATACCAATGTACACATGTACAATACGTTTGTACATTTGTACAAATGTAGAAATAATCTAGGTGGAATCCCAAAATATATAATTCCAATTCGAAATTTTTGGTCCATCATACCTATTGTGAACTCAATCCGGAGCACACTGTGTAATCAGTGCTTTCAACAGCATACATTTTCTTGGGAAAATAGTATCAATTCTAAAGACAGGCGACATTAATGACATTAATAACTTCAGGCCAATATCAAGTTTACCGGGTTATTCTAAAATGTTTGAGGTTCTGATAAACAATCAACTGATTTATTTTTTTGGACGAATTCAAGTCTTTTGCTAGGAGCAATTTGCGTACAGAAAATGTAAATCTACTACTCTAGCGGTCAAATTATTAAAATCAACATCACATTCTTTTGATGAGATGCAATAAAATAGCACACGGTTCGCGTACCTTACAAAACCGTTCGATTGCGTTAAATTCAACATATTATTGGACAAGTTAGAATTTTATGGTTTGCAAGAAGATGAAAACCTGTTAATCAAATCTTATTTATCAGATAGAAGCCAAATTGGTAATTTAAATGAGTGTGCATCATCTAAACTCTCAGCAGGATCGAGTGTCTCACAAGGTTCAGTTTTGGGCCCTGTCTTATTTTTGGTTTGCATAAATGATTTACCTAGCAATATACCCGCTTCTCAATCTATTTTATTTGTCGATCATACCACGTTTGTTAACTTTCGTTGTAATGCCGCAAATCAAACCAATCTACGTCTCCAGCAGGCTTCAGAATGGTTCTCAGCAAACAACTTAAGAGTGAATTAAAAAAAACATAAAACTCAACTTTTTCCTCATCACAAAACAGAAATAATGTAACTTCGATCAAATTTTTAGGTATTGAAATAGGTAACAATTTAAGTTGGAGAAGTCATATTGCTACTAAATTAAATAAATATCAAATACGAAAGCTAATTTCGTTGACGTCTCAAGAAACTGCAATAAGTTATTATTATGCACATACATATATAGCTATACACAACCCGGTATTTTTTTCTTCAGAAACCAAAGGTAACTTATTATGATCCTCTTCACAGATAACATTTGAAAAATCAAGTCCAATGTTCTCGTATTACTATTTACTATGATATTTAGTTCATTTAGACTAGTAAGTTGTAAAATGAGGCACGTTAAAATCTCCAATTATTACAGTAGGTATGTTCATTATTAGCTAAAAATTAATCCAGTCATTCAAAAAAATTGGCAAAATGTCCCGCACTAACTTGCAGTAAATTGAAACCCAGATTACAATTACAACCTACTACAACTATTAATGGATGATACTATATTGCCCTTAATTGGCAAGGGAGCACCAGTAGAAGAGGGGCACTATCCCCTCCACTTTTTTTACGTCACAAACCTCTCCCCCTTTTACTTTTTATATTCTCACGTGGGAGACCATATTTTCCACCCCTATGGTCCTTTTCATCCCTAATTATTTTTTTACACACCCACGTGTAGGACGTGTTTTTCACCCCTATTTTATGACAGCTCACGTATAGGACGCGTATTTTCTACCCTATGGTTTCTTTTCGAGGGTCAACCCTAATTAGAGTCTTTCTGTACTTGCTCACGTGAGGGGTTGGTCTTGGTGCTGGGGCTGGACCTGGACCTGGTCTTGGGGTCGGGGTTGGAGCTGGTCTTGGACTTGGGATAAGTCTTAGGGTTTGGTCGTGGGGCTGGACCTGGAGCTGGTCTTGGGGGATTGATCTTGGACCTGGACCTGGGCTTGGTCTTGGACTTGGAGCTGGTCTTAGGGTTATTTCTTGATGGTCATCTAATTAGTGTCCTTTTGGCTATATTAAGAGCAGTGCCCCTGGAGGTTAGGCAAATGCACACGCATACAATGTTGGAAATTGCATAATTAATAAGATATTATTATTAAAATTATCGATCCTATTGCTTTAAAATGGTCATATGCTATTGGATGATCTTTTACCTATACGAGAAAACGTTGTATTTCTAATAAGGAGGTTCTCGTAAGCCACGTGTAGGGCTTCGCAACTTGTTCTCGGGCCTTCGCCTCCAGGCCGGAGATGATATGGGAACCTAACCTAATAAGACAAGTGTAGAGCTTAGCCCCTATCGTGGCCCCCTTGGTGCAATTGTATGTGGTTCTAACTTAATCTTACAGCTGTAGGCCTTCGTCCCGTCATGCAAAATTGTATTCTAATAAGGAGGTTCTTGTAAGACAGGACTTGTATCAGGGTCTGCACCCTGTCCCCATTGAGTAAAAATTGATTTTAGTGCCATCTAGTGGCGTATAGACTAATGAACATTTTCTATAATAGAAGTTGATAATGTACACCTCTCTCTTGCTCTATCTTGTTTCTCTCTCACCCTCTCTCTTTCGGCTCTTTCTCACACACAAACAAATCAATTAATTAATCAATCTAAAACAAATCACGCTCCATCACGAGATCAATCTCAATCAATCAACCGAAATTATGTCTTACAATTTGCGGAAACCAGATTACAGTTCAAACTGAATACATTAAAGTCTAATTAAATATGACGTGAAATAATAAATAATTTCTACCCTAATGCACTGATGCTTTATGTATAGGCAGATTCTCTAAACAGTCACCACCTATACATTCGGAACATTATATCTGATTTATTTGCATGTTCAATTACATACACACAAAATTGTTTCATTGTAACGTGTTCATTAACAGTTGTAAAAACCCATTAAAAAGACTTGAAAGTAATAATTACTTATATATAACACAGAGTTAAACTAAATTAACATGTTTTTAAGAATATCAAACTGATATAATGGAAATAAAAAGGCAAAAGGTTTTAATGGTTTTATTATTATACGTGAATTAACAATAACTACAAGTTTAAAATCCACGAATACGTACCAGCTATTTGAGAGTTGATCTTATCACGTCATCCCATAAGAGTAATAATACATTTTAAAAATCTTTATCGATATTTTTGTTAGCAATATCAGGTAAAAAACATATATTAAAAATAATACGCTTACCTTTAGAAGTGTTTCTTTCCTTCAGCTGTACTATGCGTTGAACTGAAATATTTTTTATACAACGTGCCCACATGTAATCACACTAAACACGATTTGTGAAATGGTTGGATATAAACTGGCTATTACATTCCGATCATTAACTAATTTAGAAAGTAATACACAAAACCTGAATACTGCTACTCGTATTTTCCCTTTCGCTTAAAAATAATTAATAACAAATCGGTTTGAAAAATATTCATATTGTACATACGGACACACAAATTGTTTTTTTATAAAAAAAACCACACTAAGAGTTGGAATGTGTGCAACATGCGGTTTTAAATTGAGCATGTATTTTCCCATATTATTTTTTTATTAGAGTTTTTAAATTTTTATTACCATGATTGTTATTAAAATTATCACATCTCTATTAGTGATCATTTTGATATAAAAAGGGATGCCTAAAATTTACCATTGCATTTTCAATTTTGGTAAAACATAATCTCGTTTTGAGGAAACGACCTTCAAAACAATCAATCAAACCAGATACATAAGAATGCTTTAATTATATCCATTTAAATAGCGAAATAAATAAATTCAAGATGTATCTGAAAATAACTTCTATCAAAAAAAGGTTGTGTCTTTTTAAAAAACCTTAGACTTTTATAAAACAAGACCGAACGTCCTAGTCGTTAGTGAAAATGCTCAACCATCTACGTACAGTATACATTGCAATAACAAATATAATTCAGCTCATTACTTTAAAATAAATGTGTAAGTAAGAGCTGGTTGGTATACGTCAGAATGTTATTTGTTAACATGCAATTTAGACACGCGTTGGATAAGTGGCCTTACTCGCTTATATGTTTTATTTACACAGACCTTTTGAGATTTTTATGTCAAGGGCTCGCGACAAGGGTAAAGACCCGAGCGCAAGTTCCTAGGAACTGTATTTAGTTTTGAAAATATACAGCTACGTGGAACTATGATCAATCTCTATTACAGAAAAAAGGTCTGTTAGCTCATACACCACTAGATGGCGCCACAAACAAGCTCAAACTTCCAGCCAACCGGACATGATAGACGTGAGAAACGAAAGGGACAAGAGAAATGCGGGGATGGGAGAGACGAAAGCCACGTTTAAGTTCCAACGCTTTTGCTTTTGTATTAAATCCAATAAGATTGATAGAAGCTTTCCTCTTAAATATACAAATTATAAACAAACCCGAAAGTCCATTCCGAAAACAAGATTATTAATACAAAATTGAAAGAAAACTTAGCGTTTAAAAAATATATTTCAACAATGCATCATTTATTTATTTAATTTAATTACATTCTCATCAGTCTTCTCCTTTTTTTTACGACTGTAATTCGTCACTATCGTCATGGTCTTGAGTTCGTCCTTTCTCTCTATCTCATCAGTCTTCTTCTTCTGTGAATCATCATTATCATCATGAGTGTGAGATACATTCACCTCATCCACTTCATTGTTTTCATCATCAGCTTGAACCGTTATATTGTAGTAGTTTACTAACAAATCCCTGAAATCTCTAATGTCCTCTGATGTTGGTTCATAAACAGGAGAATACATTATAATAATAATGCTTACTCGCTGGAGACTATATACACAAGTAAAATTTTGCGATGCAATGTTTTCATATAGGTACGAATCGAATTAACCGTACTATGGTTAGTGCGACTCAACTCCTCGACACCCGAAGATGACAGATCCTATCCGAACATTGTTGAGCACTTACACCCATTCCTCCAATATAATTTAAATAAAATCATATAAACAAGTTGTACAACACTTTTATTTTTACACAAATTACAATTCTCTCTTTATGTCGATAAAGATTTTTAAAATGTATTATTACTCTTATAGAATGACGTCATAAGATTAACTCTCAAATAACTGGTACATATTCGTGCATTTTAAACTTGTAGTTATTGTTAATTTGCGTATAATAATAAACCATTAAAACCTTTTGCCTTTTATTTCCATTATATCAGTTTGATATTCTTAAAACATGTTAATTTAATTTAACTCTATGTTATATATAAGTAATTATTACTTTCCAGTCTTTTTAATGGGTTTTTACAACTGTTAATGAACACGTTACAATGAAACAATTTTGTGTGTATGTAATTGAACATGCAAATAAATCAGATATAATGTTCCGAATGTATAGGTGGTGACTGTTTAGAGAATCTGTCTATACATAAAGCATCATTGCATTAGGGTAGAAATTATTTATTATTTCACGTCATATTTAATTATACTTTAATGTGTTCAGTTTGGACTGTAATCTGGTTTCCGCAAACTGTAAGACATAATTTCGGTTCATTGATTGAGATTGATCTGGTGATCGAGCGTGATTTGTTTTAGAATGATTAATTAATTGATTTGTTTGTGTGTGAGAAAGAGCCGAAAGAGAGAGGGTGAGAGAGAAACAAGATAACATAATTATGAGGAAAAAGTTCTGAGGTAAGTACATAATTAGACAACCACGTTTCAGTCAAACTAATAGGTAATGTCATAATCACTATGATGTATAGGTACGTACAAGTCGTATGTTTTTTGTATGTTTCGTCACTCATTACAACTTTTATGAGCCTTGGACCTGAATTCGGCAATGATGCGGTATCTATAGAACCAAGTCTAATAGAATTAACACATGAGTCAGACGCCACGATGATATTTTGCAATATTGCTATTACAACCTGCTTCTCTTTATCAGAATCAGAGCGTCCTCTTACAGACTCGGTTGCTTCGCGGATACCGAAGATGACAATGTGGCGTGTCTCAAATTCGTATAACAAATCTTTAAAGCAATCATCGGTTGGCATTACATTATCATAACCAGTTACTTTTGATTTCAGATCCCTAATTTCGCTTGGTAAATTGATAATAAGGGCCCTAAGATGAGATAACTCGCTCCCAATGGCTGTACACGAAGTGCAGGTTCATATGAGATTTTTTTTATTCGGTTGCCCTTGCTTCGGTAAAAGAGAATTGCCCATAATGCACCCGTCGGGGTGTTATTATCAAGAATCTAATCTTTAATGGACTTACTAAATTAAGCACTTTGGGTAAGCCAAGCGTTTGTGACAGAATTAGAAAGAATTCTATCACTTTTACCATGGCTAGTATATTCATTAGCCTATGCTTTTTACTAAGATTTGATCTTTTTAATGAAATGTCGATATTTCCTGGCTTGAACAGAGATTCGACAGGCAAAAATATTAAATAATAAGTTTATTAAACTTCATGGCAAATAATTCTTGTAAAATTAAGTATAATAGCGTAGTGAGATCAATTAACTAGCGTTTGCAATCCTTCTTATAGACGTAGATTTGGAAGTCTGTTAAATCATCGAAAATGCATGCCTAAATGAAGCGTAAACGACGAACGTCATGAGAAAATTCCTAAAAAAACCAGTAAAACAAATCAAAGTTTTCTTTGCACACATTGCACATCTTGGTTTTTTTAGGCGCACTATGCATGTGTGTTAACGAACAATACGTAAATAAGTTTTGCGCACAAAAACAGATAGAATAATTTATTTTTTTCAATCGTTCAAGTGAAATTAGCTTTAACGAAGTGTTATGATGCTTGCATTGTATTATTGTATGTATGTACAATGCTAATTGGGTATGGTATAATAAGGTAATTAATAAACCAACGAAGTAAGAATACTCTTTTTACAAGTATGTGACATGAAGTAATAACAAAACAATTATTAATTGATGACCCATTTTTGTTACTCTAATCGTAAAAACAATGTAAGGAATTGAATTATTAAGCATATACATTCTTTCCCCACAAATGAGAATGCATCACTGACCGAAGTGAATACAAACTTCTTTTGTACAAATTAAGCAACACTTCCTTATTTTATATAAAACTGTGTAAAATTATTTCCTTTTTTACATTTACTTAAGATTTGCTCATGTAGCAATGTAACTATCGTAAATACTTTTGTACATACCTTTTTTTTTTATTTCCGCTTCTTTCCCTTCAAAAATTTACGAAATCTGTAGATTTTTTCTTAGTTAGACACGCAAGATCAAAATTACTAAAGCCTAATTATAAAATATTAGTTAAGCATTCTTTAATGCGTGCTAAAATTAAACAAAACTAACATTTTAGCTGTGCTCCAGATGAGATAACACGATGATTTTCATAACATCCCAATTGTACTTTTCAATGGTCTAGATAAATCCAACTTCAAAATTAATCTTTCACAGCTAGTTTGGTAGTTATCATAAAAGGTGGCCGAAAAATTAAAACAGCTTCCACTTGAGTGATTAATGTATAAAACTGTTCAAAAGTTAAAACTAGCATTACCCATCATTCGTTTAAGTCGATATTTGCCACCTTCTCAAAGGCCACCAAGGTGAATTAAGTCAGAATAAATTTCTAGTTAGCAGCTTCAGAGGAAAATGTTTCTGGCACACATTTATTATTATTTTTTATATGTTGACAAAATTCTTTTAATTCCAAATTAGTACCACCAACAAAGGTAGGTGAAGTAGGTTTTCCCCTCCTTGAAACAAACCTCCTAAAAGCAACAACAAAGGTACTAAATATTATACAAATAAGCATATGTATGCTTACATCACTTTAGACCTATGGCCGGGTTTAGCTTCGATAAATACAGGTTCTACTTAATCAACATCAACAGTCTGAAGCGCTGGCGTTGGCTTAACCCTTATTTAGGATAAATGTTCTATAATTTGAGTAGTACATTTCGGGTTAACCTCAAAACATCTCATGCAACTGATTAAATTTTTCTGGCTAAATTTCTTCCAGCTTTCGAATCTTCAAAGTATTGCGTCCATTTATCAAAGTAGGCTAACAAGTAGTATAAAACATGGTCACAAACATTTTAAATTGAGTTACTGCTGGTCTTCTCCTTTATTTATCAAAGCTACTGGCATATTGTTAACTTTTTTTGGCAAAAAGACTTGATTTTTCAGTTCTGTTAATTGTTGCTTTAAATTTTATAGAACCATGCATACTTCTACCACTGAACATTTTCCGGGTTCCACTTGCAGCACACATTTAAAAGGTAACTCTGTAACGGTTTGAACATTTGCAATATTCTTTCTATCGAAGGTAACAACGCTAACCATCTCGGACAGTATAAATAGCCATAAATTTCCACAATATGATGGATATGAACAGCAGAGTTCACCCCAACTAAGTAACTTCTGATCTTTACGAAATACGTTATTTTGGCCATGTCTTGCTGTTTCTCCGAAATTGCAATTTGCGTTGTCAGAGCACATTGCTGTTTCTTTTGTAGTTAATCCGTGTTTGTCAACTGTTTTAATAATATATTCGGATATAATAGTAATAATAATAATAATAATAACAATAACAATAATAATACCTAGGGGTTGGACTACCTACTAGGCGCGTCCCCAGGTGGCGGATAGGGGAGCGACCTTGCAAATGATCGTATGTGATGCAAGGCCAACACCGAAATATGAGCTCGTTGCGGTAAACCGCCACTGTTAGCTCTAGAGAATAAGGTGTCGCGGACCAGTCCACGTGGGATCTCGTATCTAACGAGGACAGGGATGGCAACCCTGCGTCCCCCTAGCTGGAAGTACACTTTGCTTAAACTAGTCTTGAGTGACTTCCCTTACTTTAACTCTTTTCTGTCGGAGCACCCTCGCTCCAACTCTTGTTTTCCTCAGGCTCCCAGCGAAAGCTGAGAGACCTGTTCCTTTCCTCTCAGGACATGCGCCGTCAAAATACGGGTGTGGCTAGCCCGGGATGCCATTGCTGGGGGCGGCTGAGTGCTAGCCGTCTCCTAATACCGCAACTGCGAACTGTACTTCAGAGACTCTAGCAGGGCGTGGCTAGGGAACGTTGTACATCTAGCGGTCGGTGGTATTGGCTTTACCGCCCGGGCTACGAGGAAGGTAACTTCTATAAAAAATCTCCCAATCCCAAGGTCGTTTGGCAGTTTTAGGTGCCGAAGGGATTGCGCGAGGGGAAGCCTGAGCGTGGCCATGGGGAAGCCTGTTCCTTAGCGTTGAAACGCCTGTGGGGTGTGTGGCACCTCTCCACAGTAATTTTGCCTTGTCGTAGTATGGGAGCACTGCTATGACTGACATTTTGTTCTTCCCTACTCGTGGGATTCTTATGAGTATCTCAAATCCTGGTGATGAGGACCCATCCTCTAAAATGGGCGTTGTTGGGAATCAACGGTTTAATACTCCCGTGTATGATCAGCCCTCGGGTGGGATTAGTGGTGGCACTACCCACTCAAATGGTACCACACTACCAATAGCTATGATTAATGATGACGAGACCTATAATGTCGTTGCGATTGCATCCACTTGCTCGCAGCCGACCTTTACCTCCAGAGCGGAGGTAGATCAACTGGATACCCAGTACGAGAGAATAGATCCCAGTGCTATGCCAAGTACATTGTTATTAAAACTGTTGAAAACTATGCGTTAAGTAAGGTTAGCCCATTTGTGATTCAGAAAACTATAGATGAAACTGTAGGACCAGTAAATAATATCAGTAAGACAAGAGATGGTTTATTGCTAGAAGTCAAAAATAGAAATCAGTCGGAGAAGTTACTTAAACAAAATACCTTCAATGGTTTTAATGTGGAGGTAACTCCACATAAAACACTCAATTTCAGTAAAGGTGTGATAACATGCATGGACTTAACTTATGCTACGGAAAATGAAATAAAAGACAATTTGGAGTCACAAGGAGTTATTGACGTAAAATTTATGTCTATAAAGAGGGGATAGCGATTAGTAAAAACGCCATCAATTTTACTAACTTTTAATAAAGCAAAATTGCCGGGTACCGTTAAATCAGCCTACCCTAGTTTGCCTGTACATCCTTATTATCCAAGTCCATTGCGTTGTTTTCATTGTCAACGGTTTGGACATACAGCTCTAACATGCACCAGAGATAAAATGTGCACGTGCGGATTACCGGAACATGACAGAGATACATGCCAAGACCCTCCGAAATGTGTCAATTGTGGAGGCTCACACATGTCTAGATCAAGAAACTGCCCATCGTTTAAAACCGAAGTAGAAATTCAAAAAATAAAGGTAGACAAGAAACTGACGTACCTGCAAGCAAAAAGAGAGGTACAAGTGTCGTTACATGATCAAAAGGAATCTTATGCGGCAGTAACTTCTGTGAACGAAACAGAAACAGTGAAAGTTCGAGAAATAATCAATGCACTAGTACCTGAAATTATATCGATCATTAGAACTGAAGTCAATGTAGCAATGAAACTTATTACACACGAAATAAAAGAATTAACACCAAGGTCCAAAGTTCAGCCACCAAAAGATATCCAAAGTATGCCAATTACCCCGAAAAGGAGGACGAATAAAACTCCTGAGGCATACGAAACAGATCAATCAGAGATAGATAAAAAAGTACGAACAACTGAAAAAAACCAAGTAACAGAATCCGATACAGCTGTGATATCTGAAGAACTTTCAGACGGTAGCTGTATGTCAACAGACGTGGAGAAAGAAAGAAAGAAACAAAGAGGGTGGCCAAAAGGTAAAAGTAGAGGTCCCCGTAATCTTGACACTTAGATCGGTTTATCTGCGATATTTCGTATTAGTAATTAAGTGTTTCTTTTATCGGATATTAAGATGATGATTTATACGTGATTTATTATTCTTGTTAAAAAATGGCAAATATAATACAAGTTAACTGTAATGGTCTAGTAACGCATTACCCAGAAATTAAGAAAATCATCATCGACCATGAGCCAATATGCTTGTGTCTCCAAGAAACAAGATTGAATCCAACACAAAGATTCTATCTTAGAGGGTACATACCATTCCATAAATATGGCCCACCTGGTCCTAGGGCGTGTGGCGGAGTTTCCATTTTTATAAAACAGGAAATATCTGTAAAAGAGATAAAGATTAGCTCCACACTACAAACGGTAGCGATACGTGTTACTCATCCAATTTGTGCAACAGTTTGTAATATTTACTTACCTAACAACGAGTGGAGCTACAACGATCTTGAAAATTTGATAAATCAACTACCCCTTCCAATTTTAGTAGTGTGACACTTTAACGCACATAATGAATTGTGGGGTTCGGAAACAACAAATAATAGCGGGCGTAGAATTGAGGACCTCTAAAATAATAACAATCTGTTCTTATTAAATAATGGATCACCCACATATGTCAACGCTAGATCTAATAACTTCTCTCACTTAGACCTAACGATGTGCTCGCCATCATTAGGGACACAGTCAAAATGGTCAACGTTGGAGGACCATATTTTCTCAGATCATGTACCCATATTAATTCAGACCGAAAATTCATTACCCATTATAAACGTAGAACCACGTTGGTACTTAAAAAGGGCAGATTGGAATACATTTTCTGTATCACTAAGACCAATCAAATTATTATCAAATGTAGACGACTGTGTGGAAAAAATAACGGAGAACATAAATAATGCAGCTAACAACAGTATTCCTCTAACAAAATAAATCCCAAAAAGAAGCGTCGCTTGGTGGAATCAAGAGATTAATGATGCGGTAAAAGAGAAAGAAAGAACGTATAATATCTTTAAAAGACATCCTACAACGGAAAATTGTATTATATTTAAACGTCTTAGGGCAATGGTACGAAGATTAATATCAAAACAAAAAAAATTACTTGGCATGGTTATGTTTCGTCTATAACATCTCAAACTGGCCTTGGAGAAGTATGGAAAAAAATTAAGAAGGTTGCGGGTTACAACTCCTACATCATTCCATCGCAGTTATGTTACAATGGCAGAACTGCAACTAATATACCAGAGATGGTAGAGATATTTATGAACCATTTTTGTAGGGTCAGTAGTGATGATAATTATAACCTTGAATTCATAGAGATTAAAAACGCAACAGAAAGGCCCATAAATTTCTAAACTGGCCAATACTTTGCATACAATTCCCCATTTTCTATGGAAGAACTAAACGCTGTACTAATTACATGTAAAAAATCATCACCTGGACATGACAAAATCCCATACGAGGCATTTACCGGAGGATGCGATGCAAAGTTTGCTTAAACTGTATAATTTCATTTGGATGTCGGGTCAATATCCAAAGGAATAGAAGATAGCTACGATAATACCCATATTAAAACCACAAAAATCTAGCGAAATACCAGACAATTGCCGACCAATTTCGTTAACCTGTTGTATGGGGAAAATATTGGAAAAAATGGTAAATGTCAGACTTGTGTGGTACTTAGAAAATAACAGGTTACTATCACATTTCCCTTCGTCGTCGACGCAGTACAATCGATAGTTTGGTACTTCTAGAAGATTGCATCCAAAAAGCATTTGCTCAACGACACCATGTAACAGCAGTGTTTTTCGACATCCAGAAGGCGTACGACTGTACATGGAGATATAACATCCTAAGAACGATATATGAATGGAACATACGAGGGAATATGGCAAAATTTATAGTTGAGTTTTTATCCAATAGAGAAATCCGGGTCAGATTAGGAAACACAGTATCAACACGTGGAGTTTTAGCTAATGGGATTCCTCGAGGATCGACTCTCAGTGTTACCTTGTTTCTAATAGCTATAAATAAATTAATTGAAACCGACGTACCTCACGCAAAGGTACAATTATATGTAGACGATTTATGCCTATACAATTCCTCCCCACCTGAGGATGACCAAATAAGCTTGGCGCAAAATGCCGTGGATGTAGTCAACGATAGAGCTAAATCGATTGGCTTCACTTTCTCCGCTAGCAAAACTGTAACACTTCTGCAGGTTACGAAACTGTAATTTATGCTACGCCTTACCCGTTGGGGGATAGTGCTATCAGCAAACAACGTCAAGTGAGGTTCTTAGGAATAATCCTACGACGAAAACTTACGGTGGAAGGATCAAATCGATAACCTTCTGACCAAATGTAAACGCTTCTTAAATTTACTAAAACTTCTATCTAACATCAATTGGGGAAGTGGAAGAGAGGTGCTAATAACTTTGTATAGAACCATGATACTGTCACGATTGGATTACGGTGTCATAGTATACTGAGCGGCACGTGGATATTTGCTGACAAAACTGGAATCGTTACATTATCAAGGCATACGGTTAGCGATTGGTGCTTTTCGAACAAGCCCAAGGACGTCTGTGTTATGTGAAGCAGGCTTAGAGCCCCTACACTTAAGGTATGAACGCTTCCTTATCTCTTATGGAGCTCGTATTCTAACTCAACCACATCATCCCCTGTATGAGTTGTTTACGCATAATTTAGAAGACCAAATATTTTTTGATCGTGTAACCATTACGAAACCTGCGACAGTAAGATATAAGGATATTTTAAATAAATACAAAATTGAAGAACCTAACACGTTTTGTAATTAAGGTGCACTTAGAAAAGAGTAAGATTTGTACCAAATTTGAAAACGATATCTTAAAACACACCAGAGACAATAAAAAATACACTTTTAAAAAGGGAAGTTTGACACCCTGTATATCGAAAAGGAAGCGTTCAAATGAAAAGGGACATAAGAAAAGTCTCCTTATTTTGTCCCAAAGAATATGTGGTTAACAGATTGGCCTACTTTTTTGTAACACCCGGTATATAAGAAAACGAAAATTTCCAATAATAAGAAATAAGCATTCAATTGTAATGAAAATAAATTCCAAAAAGGTGAAGTTTTACAAATATAATATCTGATATTTCACCTGGAAGCTCTTGAACTTCCAAAAGTTTTACTTGAGTGCCCTTGTCTTTCATAAAATACAAATTTTCCAAGATCGTTTTGTATAGAGCTTAATGATTCCTTTTGTTAAAATGTTACACACAATACTTTTAGATTTGTTTCTAGTACATGCAAATCTTTGTTAGAAGCAACTTTTTACTAGCTTACTAGTGCAATCCATAAAACGAAAGGACTGATTGTGGATCAAAAAAATTTAATCGCAGCTAGCTTTTGTTCTTCACTTCCATATGTGTTCTTACGAGAAAAAGACGACACTTTGCTACTACTAGAAGCGGCAATATCTGCCTTTTTATGCTTAAGTGTCGATATGTGTTGAACAATATCCATCTTTCCACCATGTGCAAGTGAAAACTGTGCACAAGATTTTAAGTGCTTTAGATCGCTATCTGTGATTATATTTTTAATAAATCGATATTCACTTTCCAAATCTTGAACGTACACTGTCCTAGATGCACACTACACTATAACGATTATTTATATAAAAACAGTTATGTATTAACACTTAACATTAACTAACTACTTACACTATATTTATTTACACGAACCGGTATATTTATTTTCCACAGGTACAAGACACCGTCGTAAGCAACTTCTTTTCGCCCTAGACCCGATACTCAATACTGCCTCGTAAAAGGTATCACGCGCCATTTATTTAAGCCTATAAAAGCGCTAGAAAAGTCTTGTAAATTGTAGAAATTGTGATGTCATCCTATTGTGTCTTATCTTGATCTCGCGCTATCTTTTTTGTACGTTCTAGACCTCGATTAATTAATTCTAAACAATGAAGAAGCAGAAACGGTACAAGACTCTTTTTAATACGAAACATTTACGTAATTTATTAAAATAATTACCAATACAAAATGATGTATTTTAAACAGGGACTGCCCCGCATAATACGGGACACATGATCGCCTTAACCCATCAAAATTTTTTAACGGGTAGAACTAGATAGAAAAAGGCCACGTATTGCATTTCCTCCCCGAGGGGGAGGGCGGGTTGCTCGAGCTTTCCGAGCTCCTTCAGCCACAATCATGGATTCCCATACATACATTACGTATATATGCATCGTGGGATTAAGGATGGGTGTGGTCAGGATAAGATCGGAAGGAACGGAGTTAGGGTTCTGAGGGGGGAAATACTACCCCAGCATTCGCCTAAGCAGCCGCACATGGTCTGCATATACGCAGTAACCATGGCGCTACATGTGTATGAGGAAAACCCCCTGAAAAAACCTCATACAAGATAGACGGTAACGGGAATCGAACCCATTACCTCCCGAATTCTAAGCAGGTCGTGTTACCACTACTCTACAAGGTAGTCGGTAGTAATTATGGACCAGCATACAATAATTTAAAGTGCTTATATTCAAATATTCTACCTTCTACTCTGAGAAACCCATTTTTGTCTAAATGAGGTGTAGCTTTGTCTCATATTCTCTAGCTTCATTCAATATTTTTTTAATTAATGACATATAATCCCAATTACTGTAAAGTAATTATGGTGTAAGTGGCATGTTGCAATGCCTTGTTTGAATCTTCCCCTCTATACCATTACTGGCATTTACAAATTTCACATCAATATTATATCGTACATTGTGTCATTTTTTATCGCTATATGTTGTCAACTTTATTTCTAAATAGTACTAAGGCTAATAGACATTGTAGTGTTTTAGGCTTGTTAACTTGAACAATCGCCCTCACTTGGATGCCACATTGTAATGTATTATTGTTTTTAATTTAGGATTAATAACAATGTTATATTAGTTTTAGTAACTAATCGCCTCGCGTAGGCGTCAAATTGTAAGTTTATCTTTATTTTAAAAGCTGTTTCTCACCTTGTAGTTTAAATTCTTAAAATCTTTAATCAGTTCAGTTGAACTCTTTGGATACCTTACAAGTTTGTTTTATAATATTGGGTGCCGCGACATGGCAGTCTTTCTACATCAGGAGTTAATGGATGAATATAATGCAAAAATTGATAACATACAATGAGTTTATTGCACACATTTTTATGGGATTTATCTCAAATACAGATGAACCAAGAATACTTAACCTAAAGACTCCGTTGTTTTCTCAGACAAGATTCAACTATTAAATGTTCGTTTACTACTTTCTAGCCAACATTTAGAAATACTTATTAGTTTTTGTTATGAACAATAAGTTTAAAGGTAAATATGTAATTAAAAATTATTATTAATTTTATTAAATACATAAATAAAAAGTTTACCTCGAGTAGGATTTGAACCTACGACCTGTACTTTGCTAGAGTACGTCACTAACCAACTGCGCCACCAAGGTTCAAGCCCCAATCGATGCAAATTTTGTCTTTATGTATGTAATAAAGATCGATTGGAGCTTAATTAATAATAATTTTTAATTTAGAAATACTTTTTGTAAATATTGAAACAGCGCACATGAAAAGTCAATATACATCAATCCAGTTGCAACATTGCTTCATTAATCGATGAAATGCATGAAAGTAATGTATACGATAATTGAACAAATTGCGAAGTTGTCTCTTAATAGACCTAAACAACGGGGGTAATATTGAAACGAAACTTTTTTATTTTGCTTTGTAATTTTGCGCCAGTCTCAGCTAATCTCGAAGTCCTCTTATACCGCACATAGCAAATTGCCGTAACAGTATGCGTCGTCTATGCCAATGTAGAAGAAATTTTAATCAATTTTCTTCTATATTGGCATAGACGACGCATACTGTTACAGCAATTTCCGTTGGTTGGTTGTTCACACAGTAATAACCGCTAATAATCGGTTATTAATTTTGAATTCTACTCAGGTAGTTGCTAACCTAAACACCCATAATTGAAATTTACAGCGGTATTACCTCTGATTCGCGTCTACTCACTTAGGTCTTCCTCGATCCTCTGTTCATATTTATTACACAAAAAGCTTACATGATGCAGTTACTCCAAGCAAAATTCTTCCAACGCTTTTTGCGCAGCAACTTGCTTTCTGATTTTTCAACATTAACCTCTTTTGTTAGGTATCGTATTAAATTTACGTTTTGTGTTATGTTTTTTATACTGACCATTGATTTGGACAGTGGAAAACATACGGAAAACATAAGGACTTTCATATAAATAGAAATTTTTTAAATTTTATTATCTAAAAATGATGAGTGAAGTTGGGTCTTCGCTCCCTCTCTTTTTCTTTCTTCTGTCGTTTTTGCTTTACGTATACAAATACACACGGTTGCCTTCTTTGTTTGTTTTTTTGTTTATGGCGCTAACGTTTGTTACCAAAAGTGGGTTGTAGAGGAGTGATGTAGATCTTTCTATTACTTCTCGCTCCAGAATTCGACGTATTTCCTACTCGACGTGCTCCTTTTTTCGAGATATGTATTGGATACGACCTCTTGACAAACGGCATGGTATTCGACACATTTATGTTGCACGTAAAATCTTATAATATTTCTGGAAATTGCTTCTTTATGCTTTGCCAACACTTTATCAATTATATACTTGTTGCTCGCTAACGTTGAGCCCACTGCATTACCGGGAAACGTTTGGTGTCTCATGTATTGTAAAAACGTACCGTTACACACTCCATACATTGGTAAATTGTGACCTCTGGTTGACCTTTATTCTTCGTTCTATTTTGTTCCTCCAATTTATTTGAAACCTCTAACAACTCCTTATCAAATTTGTCTTCTTCTACTGGTCCTTTTTTAGATTCAGGTTTGGCTTCGATTTCTTTATACAACCTCAGTTGGGCTGATTCCAAAACTTTTACCACCGTTCTCGCAAATGCTAGCTCGGTGATGTCTATACCATTGTTAAACGTTAGTGTCAGTGCCATCCGTGAGTTATTCTAGATTTTTACTGGTAATATTAGCAAGAAAAATTAACTCCCCACTTCTTCATAACCGCTTTCACACTCGCTGTTTTCCGGTTCTGTTAGATAGATAATTTAACGAAATTAATGTGCATGGTTTGCTCTTTAGTAGCTCGTCGTTGACTAGATGAAGCGTCCGGTCCCGTACCTCCAAGCCTTCAGATACCTCTTCGCTTCCTTGTGGACTGGCTTTTCGGTACCGCAGTCCATAGTTTTCTCTCGCCCTTGTATTCGTACTACCTTGTCGCCAGCCTACTTCGTTTACTAGTCTTTGGTTTTCTTAATTGACTCTATTACCATTATTTTATAGAGTGTTATATCTATCTTCGCTGCGTTCTTGGTTCCTTCTTTGGTTTCTTTCTTCTAATCGATTCAATTTCGTATGGAAAATGCTCACTAAAGGCTTCCACAAAAATCTTTTTTGGAATTTTCGCTCTCAACTGTTGAGTGCGGTCTATCCAAAACTAAACATGATGCATATATGACCCTCGGCTCCTATTATAAACTGGGGGTTCATATATGGTGGTTCTAATTTTTGCTTGTTCTTCAGATCAATGTACGTTTAAGAAAACAGTTTTGAAATCTTCAAAACTTCGTCACTCTTCAAACTGTGTTTCGGCCCAAATTGTAACATATCTTCCTAGGTATTCACAGTTTTCTACTTCGTCAAAATTCTCAAAATATGTTTCCAATTCCCATAGAAATCGTGCTGTATGTGTCGCTCTTCTGTTCCTATCAATTTTCGGTTTTTCTTCTACTAAGCGAACTATTGGTTGTCTCCGTACTGTCTAGTACCACATTTCACTTTTTAACGTTTTTACTTGCTCTTCAACAGATTTAATTCTTTACCTCACTTCCGTCCTAATCTTAATGTCCCCATATTATTCTTTTGCAAATCAAATTTCTCCATCATCTTAGTAATTGCTAACTAGTCCGGAGACATCATTGTTCGTGATTCTTATATTGTCTTGGTTTTCTTGAGTTAAATTTGGCATTTTCCTTTTTGGCTTGAACTAGTTTCCTATTCTTAAAGGCACTAACACTAGTACCATGCGTATACAGTTTTGTATAAAATAGTTAGTCATAAGGAAACCACTTTGTAATAATATAATATTCAAAACAAAAATGCAAACGTATTTATTGCTTTTATAAATTCAATACTAAGATAAGCATCCACATATGTTTCACCATAAATATATGTTTAACATACAAAACTTAATTCTCTGTCAATTTCATAAATAATCCCTTTACTTCATATCACCGTAATTATTTACTTTACCGTAAACGATAGTAAACAATAGTATATTACTTTACAAGGGAAGTAAGTAGTATTTACTCTACCGAGCATTATTTGAATCCCGAGCCTAGGCGAGGGATTTAACAAGGCGAGGTAAAGTAAATCCTTACTTCCTGTGTCAAGTACTCAATTTTTTTCACTGTCAACGTGTCATATCGTCTATTAGCAATTATTTATGATTTTATTGCAAAAATTCATTAGGAGAATCAAATGATTGCAGCAAAATTAAGTAGTGGTCTTTGCATTGCTACTATAATAACCGTTTGTCCTTTGATGAAAAACATATACAATACAATTGTTTATTGAAAATTAGAGTTTGTTATTGATTATTTCCATTGTCTGTCAAATTTGAATTTTTGACCAATCGCGTGCTTGGAAACTGCTTTGATATGACCAATCAAAATAAAATAAAGCGACTATTCACCTTGATGTTAAATAGTCGACTATTTTTATCAGCATGCTCAATTGTCACTGACAGGACGGTATTCAACAACAAAGAATCCACCCGAAAATTTCAATTTTTTAACATATAATAACTATATTTTTAATTGTAAATAGAGGAATAATGTAACATTGATTGTTAGTATTAGTTGTTGTTTAATTAATAAGTATTTATTTATTACTTTATCAGTTCATACGATATCCTTTCTCTGTGTTTTCCCTTGTACACATAGAAATGTTCTTGGCTCAGGAAATAATCTTATTAAATATAACACGACCTCGATCAATTAGCTACTATTTTTATTGCTACTAAATTTCTCGTGTATTTTACAATTTGTCTCGACATAAATTGGGCATTAATAATCAAAGATTATTAATGTCAAAATGAATAATTGTTATGTATTTGACAGAATAATTTTAACTCAATACTTTATAATTATTTTATTTCTGACAATCACATATATTAATGTCACTAACTTACAATCGCTAAGGTAATGTAAAATAAACATAACAGAATCATAAATTGAATACAGTGCATTTTCTCCTTCTACTTAAAAAAAAAGAAAACTTACAAGTCTAGTATTTGTGGAGGTTTAACTAGCCTAAATGATCTAGTACTAATAGTAATGAACTTAGGAGTTGCAGGTAGCACTATCTTCTGTGAGTGATCGAATGGATGACTTTGCTGTTCAACATCTGGTATTTCCAGGTTCCTCTTAACAGGTGTATTATTTCGAATAGGTTTAGACATCTTACAAGTAATACAGGGTGATCCAGATTGATTGAAGTCGTCCGCTTACTTCAAAAAAGTTATTCTCTACGTATTTCATTTAGTGATCCCAACTATTTCCAGTGGTGTACATACGGGTGTTACTGATGGGCGGGAAATTCAAAAGTAAATGGAATGTTTTTATTTCTATTTGGTTTTAATTTGACTGATGCACACAGATTTTAGTCTCCGAAATCTTATAATATGTGCTGAAAATGTTGTCCATTATTTTCTAAGCCTAAAACTCTACATTTAATATTATCGAAGACAGCTGCTAACTGTTGTGAGGTTATTGCATTAACGGAGTTCACTATGGCATTCTGTAACTCCTCAACCGTATGCAAACGATTTGAATACACATTTTAAGATGACCAAAGAGAAAGCAGTCAAGCGGAGTCAAGCAGGGAGATCCTGGTGCCCATCGATTTTTGCTTATTATTCTATCACCAAAAAATTATGATAAATATGCCAACGTTATAAGTGCCGTGTGGGCTGTTGCGGAAACTTACTGGAAATGCCCATTTTGAAGCTCGTCGTCGTGCAGTTGTTCAATAAAGGTCTTAGAATTAATTTTTGATATTTTTCGGCATTTATATTTTCATTTAACTATTCGCCTTCTCGACATGGCAGCCAAACTATAGTTTTAACTTGATGTAATGGAGTTTCAGTAAATACATGGAAATTTTCAGTTGACCAGGTTCGGTGATTTTGGGAATTTATATAACCGCTTAGATGAAACCATGCCTCGTCACTGAAAAATGTTATATCCAGAACATCATTGTTATTGAGCTTTTCGTTAAACCAGGTACAGTACGTTCGACGCTTTTCAAAACCAATTGGCAGCAATTCTTGTAATACAGACATTTTGTACGGGTGCATTTTCAGTTTTTACAAGCCCTCTTGTATGTCCCATACGAAACCCCTACAATTACAAATAATAAATAATCAACATTTAGTAAAAAAAAAAATTATACTCAATTACCACTTTGAGCAGAAAGTCGTCTTAAAGATTTATTGGGACTAGCTTCCAAACGCCCCCTAATATCTTCTAAGCCTTCTTCGTCAGGTGCAGGTCTTCCGCCAAGAGATTTACCTTTGGATACGGATCTGGTGTCACGAAAACGTTGAACAATTCGACGAACATGCTGTGTGAATGTTTTGTAGGTAACGTCAATGTTGGCGTACCTTTGTTGGAATTCCTCGAAGCGAATGTTTTCAGACACCATCTTCAGCTCGTTGCCCAGACCGAAAATAAGCCTCCAAGATAAACTTATTGTGTTCATCCGCAAACCTGACACTGTTAGTGTCATGTTTTCGGATGAACACAATAAGTTTATCTTGGAGGATTATTTTATTATGACTTAAAAATTATTCGCATTTTATTTTTATTCTAAACAGAGCTCTGTATTTTATATACTATAAAAGCCAGATTTTACGTGAATTACAGGAATAATAAAAAGACAAATAAAACAACAAGAATAGAAGGAATCAAATTATGACAGTTTATACATACGTATTTACGCACGCTCATGACCCTGCTGGATGAAAGTTTTGATAAACAACTTACACTTTCCAGTGTAAGAGTACATTTTTGATAACAATATGATCATGGCGGAGTTACAAACCCTACAATCAATCTGGATCACGCTGTATTAGCATCAAGTAAAATTGATTAGTCAAATTCTTTGTGTAGCAAAGGCATGTGTACATTAAATTTATAGGAATTATTGTCTGGAGATTGACGCATATCGTTACTATGTACAGGTTGTCCCATTTTGGTTGTCCTCGCAGGGTATCTCAGTTATTAACAAAGATACAGAGATGCGGTTTTCGCGAACGTTGGCTACTTTTTTGTGAAACGAAAGATGACACAAACATAATTACTCTAGCTCTTCTCATTTTTGAGATACAAGGCGTTTTTGAAAAAGTTGCATTTTGAGACAGCCCCCGTATCTCAGCTATACGATAACTTATAGAAAAAGTGAAAAGTGTTCTTTACATATTTTTTTCCGTAGAATGCAGTGCTGTTTTCAGAATGAGTATACGGGGTCAGGTCAAAAAGTTATCGGGATCAACTTCATTTTTTTTTTAAGGGAACACCCTGTCTATTTTCTCATAATTAAATTTTCCTTGTTCTAAGCATTTCAAATATGTATAGCATTCATCATTTTTTTATACAAATAGCGCAGTATTTCAAATTATTAACTGGATTTGTTAGTGGCCTTTGGTACTGCAATTGTTTTACCATGGCAACTTCATTTTTTTGACATTTGTCAATATTTGTAAATTTGTTGATTGTTGAGATCCTTATTGTTAGTAAAGTTTTCAATATTCTTTTCGTTATTTTGAATTTTTACAAAGTTTCAAACCATGGCGAATAATTTAGGGTACGAGAACTATGAGAAATTAGATATGATTGGGGTTTATTACCAAACAAATTTTAATGCAGATCAAGTGAAGGAAATATATTTTGAAAGGTATTTATATTTACTGGAATGTTAGTCATCATTTGAGTTAAATAAAATGTGAATATTATAGATATCCGGAAAGAAGGCAACCGTGTAAAAAAACATTCATTAGGTTAAAACAAAATTTGGAAAATCACGGATCGTTTGAAAGGCCACGCGCCAAAACATATAGAAAAGAAAACGAAGAAAATAATGAAATAAATGTCCTTGCAGAGGTCACTGTTAACGAAAATTATACGTCTTGCAGAAAAATAGAAGAATCGGTGGGCATTTCAAAAACGAAAGTATCAAAAATATTTAAAAAATACCATTATAAACCATATATACCTCAAGTCATCCACCACTTGCATCCGGGTGATGCTCAATTGCGTATCGATTTCTGTAGATCGTATATTCAGAAAAGTGAAGAAAATGGTAATTTTGGTCGTTTAGTTATATGGTCGGATGAAAGCCATATAAGCTCCGTCGGAATTTACAATCGTGCAACGAATCGTTTCTGGTCTAACGAAAATCGGCATGTTACCGTGATCCGTCAGCAGCAAGGCAGGTTTGGGTTCAATGTGTCCTGTTTCATTTTAGGAGGCAGATTAACATTTTACATGTTTGAAGGCAATTTGAACCATCAACGATATTTGGAAATTTTGGACATTTGCCTTCCAGAATTGATTGATGATATTCCGTTAGCCCAGCTAAGAGAGGTTTATTTTCAGCAAGACGGGGCCACAATGCAAGACTAGTAAGAGATTACCTCAATACAATGTTTCAAAACCATTGGATTGGTAACAATGGACTAGTTAATTGGCCAGCAAGGTCCCCAGACCTATCAATTTTAGATTTTTTTTTGTGGGGCTACCTTAAAAATAAAATTCATCAAAGACGGTATGAAACTCAAGAAGCTTTGATGAATGCTACAAGAGAAGCCTTTGAAGAACTACGTTTAAGACCCCTATTTTTATTAAGATCCATTCAAGAAATTCTTCGGAGATGTAGGATTTGTCTTGACCATAATGGTCAGCAAATTGAGCAATATTTATAAAATTTTAATTCTTCTTATTTTCGTTTGTCTCTAAATTTATAAATAAATACATCCAATATTTATATGAGTTTCAAATCAACAATTCTGGAAATAAAATAAATTATTTTGCCGAAATTTGTATCTTCTTCAATGACATATAATTACATAATGATGGTTTTCTATATTAGGCACAAAAAAAAACAATAGAAGATTACGAATTCAAAGCCTACTAAGAAATTCAGTTAATAATACAAAATACCACGCTATTTATCAAAATAAGTGATAATTGTTATATATATATTTGAAGTGCTTAGAACAAGAGAAATTTAATTATGAGAAAATAGACAGGGTGTCCCATTTAAAAAAAATGAAGTTGATCCCGATAACTTTTTGACCTGACCCCGTATACTCATTCTGAAAACAGCACTGCATTCTACGGAAAAAATTATATAAAGAACACTTTTCACTTTTTCTATAAGTTTTCGTATAGCTGAGATACGGGGGCTGTCTCAAAATGCAACTTTTTCAAAAACGCCCTGTATCTCAAAAATGAGAAGAGCTAGAGTAATTATGTTTGTGTCATCTTTCGTTTCACAAAAAAGTAGCCAACGTTCGCGAAAACCGCATCTCTGTATCTTTGCTAATAACTGAGATACCCTGCGAGGACAACCAAAATGGGACAACCTGTACATGTTAAATGTTATCATCAACTTGGACTAAATAAGTTTAATGACTAAGGACTTTAACAACTTTACCTTTTTGCCAAATTTTTATAAACTTATTTTTTACATAAACAAGCTGATTTAAACAAAACAATTTAGTTAGTAGTCTGAGTTAGAATCAATATCTGAACATTTTTTTTCTAAACAAGGTTGAAGTAAGTCAAACCGAATTCTTAATTTTACCTTAAATACATTTTCTGAATAAGAAATACCAGTAACTGTAGATGGTGTAGTTCTATGTGTAAATAAAAAAATATATAACCTAGTTTTTAAAGTGTACTGATATACTTCCCCTTTTTTTTTATCAAAAAATAATGCTCTTGCTAAATTTTTTTAACAGTTTGGACACTTCTCTCAGCAAGGCCATTGCTTTAATGGTGATAAGGTGGAGATTTTACTGGTTTTATGACATTAGCTTGACAAAAAGCGGTAAATTCTTGAGAACTGAACGGTGAACCGTTGTCAGACACAAATCCAACAGGTAGCCCAAAAACCGAAAAAGATTCTTTTAGTTTAAGTATCGTTTCATTTATACTAGTCCGTTTTCCATCAGGTTCACATCTAACCATTTTGAATTATCATTAACCAAAATTATTAGGAAAGTACTGTTATATTTGTGAAACAAAGCAATGTTAACTCGGTAAAAATTATCTAAAGGTGTAGGCCAAGACACTAAAATACTGTTATTTGTAAAATTTTGAAAAGTTTGACAAACTTCACATAAACTTATAAATTTCTTCAACATCATTGTTAACATCTGGCCACGAACAGTAAGTTCTAATTAACATTTCAGTACGGACTATACCTAAATGTTGTTCGTGGAAAAGTTCCAAAACCTTATTTTGTAGAGATTCGGGAATGATAACCCTACTTCCCAAAAAAAAAATGGACAACTCGTTTCGTCGGTGAAAATATGGTTTTAGTTTTTCATCCTGAATTGCATTAGGCCATCCAGATTTTGGAGGGATTTCAGTGACACTAAACATTGGCAATCGTGATAAACCGTCGGTATTTGCCAAGAGTTTTACCTTTTTATACTCTACGTCATAGTCATAAGCTGCTAAAGTAATAGCCCACCGGGTTATTCTACGCGCGGCTGTGACTGGTATACCTTTATTTCTACCAAATATATATTGTAAAGGCTGGTGATCAGAAGGTAAAGTAAATTTTCTGCCAAATACATATTTGTGAAACTTTTGTAAAGCAAAAATAATTGCTACACTTTCTCTTTCCAAATTTGAGTAAAGTTTTTCAGTTTCAGAAAGGGTGCTTGATGCGAATTTTACGGGTTTTTCCTCACCATTAATACGGTTACTTAAAACAGGTCCTGTAATTGAATTCTTAACGGTAATTACACATATTGCAAAGCACCAAAATTGAATTATCAGATCTAGCCGGATACTTTTTGTGTCAATTTAATGAGAGCTGTTCTGGCAAAATCACGAGATCGTAGCTCGAGTTAAATTATTTATATGAAAGTAAGTACAAGAAAACAACCTTAAAAAAGATCCTGCTAAATTTGTGCTCAAGTGGTACTTGGTAAGACAATTCAATTCAATTAAAGTTTATTTATTCTTAATAAAACTAGCAATTAATGACATTTAACAAATTTATTGTTTATTTTTTTAAGAATGGAATAGAATAAAAAGATTCAACCTATAATGATAGAAACAATCACCTTAATAAACTTCATCTTCAAGCGACCAATAAACTTGTCATTATCAGTGTCAATTTCGATAGTTTAAGTTGCCTTCTATTTGTGTATTATTCGAGGTTAGCATCTCCAACAGAGAAGAACTCAAAGATTTGTAGACTTGTAGTTAATTACAAAAAAACCGTTAACGTCGTTTTTACATTGGGTGAGCCGTGCGACCGGGAGGAGTGGTTGCGCGCAGATAGATAAAGGAATACCCGGACCCACCACCGTCGCCAACACCGCAGGAAGCGGAACGGTCGCTGCTCGACCTGCCGTTTTATCGAGCGAGCAGCGACGCACCACTGGCCGCCATAGTACAAAATAGGAGAGGGCCTAAGAAGACGAAAGCTGCCAAGGAAGAAGAGAAGAAGATACCTGTCCCTATTCAGCCAGCCCCGATGACTTCATCAAGCAGAAGAAGAGGCCTAAGAAGATCCCGACCGTCCACCCACCAACACCGCCCCTGACGGACAACACGTTTCACGCACTGGAGGAATACTCCGACAGCAAAGTAACCATGGAACAGACGACGCCGATCGCAGAAGACACCTATCAGGCAAAGAGAGAGCGTGTAGCTAAGGTAGTGACACGTGACTTGCCCAAATAGCTGTCCGAGGCTGACGTCAGCTCAGAGCTGGCACTTTTAGGTATTAATGTGATATATTGTTTTAGGATGAGCAGCGAGGTCGAGCGGTGTGGTTCGTCCGTAGAGCTGTCCGAGGCTGACGTCAGCTCAGAGCTGGCACTTTTAGGTGTTAATGTGATCTCTTGTTTAGGATGAAGCAGCGATGTCCAGCGATCCCACTAGTGCTGGTAAATCTACCGAGCGAAGAGTACCAGAAGACGATCCGGGAGATTAAGTACGTCGCTTGCCTCTGCGTCACCGTAGAGGACCTGCGGTGGGAATACGACATCGGGCAGTTTCACCGATATCAAGGTTTCCGTTACGCATAGCTTTGCTGCAAGGCGGCAGCATGCTGTCTAAGTGCGCCGTAGATCACCACTCCAGTGAATGCACGAAACCCCGTACAGACCGGGCTAAGTGTGTTAACTGCGGTGGGGACCACCCGCCAGCTACAGGGGATGCCCGAAACTCCCTCAACCTCCACAATGGAAGAAGACGGAAGAGCCGCAGCGACAGAAGAGGACACTACCGACAGCGGCGCCTTCTTCAACCAGGAGCGGCTTCAGATACGCCCGAGCGACGGCAGGTGTAGTAGCGAAAGCGGTTCCCGCCGCTATCGATACCCCGCCTACTCAATCCGCCTTAGGGTTCGGCTCCATATTAGCCCTTCTCGGAGGACGTGTCATCCGTAAGGTGGCAGCGGCACTCGCTTAGCCGAAAACTGCGATCGACCTGTGGGGAGTGATCCTCATGCAGGGTCAGGAGGTGGTTTTCGGGTACACATATAAAGGTCCGACGTGAAGATTGACGCCCAAGATTAAGTATACAATATCGATTTTTATGTTCTATTTAACGTTACCGTTTCTCCAACAGCGCTTCACGCTTTGGAATACTAACCGGACATCCGTACTGCAGTAACCTCGTTACTACAGTACGACTGATTATGCGTCTAACTCATTCTTGTTCCTTTCTATTACAGGTCTACTTGGGCATCAACAGCTACATCACGCGACACCCGACTACAGGACACACCCACACAATCAACATCTACTCACAGCATTCATCATCCACGGCTACAAAAACAACACGCACAACAATGGTGTGAACTGGCATCACATAACATCCACAACCAACAACAATCCACATCCAAGTGCTGAAGAGAAGATCCTCAAAGTACACGCTACATTATACATTAATACACTTGTTATATTTTATTTATAATTATAACTTGTTATATATATATATATATATATATATATATATATATATATATATATATCAGGGTGCGGCATTAGTGCGTCGAAGTACGATATATTCGTTATTAACGGAGATATCAAAAAAAGTTACTTACAAAAATTATAGGCAACTTCAAACTTTACATTATGAAATTATTTACAGGGTGTTACATATTACCAGGGTGAACCAAACATACTTTTTTTAAATGGGACGCCCTATATATTATTTCAAATTTAGATTAAGCTCATCTCCACCATACTTCCAATATTGGGTTTCATTACGTTATACAGGGTATTTCAAAAGTTATGGTCAATTGTACACGAAAATCATTCTCATTTCAACGTCCTGTGTACCCTAGACCGAACAACGTAACAATATTTTTTTTCCAGGCATAGCTTTTTGACATTGGTACAGTGTTACGATAAAGTGCTATTTCTTTGTTATTGCACTAATTGAATATAGAGCGAGTCAAAACTCGAACACATGATTTTGTCAATTTTTTCAAATGAATCACACTGTTTATTATAAAAAGTGAAAATACATTTTATATTCTTCCATTTTTATTAAGCACTCCCTATAGCTAAAATCATTGTGAGATATTTTCGGGGTAATATAACTAGTGTTATGATTATCATCGGTGATTGCTCGAGTTAAAACCGATGAAAATTGAACGAGTACGCACTCATTTCATTTTCTACAGGTTTTAACGAGTGGTATCATCGATTATTATTAATCATAATACGTGTTATATTTGATTTTAGAATTTAATGAACGTTAATAGAAAATATATTTTTTAAAGTTTGCAATTTTAAACGATCTGTCACTTTGATAGTAAATATTACAGTTGCAAGATAATTAATACAATTATTTATTTCTTTGAAACTTTTTGTCACTTTAACTATTTTATTCATTTAGATCATGTGACAGTCAACATGCGGTGATAAAATTATCACCGATTGGTAGCCTATTCTGCGATTTTGTTTTTGTATTTTAACCAATGAAAATAATCAAAAATGTACCATGTGACATGTGAATTATATTCTCAGTTTAATAACAGAAAGAGATTTTTTTAACAATTTCAGTTAGCCGCGAACAAATGACAGATATTATTCGGCAATAATTAGTAGCTTGTCATTTAACAAATTTCTTTGAGATTGTGTAGTGTTTATTAATTTCTAAACACTTAAATACTGTTTGAAATGAACTTTCCTGTTGGGGAATTAACAGGCATGATATGGGTACTGGTAAAATGTATGAAAAATTGTTTGTTAGCACAAAGAATTTACAAAGAGAGATATCCCGCACGAATACAACCCGATAAAATAACGTTGGAAAGGTTAGTATTAGTAGATCGTTTTAATCGTACGGGTTCAGTAGTTTATGAAAAAAAGGAAAGCAAAAAACCTGTACTTAACGAGGAAAATGAATTTAACGTCATGCTTGAAGTTACGCATAATCTATGTACATGGTAGTACATGTGAAATCTTGCGTTAGCATGATATTAGTGACAGGTCCGTACGAAGAACACTGCGTAAAAATAAGATGCATCCATACCATATCCAGTTGCATCAAGAGTTACTCGAAGATGACTATCCCGGAAGGGTTGCTTTTTGTGAATGGGTTCAACAACAAATCCACAATCAGGCGGATTTCTTTGATTCTGTCCTCTTTGGAGACGAAGCCACGTTTCATAAAAATGGAACTGTGAATAGACACAATTACCATCATTATTCGACAAGTAATCTCCATCTTATAGCAACTCATAGTCAAACTAGGTGGCCTTTGAATGTTTGGGGTGGTATTGTTGGAGATCACGTAATTGGAACACATTTTTTCGATGGAACACTGAATGGCCAGGTTTATTTGGACTTTTTAGAAAATCATTTACCATTACTGTTGGCAAACGTTCCTCTTAACATTCGTCAAAGAATGTGGTTGTTTGCATGACCAATGTCAGAAAGTTAAGTCTGGAAAAAATTATTGTTAGGTTGTTCTGTCTAAGGTATACAGGACGTTGAAATGAGAATGATTTTCGTGTCCAATTGACCATAACTTTTGAAATACCCTGTATAACGTAATGAAACCCTATATTCGAAGTATGGGGGAGACAAGCTTAATCTAAATTTGAAATAATATATAGGGTGTCCTATTTTAAAAAAAAGGTATGTTTGGTTCACCCTGGTAATATGTAACACCCTGTAAGTACGAAAATAATTTAATAATGTGAAGTTTGAAGTTGCCTATAATAACTTTTTGATATTTCCTTTAATAACGAATATATCGTACTTCGACGCACTAATGCCGCAACCTGTATATACTGTGTCCCAAATTCGATGCTCGCCATTGGGATCTCGTTTTTCGTTAACCAATTATCAGACAGCTTTTTCGATTTGACATTATGAAGACACTTTTTACCAAGGACTGTTTTTATCGTAATTAGAACCGCCGATCTTCCTTTGTTTTTTCCGTAGTGATACTAACTTTTGTTTTTCTTATGGACGCCATTTTGAATTTTTGGTTTATTTGATAATGCTAAAAAAGAGCTTTTCAACCATGTGTCGCATGTCACAAAAATAATTCATTTACAAGGTGTTTTTGAATGTTCTTACTTCTAGTGAAGAAACTCAAAATTGGCAACGTCGCATTCAATAATTTTTATTACCATTCAAAGTCTTGTGTGAGAAAGAATAACATAAGTGAAGAAAATGAAGCGTGAAAATGTTTGAGAATGAAATTAACTTTTATTATTAACTAATAACGAATAAAAACGAATTATTCAACTAGTTGGATCGTTTCATTAAAAGTCTATTAAGGTCTAAAATGTTTTATAATAAGTTTACTGTATATTGTTCTTTACACTTATTGATTCCTTTTTCAAGAAGTTATGTAAATAAATTACACATGTTTATAATAAAATACTTATCTTTTTTGGGATTTTTTAAAAAATCCCAAAAAAGATAAGTATTTTATTATGAGTGTTAATGGTGAAAGTTTACATTTTCATACACATGTTTATGGTTTAACTTTTAAAAAATTGTCAATAACTTATCACATACAACTAAAATAAATTGTACTCATAACATTGTAGTTGATCATTTTTATTTTTATTCTTTGGTCTTTTTAAGTATCTGTGAAATTTAACAACCCCACTAAAGTATTACATAATACAAATTAGAAATAATTTTTATAAATACTTTCTTTTAGAAATTAATCAAGCTATCGTCAATTAAAAACTGAAAATATTAAGTTATGGATACTTTCTGCAAATCTAGTAGGCTAAACACAAAAGTTGATATTGTTAATTATTTTCATATCAGTTTGACAGGTGTAATTTAGTAAAGCATTGTTGTTATTTCCTATAAAATTATTAATTTAGAACCAAAATGGTGTAAAAATTTACTAATGACGAAAAAATAGATATGTTGGAATGTTATTTTAAATCTATCAAAAACGCTAAACTTGCAAGTGATGTGTATATGGAAAAATATTCCGAAAGACAACAGCCGCAAAAAAGACAGATACCAAAAAAATGACGAAGCAAAAATACGATTATACAAAAAATAGACAACGATCCAGAAATTTCAGTAAGACAAGTAAACGACGAAACTAATGTACCTAAACCATCCGTCCACAGAATTATCGAATCAAATAAATATCACCCGTATAAACCAAAAATTGTGCAAGGACTAAACCCCACCGATTGTCCTAGAAGGCTACAGTTGTGTCGGTGGTATCTTCAAAAATGCCAAGAAGATGAAAATTTTCCTGTCTTGTGGATAGAAACTAACAGATACTAGCTGTGGTGTATTTAACCGGCACAACCATCATTATTGGGCGAGAGAAAATCCACATTTAACAGCACCTAGACGATTTCAAATTAGATTTGGTTTTAACGTTTGTTGTGGCATGATAGGTAATTTTTATTATTGTTGTTTGTTTTTACATTTATTTTTTTTTATGAAAATTTAGATTGCCATCTAATAGGTCTATTCATTTTTTATGAAAATTGAAATGGAACTGGATATGCAGAAATAAGAAGACTATTTGAACCTGAACAAATACAACAGACCTGGTTTCAGCAAGATGGGGGTCCTGCTCATAAGACTAGACGGGTACGTGAATTATTATATGAAAATTTTAGTGACCGTATAATTTCGAGTAATAGCCCTGTTTCTTGGCCAGCGCGGTCACCTGACATTAGCCCATTAGATTTATTTCTATGGGCTAATGTTAAAAACCAAATATATGACTTTGATCCGCCTGATACCCGCGAGATATTAGAACGTAGAACAGTTGATGTTCTACGTTCTATTAGGAGAACTTGCAACGCTATAAAAAGACGTTGTGAAAATGCATGGAACATAATGGTGGGCATATCGAACAATTTAAATAAGTTAACTTATGCAGCATTTTTTAAATAATTTTAATAGACCTTAGTTGTATCCTAAGTATTTTTTAATTTAATGCCATTCCCACAGTACCTAATTAATAATAAAAATTAATTTCAATTTCTAAAATGTTCACACCTTATTTTCTTCACTTGGCTTACCATCTATTTATTTTAATTATTGTTCCAAATACGTTATTCATAACTTTTTTATCAGTAAATCATCAACAAGTTTGCATAACAACTTGCAAAAGGGATTAAACAGTGTAAAGAAGAATATACTTAGTAGACCTTTAATGGAAACAATTCAACTAGTTGAGTAATTCGTTTTTATTCGTTATTCGTTAACAATAAAAGTCAATGTCATTCTCAAACATATTATTTGCGCTTCATTTTCTTCACGTATGTTATTCTTTCTCGCACAAGAGTTTCAATGGTAATAAAAATTATTGTATGCGACGTTACCAATTTTGAGTTTCTTCACTAGAAGTAAAAAAATTCAAAAACATCCTGTAAATGAATTATTTTTTTGACATGTGACACATGGTTGAAATGCTATTTATCAAAAAAACCAAGAATTCAAAATGGAGTCCATAAGAAAAACAAAAGGTAGTATCACTATGGACAAACAAAAGACGATCGGTGGTTCCAATTATGATAAAAACATTCCTTGGCAAAAAGTGTCTTAATAATATCAAATCTAAAAAGCTGTCAGATCATTGTTTAATGAGTTATTAACGAAAAACGAAAGGGGCGATTTTCATTTTTTTTCAAATATCTAAAAAAGTAAATGCATCAGAAAAATTTTGTAAACGGATTGTATTTGCGACCAAAATTCTCTAAAACTTTCCCTATTTAACCAACATTCTAACTCTAATAATAGCCGAGATCCCAATGGTGAGAATCGAATTTGGAACACAGGGTATGCAACATTGTTAAAACCTTTAAATGAATATACGGTTTATTATTATTATATATTATTAGAATTACATACGCCTTGCGCCATTATTCGTTTCAACCTAATAATCAGATTGAAGTTGAAACTAATAATAGGACTAGGACAATATGGTTTATCTGTCAGAATGACGCACAGTTGTTTATCAATCATTACCCCGAAGGGTACTTATATGGACCTTGAAGATAAAATAGTATATTAGATAATAATCTACTATTATTTAAAAAAATAGAGGAACAACAAGTACCTAACGAAAAATGATGTTTAGAAAGAATAGTTGTTAAAAACGCAGTTATTATATACACTTTGTCCAGTGGATATTGACTCCTTTACCGATGTAGATTTTGTTGTTGACATTGATATGGATGTTGTTGGCACTGTGGCTAATTCATTATCAAAAGCTTTATCTCGAAGATTTGTTACATGTTGTAAATGACCCTTATTATCAAGTTGTAAATAAGGCTTTATAGATTTTGAAGAGAAATGTCCAGTTATTTTATTTAGTTCTTATTCATTAATACTTGTTTTATCTAAAATTGAAACTGCTAGTTGTTACACGTCCAAACCGCACTAGGCGTCGTGTATGCTTACTAATGTAAGCGGGTTGCCAAGCCAGCTAACAGGGAGATGGGCGTGGTCGAAATAAGAAGTAAAATGAATGATTAATACGCTCAAACACCTTACACCTTAATTCAAACAGCTCAGTCCGGGAAAATATGTCTCCAGGCGCCACCACAATCGAAACTTTGAAAGAATAATTGTCTTAAGCTGGGTGTTAATTAACCCTACTTGATTGTGGAAAGTAGGATTGTGCTTACTCAGAAAACTCTTACACGAGGGTTCTAAAACAAACACTCGTCCCAAACAATTCAACTCAAACTCAAATATATTTAGTACTACCCACGTTATTAGAAGCTTTTTGAATACACCTCGTATACCAAAATTTCCACAACAAAATTTATCACTCAAATTTAACTGCATTCACGTAACCAACAGTTATAAATAAAAACTGAAATACACGGGTCGTCACAAACTTCCCTGTACATCCAGAATACCAAAGTTATAACACGTTAACTGAATATTTTCTACGTATCCCTCGTATACATATAAAGTTAAATTTCTACTTATTAATGAATAAAATAGTTCTTCATTCAATGGTCGATAATTAATTTTTAAAATTCCTAACCAAAAGAAAGTCAATATCATCGGCTTAATAATTGTTCCTTTATGATACCTCTGAATCGTACCGGACATTCGTAAACATGTAAGTTCTCAAAACTCCATCTCATAGTTATACTTAATGAAATTTTTAACTCGACAGCTGATCCGTCATTAGTGTACTGCGTTAATGAAACTAACATGAAAATTTTTGCAATCAACCTGGCAAATATAACCTTTCAGGTTGTTCATTAATCTTAAAATCCAAAATATGCAAAGTTTACACTTAAGTTGTCGAAAACTAGGTCACCAATTAAGTAAACGTCACAGATGTATCTCATAACTGGCTAAATAAACAACAAAATAAAAGTTAACGATAAATATATATTGTCCTGCATAAAATAATAAACAAATGTTTACATACACAACCGCGTGGTTGAAAAATCACTGTCAATACAAATTTGCGTTTCTGCAAAAATTCTTAATACTAAAACAGCCACTACAACATAACTCGAGACCCATTATCTTTTTCCTTCAACACTAATTAATAAAATAAAAATTACACAACGATACGCCAATAAACTAACCAAAGAAAAGATAATCGTGCTCAACTGAGTTTTTAAAATTCTTAAATGTAATTCTTACTTAAAATTGTCCATTAATCCTTCGCTCTTCTTTCTTCCCGTAAATCAATTATTTGTAGTCCATTTGTACTCCTTAAATTGCCTGAAGGCATAAGACAAGTACTCCACAATTTCACCAACACTTATTCCTTTCTGCACTCGCGATTAGTCCAACTATGCGAGGTTATTACTCCAATACGTAATAATCTGTACACATTTGGCTGCCTCTTAAAAAGTTTCTCGCAACCTTTAGGACAATTAAGCCCTTCCTTAACACAAATAAACTTTTAATGTTACATAAAATTACCTTAACCTTGGCTCAATTTACTACCAATACTTCGCTCACTTAAAGGTGGTTCCATAAATAATTTATACTAAAGATCAGTACAAGCTCACGCGTCGCACATCAACACTATAACGTAACAACTGTTAACTTTTTATAAATCTGCTTACGCACTTTTTCTTTTGAAGAACAAAAACTGATTTTATCTTCAATCTCAATTTTATTAATTGTTTTATTTATGAATGTCTTATACGATTCATCCCCTTTCGGGTTACGCAGTTGTTTAAACAATGACTGCCTTCAATATTATTCACAAATATAACTCCAACTCAACCCATTCTAATTTCACACTTCACCTCGCGCGCGTCTCCCACCGAGCTCTCACCAAAAGCAACAAGCTAAAAGCCAAAAGCTCACGTCAATCTCTGACTTTCCTATTTATACCTTAAGCCATCCATCTTTAAACATGTCCGACTTCCTCGCTATATTCTCCAATGGTATTCATTCAAACTTTCTTAGTCCCGACTGATGCTACCCTCTGTACAACCACGCTCATAACTACAATACATCGCCATGTTGGTGCTTACTTGCAAATTTTACAATCACTTTATGGAGAAGCCAGTTCTCGTCATCACATTCATTCAGTGTCCACTCTGGACCATTACACAACTTTCAACGTTTATCTCTCACATGCGCTCAATCTCCTTCCGCAACATTTGCAAAAATAAGTACCGTCTAAGGTCTCAAATCCCATATACTTACACGTATTCTCAAAACTTATTGCACAACATTACGAGAACTTTCTATAATCATCAATTAAACATACCAAATCTTTCGCTACATATTTCCTAAAACATGTAATGCTGCACCCCTACTTTTGGGTGCTATATTTATATTGCGCCCTTCTGGTTTGGTAACCCAACGCGGTTTTATTTTGCCTCGGCTTTGCTCAATCGGGTTTATTTTATAAACGGGGTGTGGTTCGTAGTAAGTACTGGATGGGCTTAACACTGTAACCTTAAATAAAAACCGTAAAGCATTTTTAAAATGTATATTAATCAGATATTTACAATAAATAAAAAATCAGAAGGTAATGAACACAAAATGTAGGTGAACTTCTCGGTCCGGGTCGTGGCGTCACTGGGTGCGACGTCGCTTCTGTGAACAAAAGAGAGTTTTGTTTAATCTATTCCTTACCTAAGAGGCAAAGTTTAGGTTACGGTCCTGCATGTACAGTAGCGCGAGCGTTATGCTTGATGCAGTGGTTGATCGGAGCGCCAGCGCAATGAACTCGAATCGTTTGAGAAAATCGATATCGTGTTTATATGTCAGTAACTCTGAAGCGCTGAAGCAAGGATGTCCTACTCCTCGGGAAATAATACACGCGAATGCGCGTCTGCAAACGCGAGCTCTCTCGACGGTCTTTCTCTAATTATAACCGGGTTAATGTAGGCAATTAGATAATTTATCTAACTAAATTAATTACCGATCTCTATACTAAGTTTAATTATTTATAATTAATCAAGGGAACAAAATACTTAATATTAAAAACTACTCTAATAGGTTTACGTAAAGATAGAATAATTCACGTACTATCTAATATATTTACAAACGTTCTCGCACTAGGTATTTACGATGGTTAGGTGGACTACTAATTTATACTACAGGTTATGGAGGTACTCTTCTGCGATTCACAGACACTGTGTACGGTTATTAAGTACTGGATGTAGGTAGTGTGTGAGTTTCGAGCGGGATTTCAGTAATGTCCAGAAGACGTAGGCGACGGCCTGTCTTTACTGTATATACTAAGAGAAAGGTCGTAGGTCTTTACAGCCCTGTAACAACCCTTCACCCTCAAGTGTTGATGAGATACGTCGGGGGTACCCCTGCGTTCCTCTAGGTATACTTTGTGGTGGCGAGTGACGACGGGATCTACCCTTCGTGGCACTCCAGGTGCTAGTGTACTTGGTATTACGTCGGGGGTTACCCCTGCGTGCTACTCTAGGTATACTTTGTGGTGGCGAGTGACGATGGGATCTACCCTTCGTGCTACTCTAGGTGTTAGTGTAGTATAACTCCTGGAGCTCAGGCCGGAATTATTTACGGTCTGTAGTGTTTGAGTGTAAATTGTCAGAATGTATAACTTTACAACTTACGTGTCTATCAATAGCAGTACAGAATTGAACTTTAGGTTGCCCGATCGCGAAGGACTCTTCGTCGGTGAACAACAGGTCGGTGCTTACGCTAAGCAAACGGAGCGGCTGCGGCTACTGCTTTCTGGAACGGTCAACGGTACGGTGGCGGCTGCTGGATATCGGCTTAACTTGAATCTACTGAGATTCCTCTCTCTTGCATTATGCGCGTCGCGAGTTTATAAAGGTGCATCTGTGGGCGGTTTCGCGGCTACCGTGCGGGGGATGCCGTTATGCGATTGGTTAAAATCGTTCTGACGTGCAGAAACTTACGGTTTCTTAGAAATACACGTCAGCGGTGATGAATAAATTATTTGTTGTGCAATATCGCGTAAGCTTATGAAATCTTACATACAGGATGGTCCGCACCTAATTTATTCTAAAACACATATGTACAGGACGCTGGTTCTTTACAAACATTCTACACTTATACACTCACATCTTCTGGCAAAGATTACTCCTTATCTGCCAACATTTCATTCTTTATTAAGTAGTCAACAGTAGCAATTATTATCGTCCCATCGACAAATTTCTCTTCACATTTACATTCATCAGAATCTATTTATTCCAACACCAATGTCTCTATAACATTCAAATACACGTATCTACATACTGAATAATATTTCTCCTAAATTGCCAGTGGTGTATCACCCACCCACATACATTATGCATATACACAAAAAAAATTTTTTGTTCGTTCAAACTCAATACACCCGTACTCAAAACACGTAATACACGTCATTATAACATCCTACATACAGGGTGCGTCAACGCAACCTTACATAGTATCCAGTCGAAGTTTTTCAGCTGAAATTTTCGTTCACTTAAGAATCTCGTTGATTCCTATAGGGACATTTTTGTACAAATAACCTTTTGAGGCATCATTTTTGCAAAACGGATTGGAAGTTATAAACAATTTGTCAGTTGTAATATGTTTCGGCCTATGTGATAATATTTTATAAAATATCGTTACTGGGGCTTCTATGTTTTTATTAGCCATGTATTATCGCATTACTTGTTTGAGCCACCCTGACATATTTTGTTAAATACGGTATTATATTCAATCCTACCAGTTAAATCATTTGATTTTTCTTTTCTAAAACGGTGTATCTTACAATTTGCTGCTTCACGTCCTCGCCAAGGTAGTTCATAGGCAGCGATATGAAAAATCATTTTAAAAGACATGTGGGAGAATTTTCATTCCATATTAATGCCATTTTAATAATTTCACGTTTGGTTAATGCTACTGAACTATTTTTATGTTTTTCTAAATTGCTTTATAAGTTCCTTCGCTTAGAATTACGTGCATCACATGATTTCTAAAATGCCCACTAAGGAAAGGGGTTGAAATGAAGATTACATTTTTCAAAATATTTTCCAATAGTTTAGCTGTTGTGCCACATTGTTTTCACATTGTATCCTTTATAATGGTCCTCATTTTTTCTTCATATTAAAGTCCCAATCCATCAATATTTTGTCACATCTGCTCGGTTTCCAAATTAAAGTTTCGTTGCTTACAAAGGTTCCAAATAGAGGATTGACCTTTTTTTGTATTTTTTTGAGTTGGTTTCTCAATCTCGCTTATATCCTCGCAAATATTTCCCAATCTCGTCACACTGATAGAGTACATTATTTGCTCTTTATTATGCTTTTGACATTTAAAAGTGATGCGACGCTTCATAATAAATAGACAATAAATGCTAGCGTTGCCATGGTAACCTAAGTTATCCGATTTTTTTATCCACTTGCATTTCTGTTCCTTCCTAGTTAGTGGATAGCAAACTACGATTTTTGTACTCACAGAGGATTTATTATATATGAGTGGAATTGTCAGCTGTAATTACACAAGAGGTTTTCTTTGTCAGGATAAAATTTATTTTTTTACGAGAATTTGCTTGCTTGGTAAATTGACGACATAAACCACCTACGATAAAAAAAGAGTCTGGAAGACGAGTTTTTTTTATCTGGTAGTTTGGGAAGTCAATTTACCAAAAAAATCCAAATTAGAGCTTAAAAAATGAAATTTTATCTTGGAGAAAAAAACCTGGAGTGTAATTCGATGAGATAACTTAATGAATAATTAAAAATAATAGCTAAGTAATTATGAAAAATTCAAGAATACACCTTTTTATTGAAAAATGGAAAATTGCTCATTCGTTATCATAGCAACAAACAAAAATCAGGTTTGAGGACGCCTTCCATGGTAGTTTACACACATTTTATTAAGATGCAAAGTTAGGGCTAAGTTTATCCGATGTCAAAGTGACAAATTCATCGCGGCTTATGGGATTTTTTATACAGTATCTGCTAAACCACACTTACAATAATTTTGAAGATTTGGTAACAGGGTAATGATGTTAGGGCTAACTCATCTAAAATATTTTCACGTTCGTACTACTTCCGGTTATACTGGAAGTCGGTACTTAGTCGCTTATTTTAAATGGAACACCCGTATATTAATACATTTTTGGATTCTATGTCGAATTTTGAGATAAGTTTGTTAAATAAACTAGATACGAAATTTCAGTCGTTTTAAAAAAAAAACATTTTTCTAAAAAAATTGACAGATGCGGTCTTAGTAATAACTCGATAATTGTTCTGTTCCTGTCAAACAATTTGCATAAAACTTTGAGGTGTTGTAGGGAAAGGTTTATTGCAACAGTCTGCAAAAAATGACATTTGTATTTTTCATAAAACTAAAATTATGAATGTCTAAACTTGACTATCAAAAAATGCAAGTTACTCAAAAAAATCAAATGGAAACCCCTATTTCTTATTACTCAGATCGATTTAACGTTAAAAATTAAGGTAAGTTTGTTTAAAACTTTATTTGTCTAAACGTAACAGTTTCATACTTATTATCAAAAAAGTCCCAATTTTAAAATTTGTGGTAAAAATTAGCTACATACTTAAATCTAGTATTCCTTGTTCGTGGTCACCATGGAAACCAAATAATTGAGAATTGAAATAAAGAAAAATATTTGAAAAAGTTACTGCAAAAAATTATAAAAATTGATAATTTTGTGATTCAAAAGTCATTTTTGCCAAATAGAAATTTTCTAAGTCATTTTTTCCAATTCGATATACAACATAAGTGTATAAATTTAATACTTTATGTTTATGAGTAAATCGAAGAAAACTACTTTTTACTGCGAAGGTAGTTACTACATTCTTCTTACACGATAAAGTCGCTTTTTAGTATTTCTTGCTCGTGATCAAATGTAAATTAATTTACAATAAATGCTCAAAATGTTGCCCGTTAGACGTAAGACATTGTTGAACTCGTCTTATGACGGCTTCATTTGTAGCCCTTTGAATTTCTTGTGGAGAGAGAGAATTGAAGGCATTTTGCACTCTTGCAGTGCAAGTCGTTTGTGGTGTAGCATAAACAATATTTTTAATTCGACCCCAAAGATAAAAATCCATTGGCGTAAGATCAGGTGACCTAGGTGGCCATGGAAAGGGACCATTATTGGCAAACCAACGATCTTCAAAAATTTCATAAAGTTTCATGGAAACATCGTTGGTGTTGTGAGGGGGCGCACCGTCTTGTTGGTACCATAAATTTTCCCTTTCTAGATTTAATCGGGGTTGAATTCGAGTGTTTAATATCTCAAGACAATTTTCTCCTAGAAATTAAATTTGTAATCATAAATCGCAACAATCAACTATTTTAAACCTCTCCAATTTTTGTTGTAAAAATACACGTCAAAGATTTCGTTATTCCGAACAGCACAAAATACGTTAAAATTTCAAATTTCCTGAAAATGGCATTCGCGAATTGGATTGCTATTTTCGCTATTCCAGTAATGCGAGTTTCGGCGATTAAATATGCCATTTAAATTCGTCCGTCCATATGATATCAGTCAAAAAATTAGGAATTTCTTGTATTTTGAGCAAAATTGTTTCACAAAATTCGATACGTTTCAAGAAATCCGCTTCTTTCAAATGTTGAACTAATTGTAAACAGTATGGTCTAAACTTATGTTTCTTAAGAATTCTTCTGATAGTCGTTGGTGTTAAGCCAATATCTGTTTTCGCGTCGTTTATGGAATTACAAGGATAGGCACGGAAACATCCTAAAGTTATAACTTCATTCTGTTCGCTATCAATAGCAGTTTTTTTGCGAGGCGCAGAGTGTTTAAATGTGCCAAACTATTCCAAATGTTGAACCACACGTCTTAATTGTATCTGCTGATGGTCGGGGGCGCTCAGGATAACGTTCGATAAATGTTCTTACTGTTCGTTTTACAACTCTATGACATTCTCCGTGAATTAAAATTAAATTCAAATAATCTGTATTAGAATATTCAAGTCGAGCCATTTCATCAAGAAAAACACAAACTGTCAACAATTTTATTAAATTATTGACTACAAAAGAAAAACAAAATAAATAAGCATAAGTATGTAGTTACTACCTCCGCAGTAAAAAGTAGTTTTTTTCTATTTACTCATAAAGTATTAAATTTTTACACTTATTACACTTATGTTGTATATCGAATTTGAAAAAAATGACTTTTTGGCAAAAATGACTTTTGAATCACAAAATTATCAATTTTTATAATTTTTTGCAGTAACTTTTTCAAATATTTTTCTTTATTTCAATTCTCAATTATTTGGTTTCCATGGTGATCACGAACAAGGAATACTAGATTTAAGTATGTAGCTCATTTCTATCACAAATTTTAAAATTGGGACTTTTTTGATAATAAGTATGAAACTGTTACGTTTAGGCAAATAAAGTTTTAAACAAACTTACCTTAATTTTTGACGTTAAATCGATTTGAGTAATAAAAATAGGGGTTTCCATTTGATTTTTTGAGTAACTTGCATTTTTGATAGTCAAGTTTAGACATTCATAATTTTATTTTTATGAAAAATACAAATGTCATTTTTGCAGACTGTTGCAATAAACCTTTGCCTACAACACCTCAAAGTTTTATTCAAATTGTTTGACAGGAACAGAACAATTAACGAGTTATTACTAAGACCGCATCTGTCAACTTTTTTAGAAAAATGTTTTTTTAAAACGACTGAAATTTCGTATCTAGTTTATTTAACAAACTTACCTTAAAATTCGACATAGAATCCAAAAATGTATTAATATACGGGGTGTTCCATTTAAAATAAGCGACTAAGTACCGACTTCCGGTATAACCGGAAGTGGTACGAACGTAAAAATATTTTAGATGAGTTAGCCCTAACATCATTACCCTGTCACCAAATTTTCAAAATTATAGTAAGTTTGGTTTAGCAGATACTCATAGGATCAGCTCCCAAAGGCGGACCCTGTATATAAATTAAATTATAGGGGGTGGAGCAATGTTACCTTTTGTTATTTGCTCGAGTGGTATTACCTAAAGGCAACAAAGCTTGAGTTGTGTCAAAATGAAAGTTTGGCCCTGGAATAAACACAAGCTCGAATGGTAATTGGTAAGACAATTTAATGAATTAATTAATTAAAAATAAAAATAGTTTAAGCGTTACTGATAGAATTTAACTATCGGTACCATGGAAAATTATGTCGAGACAAATTGTAAAATACACGAGAAGTTTAGTAGCAATAAAAATAGTAGCTAATTGTGTTATATTTAATAAGATTATTTCCTGAACCAAGAACATTTCTATGTGTAGAAGGAAAAACACAGAGAAAGGATATTGTATGAACTAATAAAACAATAAGTAAATACTTATTTATTAAACATTAATAACAATCAATGTTACATTATTCCTCTATTTACAATTAAAAATATAGTTATTATATGTTAAAGAATTGAAATTTTCGGGTGGATTCTTTGTTGTTGAATACCGTCCTGTCGGTGACAATTGAGCATGCTGGAATCAATCTTTTTCAAAAAAATAATATCTATAGCACCGCGCATAAGAAAGTAATAATTAAAACCCTACACGGAGCTTAATTAAAGACATATCTGCTAAAAATAATGTGTGAGAAGGCTCAAATAGAGAGACGATATTCGTCAAAAGTAATTTTCGAACATGTTTACAGGACACGGGTAATTTTTAATTGTGTACAATTGATGTAAAGGTGTATAATATTAACGACCTCACCTATGCTTGTAACTAAGACCACAGGTGTTAAATAAAAATTATTATTATTATCCAAGTTCATGTTGTGTTGTATTTAGCGCATCAGGCATAAATGCACCGCCTATGTTTATATACGCTCGAAAAAGTAAGTCGCACAATTAAACCAAAATGGTACCCCATGGGCAAGTTCAGAGTGTTCAGACAATCGATGAATCACGGAAGAACTATTTGTAAATGTAATGTAAACTATCTTCAGACTTGTATGTATTTAAGAAAATTAATAATAATATTTAACCTTGTAAGTCATTGTACGCACCAAGTCTACACTTTTTACAAAGAAAATTGGATAATCGTGTTGACAATTTTTTTTTGACATCCGCTTCAATCGCTGAATGTGTCGTTTTATTAATCACTGAAGTCGCTTACCGTATTGATTGTGATCAGATCAGATCCCTGGAGAAAGGATAACCCCTAGAAAGTAGCATAACTACTTAAGAAAGCATTTGACAGAGTTGCAAAACCCGAAAAAGCCATTAAAGGATTCTCAGACTGAGGACTATACCAGCAAATAATATTCAACGTAAACGTGCAAGTGCAAACTAAAGAAGACAAAAGAACACTCCCCAAAAAGGTTTTCAAGTTACCAATACAATTTATTTTCTTTTCTAGTTCGTGTTCAAATAATAACGAAAAATGAAAAGAACGACAACTAACTTTCACAAATCTTTATTTTTTCAAGGTAGTATTACAGCGAAGAAAAAAAACAAAAAAAGAAAATATCTGGTGTGAAACAACATACGACCTTCTAACCTACAAAATGGAAATTAAAAGAAATGAAATCATTTTAATAATAGTAACTTTTGTTAGGATAATTATGCCCTCTTTTTTAAAGCGTTCATACCGAAAATAGGCAACACTGTAAAAACAAAAACAATAATACGTTTAATGCCAAATAGAGGTTAATAGACGTAAACTACAGTTTAAGCCTTTTCAATCTTATTTAATTAATTTTTAGACTTATTTGGCTTTTGTATTAAGAAACTTTATAAAGAAAATTTATGTAAAATTAAACTTTCTTCGCACCGACGTGTCCCACCGGTGGCCCACGGTATAATTTATATCAACCGTCGGTGGCCACCGGTGGGACACTGACTAGAACAAGTTATATGTACGTTAAATTTGTAACGACAACTGCAAAGTTTATAATATTGAGTATACGGCTCCAGTAATGATACAGGATACTTAGTGTTATATCGGCTGCGCATTCGTCAATAAGTGTGGAAATTATTGTTGATTAAATGAAAGAAACTTTATTTTGGTATTTTATTGAAAATTTTCTTAAAATTACAGTAAACAAATTCTTTTTAAAATAGAGTTAAAAGTATTATAAAAAAACACAAATCCAAATTTTCCGACACAACAAAAAAAAATGGTCCCAACATAACAATAAGTAAATTCTTAGACCATAAAGTAATGTAAATGTAACATAAAAAAACACAAAGTTAAATATTGTAAACTATACGTATAATCTAGATTACTATGTATGAATACCGTTAAAGCATGGTAAACATAATGTAGGTTTGGTTGGGCAATTTCCGCAAAAAGTTGTTACTTTTTTAGTTTTATTTCTTGCTTCTTTTAGACCCCTTTCTTGTTGTATTTTTGTATAGCAATTTGTGCACCGTTTTCTGCAACTTCTGGCCGATCCGTCATATTTTAGTAGTTTGTGTCCTATAAATCCTTTATTCTTTTTTGGTTTTTTCTTCCTCCGCCTCCAGAATTATGTTTTCATTATTTGTTTCGGACTCTAGTAAGCCTCGTATTATCTTCTCCCGAATATGAAGAATGTCCTTTTTAGTATTTCTGCCAAAATTGTTGTATACAGCCCAAGTATTTACTACACACGTACCAAGAAGCACTTCAAATATAACTTTTTATACCATTTGAGAGTTTTCCGAAGGCATGTGTAGTAAGCTGACATTTGGTCTGAACCGTCTACTCCCTTTTTCGCCTTGTTATAGGCTATAACAGCTGGTGGTTTTAAAACATTATCTCCATTTCGAGTTTTCCGCCCTGTTTCATTTAGTTCGGGTGTATGTCTGGGCTCCGTACTAATCATTAGCACAGGACGTTTGTCAACTCAATTCAGTAATCTTACTCCGTGCTGGTTTTGTTGACTATATACTTCACCTCTTTTTAGTTTTTTTTTTTGGCAGACACTTTTCGGGTTTCCCTTTCTGTTTGACCTCAAAGTACCGCAGACATAAGTTTTAGATAATAGCAGATCTCTGGACAACTGCACACTACTATAGTAATTGTCAATATATAAAGTCCTGCCTTTACCTAGCAGCTCACTTAAAAGTTCCATACAAATGTTATAAGTATGGCCTCGGCTATTGGGAAGATCTGTATGATTTTTTCCTGCATATATTCGGAGGTCAAAGGTATATCCCTCCGGCGTGCAAACCTTGTAGATCTTCACTCCATATTTATGAGTTTTAGCTGGGAAATATTGTCGAAACAATAATCTCCCCCTCCAAGGCACAATACTTTCACCAGGAAAAATAGTATTTTTGAACTGCTGACATATCATCTCTGTTACTTTTCTTAATTTGGAGAGTCCATCTTCACGAGCAATAGGATTTTCATTGTTAGCCAAATGGAAAAATTTTAGAATGCAGTCAAACCTGTCACGTTTCATTATATCTGGGATTAACTTGTGTCCAAAAAGATCATTTTTTGTCCAATAGAGTCGCAGTTTCGGGAGATGGCTACGCCCATTATGAATAGAATTGCCAAACATTTTTTTATTTCATTTCTGTCAGTGTCTTGCCGTTGTCGAAATATAGATCGGGGTCGAAGTTGATGTGATCTAATATATTGAGCTGCATAGCGATTAGTTTCTGTAACTATAATGTCTAAAACCTCGTCCGTTACAAATTGTCTGTATATAGCATATGTATTTGTTAAGTCTATAGTGTGCACTTTTAAGCCTTCCTGTCCAGAAAAATGAAAATCTACAGGTATATCAGTACACGGTTGCCATCTTTCGACTTCTTGTGAATCGTGTTCTTGCAGATCCTGTTGTGTGACTTCACTTTCTTCACAGTCATTCCTCTCTTGGTTTTCCTCTCCAGAATCGGAGTTTTCGTCTTTCTCGCTTTCAAAATCTACATCAGAAGGAACGTAAGACTCACTAGAATCTTCGTATGGCTCGTTTTCTTCTGAAGGGGAAGAACTTGAGGATAATCTGTACCAACTAGATTGACGTCTACTGGATAAGGCCACAGCTGTATCTTGTTCATTGGCCGTAGATAGTTGATCGAAGTTTGAAGGATTTGCGGAATATTTTTGATCCTGATATCTGTTAGATAAGGCCACGGCTGGATCTTCGTCATTTGATGTGGGTGGTTGATCGCTGAAATTTGGATGAGTTTCGGAACAGGGTTGGTCTTGAGATACCAAAGAAGGAATTTTTTTTCTTCTTGATGTCATTTCATAAACTTTTAGCTACTATCTGAAACAAAGCATTCAATAAGCAAATAATTTTAAAAATGTTATCCGGGGGCCACCGGTGTGACACGACGGCTCCAACAACTAAATTTTACCTGTGGCCGACGTGGCCCACCACAAAAAATTGGGTAAAAAGCAAAAAAAACATCAATATCAAGTGTAAACTTACTTTATTTTAGAATATTAACACAACTTACAAACAAAATGCTGAAAAAAAATTTTAGGCCTATTGGAGTTAAGTTATAATTTGTTATCGTCGCGAACGTGTTAAAGAATATGTTTACAAATTTTCCTATAAGTTGATCATTATTCAGATATTGAAAAATCTTGAACAGCTGTTTCAAAAATCTTTAATGAAAACCAAAAACTGCACCTAATAAAACCTCCCTCTGCCGCTGCATTTCAACCATAATCTAATCAGCTCCAGTAGAAATAAAATCAAGCTTAAATACGATACTTTAGGTATTTTTTTATATTTCTGTAGTTATTGTAAATACTAACACACACCCACACGTACACACGCACACGCTCACGTGCGTACCTCCATTAATACTGTAACCTTTACCAATCAGAATGAATATCTGCAGCTTAAAATTGTTTGAATTGTTAATAAATTATTAAAGAAAACGTCTTTTAATTTTTGCAGTGAATTTTAGAGCGCTTTAATTTATTTGCTTGCGAAGCCACACCAGTTAATTATTAGTACTCTTTAATTAGATTGAGAATATTATTTTGCTAAATTTTACGTTTGTTTCAGGTGAATTTTGTACTGATAAAAACGAGATTGCGATGTATTGAATACTTTTCAGTTTAATCGACTTCAAACTTTACAACATATTATTATAGTACCGCATTTAATTGATAGTTTGGTTATCATAATGCCTGCATTTTTGCGATTGTTTATTATCAAATCATGTAAACAACAAGTTAACGCTTTATCTATATTTAAAAGCATTCTAAATCCGATTGCATGGTTGCCATATCGTTCAACCTGGTCCTGGTCTACCCTGATTTGAACACGCTCATAATGCCTGTATTTCGTTCCGCTGGTGCACTTGGAGTGTGAATACAGTTTAGTACTGGTACGTCTCCTTAGACGACATTAATAACATAAACAATGATACGATAGTTTAAGACGTCAAACTAGCACAAAATAATATAATTATTATATTATAATATAATATATAAATATTATCCCTCACAACGGGATAAACAGGAACCAAACAATAAAAGAAATAAACGTTTTACGTTGTTCTTAAATAATTTATCTTCGTAAGAAAAATTCTACAGCTAGTACAAATAATGTTATTTTTACAGACACTGGTTAGCAATTTTAATAGATCTTACGTATAATTTTAATTAGGTACCGATTAAAGAGGGTATTTTATAGCTGTACGTAAATCTAATCACGCTTAATAATTCACCTTACAGGGAATGATACTAACTAAAATGTACTATTTAGAGCATACAACACTTGCCGATAACTAAAATAATCATTGTTTGACTAAATATTCAAACACATACTAACTTTGACTTTTTATTTCCATTTCTCGGTTCTATTCGATACTTAGCTTATAGTAACGTAATGGTCTTAGCAACGCAATAAGGCTTTACGATAAAAATTTACACCGGTTTGACGCTCTACACTAAAGACGTCGGTCCTTCCTTTTTTAGGTGTATCTAGCAGATCGGCCTCGCCAAAATGGGCACTACGTACACCACTTCAAAAACGAGCGTGCACTATAATGTTGAATAGGTTTCTTAGAATCCTAATATCCATAATAACCGATTTACCCTAATAAGTTATGGATAACACACAACCGACCGACGCTCTGTGCACCGTCGTCACACCTTGAGTTTTAGTTCTTAACTCACTAAGGAAGTAACCTAACTCCCTCTTTCCTATAATCTTTTAAATACGTTAATATATCCATCAATGATGAACTGTAACGTCAAAATTAACAGCGAGAGAAAAACAAGCAAAACTTTGTCTCTTATCTAAATTGTTTTAACAAGCAAATTTATATTACATTTTTCTCCATATAAACCACACGGTCATGACACTGTTTCATCAGGATAAAGCACCCGTTCACATCGATGCAAAATTTCGTATCGAAACTCTGTGGCACCCACCATAGGAAACCCTGCTGCTCCCTTAGACTCTATTCGCTAGCATAAAAATTTGGCTTACAAGAAAATAATTTAAATAAAACGAACTGGTCATCGTCAATATAGAAGTCTATTTTGAAGAGTGTAACAATTTTTATTTGAATGGGTTCGGGTACAAAGTTGGCCGAAACGGTAGGAAAAGTATATCTTCCCAAAAGGAGATTACGTAAAAAATAAAAAACAGAAATTCTGTTTCTTGCATGTTCATTGGTAACACGCTAATATGTAATACTGTCCTTGGTATCGAGCGATTATTTTCCAAAAAAATTAATTGACAAATATAATAATAATAATGAATTCCACAGTTATAATCTTTATTGCCCCATCAGTCGGTATTTCTTTTTTAAGGTAAACAAATAATATTTTAATATGACTTCACTTTTAGGAAATCTATGTTACGAGGGTTTTCCTTCCTACTTTGACCCCCGAAAAAAAACGATGACGAGTTAGGGGATCTTTTAAAATCAGGCAAACAAAACGTCAAAAGTAAAAACGCGTCTCATATATAGTTTTGCAATCTATTTGTAATTATAAAAAAATTAGGATTGTTGTTAAGTGATGTTATAGTGTGACAAAAGAAATCAGGATAATTCCAGTTAATTATATTAAAACAGTGTGATACGGAGGCAGGAAATATGTTGCAATTTATGTGATTAAACTTTAAACCAGTTTTATAAATATTTTAGTATGTTTTTATTTCTGCAATCATTACTAAAATCAGCACGATAAGATAATTATATGAATACACCCATAGATGACAGTGCACAATAATGAACTAAGATAAAAGAACTCTTCTCAATACGTCAGTTTTTTTAATGGAACATGAAATTTAATTATAAAAATTATTCTATTTTAATACACAGATTGTAAACAGACATTTTTATGTCAGAAACAAATCATTACAAGACTGCAATTTATTGCATATTTATGATATTAAATATTAAATTCACTTTTTCATACAGAGCATTGGTATCACCACAATAAAAATTTCTAATTTTGAATTTTCCGAAAGACTAGCAGAACAATATACTACAATTTAAAAAATTGGGTAAAATACAATTTTATGTCATTTATTAGTTCTTAATACTCAGATAGATTTTCAAAAAACCTTTAAAACTTAACCTCTTGTTAACGTTTATTTATTACATCACGATATTGTACTGTGTGACTATCAAACAATAAATTTATATTTTAATCAATATGTAAAAAAGGCAAACACAACGACCACTTATCAAAAAATATGTAATATTATTTATGGTAAACCAACCAAGAAAAAATACACAAAAAAATTAATCTTAAAGCAAAATATCGCACTGTAAAAATAAATTTAGTTGCTGTAGCTATTTAATATCATTTATTTATAATTCCAGTATTTCAGCATGAAGATTAGGTTTTCCCACGTTTTTTTTTAATAGATAGATATTATAATCAATTTTATCAGTGTTTGTAAGCAGTTTATTGTAATTAATTCATAATCATCTAAATATACAGGGTTACATCCCTTCTTCCTATTAATAGAGGAAATCAAGAATTTCACAACCTAAACCAAACGCGTTAACGGTTTTTTTTTCGATCGATTAGAGCAATCACTTGGAAATTACTCATGATTACCAACTATATATGTACAACAGTAAATTTAATAACATAGATTTCGAAATTATCAATATTGATATGTTATTGATTAATACGTAATCAAAAGTCAAGTATTTAAATAAATTTCCTTCATCAACAATCACAAATTAAAACCGCGCTTACTGGTGTAAACTAAGTTGTGTATTTACAAGAGAAAAATGTTTCAAAAAACCTTTTTGAAAACTATTAGTGCTCAGCAGCAAACCATTCGAATGCTGTGCAATAACCATTGGCAAAACGGAGGAGGTTCTAAGTCCAAAAATCCTACAATTCTTATAACAGGTACGTAATCTAATTATTAATATGCATCATTAAATAAAAAATTATTCTGTTAGGTGGCTTGGGGCAATTAGGCGTTGAGTGCAGTAAACTATTACGTAGTCAGTTTGGTGCAGAAAAAGTGATTGTAACTGATATAAGAGAACCCAGTCAATCTACACTAAAATCAGGACCTTTTCAATTTGCAAATATATTGGATCCAAAACGACTTGAAAAAATTGTAGTTGACAATAAAGTTGATTGGATCATTCATTTATCTGCAACTCTCAGTGCTAAGGGCGAATTGAATATTCCTTTAGCAACCAAAGTTAATATTGAGGGGATGCAGAATATAATCGAACTGGCTAAACATTACAAGTTAAGGATTTTTGTACCAAGCACAATTGGAGCATTCGGGCCTGATTCTCCAAAGAATCCCACTCCTAATCTAACTGTGCAAAGACCTCGAACAATTTATGGTGTGTCAAAGGTATATGCCGAACTTTTAGGAGAGTACTATCATCATAAATTTGGTTTGGATTTCCGATGCTTACGTCTACCAGGTGTTGTTTCATGCGATTTGCCTGGTGGAGGAACCACAGATTATGCCATTGATATGTTTCACAGTGCAATGACAAAAGGTGAATACGAATGTTACTTAAAACCAAAGACAACAGTGCCAATGATTTATATCGACGATTGTCTTCGTGGTATTTACGAATTTTTAGTTGTACCAAATAGTGCGATGAAAAAAAGAGTGTATAATATAAATGCGGTTAGTTTCAGTCCTGAAGATTTGTTTAAAGCCATCAGAAATTATTATCCACAGTTTGAAATAACGTATAAACCAGATAGTATTAGACAGGAAATAGCAGATTCTTGGCCGGAAGTACTAGATGACACGGAAGCACGGCAAGATTGGATGTGGAAACCTGAATATGATTTTAAAGCTTTGGTAGAGACAATGATTGATCAGGTTAAAATGTTTCATCACACAACAGCAGAACGAATTGCAAGCACAGCATAGGCGTGTTATGGTTACAAGTACGATAAGTTAGAAGTTAAATTATTTATTTATTTTAGTGATTTATGTATAAGACTGACGCCATGCGTTTGTTCGTCATTAATTATATGTACCTATCCTATGTTATGATTGAACACTTTGCGAAATAAAATAACTAATTTTATGTAAAGGTATTTTCATTTGTGTTGAGTGTCAGGATTGCAGAATAAAACACAAAATGGCGATATATACTTTGTTTCCTAATTTGTCCTAAAGGGCTCTACGGTTGGAGCCCCACAACCAGAACCGTATAAAACTGAAGTTATTATTATTACACATATCGTAATAGTACATTGCACAATACGGGTGGTAAGTAGGCAACTCCGCTTTTTCTGATACTATGGAGTATAAAAAGGCTGACGTCCGGAATACTCAGTAAGAATCTCATGACCTTAAACGTTTAATGAACGATCTTATAAAATAAATTACTTTATAAATGTATTACAGGATTTTATGGTTCATTTCAATTCACACATTAAAAGTTAGAGCTAAAATAAACTAAGATAAGCTAAGATAAACAGGACCAGTGACGCCACTGGTTTAGTTAGTTACCCTGAAATAAAAAAAAGTTAGCCCCACTTCATGTATGGTAAATTGCGGTATATAATTTTATGTAATTAACAGGAGTTATTATGCTGATGCAATAATAAACTTAAATGTACTAAAAACATTATTCCAGTTTACGATAATGGACTATGCTTTTTAACACTGAAGTTCAAGTAAATGGCATAGATACACATGTAGGTTTTAATGTTATCGACGAAGTCTCATAATTATAAATGGTAGGTTGAAACTCACTGCTTTCAATAGAGCTTATGTACTGAACTGTATTGGCAGTTGAGTCTATTAAACACAAAATTGTCAATACAACTTTCTACTACATTTAATGACGTTCATGTGCTCCCAAAAGTAATCAAATTACCACCCCAAACTATTGTAATGCATATCTTGTTACAGAAACAATTAAAGAATTATTTAAGGTGCCTTCTCGAATAAATATTGTGTACCTACCTCATTTATGAAATTATTTAAATAAGTTAGTTTACTTTCAATTAATAAAACAAAAAGTTAAAGAAATGATGTATAATGAATAACATGAATCGTTTTCATATTGTTCAATATCTTGTTTAAATATAGCATAAAGATTGATCTAACATATTGCCAGATCAAATAATATCTATTGATCATACTTACTCTTTATTTACTAAATAAAGATGTCTTCAACTGCAACAGAAAGCATATAATGCATTTTTGAATATAATGTTTCATATTATATTACATAGTTTAACTAGGTGCATTACAGGACTTTCTTGCGAAATACTAAAAAATATATGGGGTATTTTTATATCTTTGAAATATTCAGCTGTTTTAACAAAAACCAAAAACTGGACCTAATAACCCCCCCCCCCCCTCGCCGAGACATGGCCGATCTTGGCCAAAAGTTGTAAAATGTGCTAAGTCGATTTAGTGATAGTGAAATCTTTGAAGATAACTATGGACTCTTTCATATTATTTTAAAGCAAATTCCCCTCCCTTTTAAATAAAGTAAGAATATGTGTATGTTATATCAGCAATACGAGGAATGTTACACACACACACACACACACACACACACACACGCACGCACACACGCACGCGCGCACGCACGCACGCACGCACGCACGCACGCACGCACGCACGCACGCACGACCACGCACACACGCACACAGCACCACACACGCACACACCACACACCACACCACACACGCACACACGCACACACGCACCACGCACACACGCACACCACGCACCACGCACGCACGACCACGCACCACCACCACGCACCACACACGCACACGCACCACGCACACGCACCACGCACGCACGCACGCACGCACGCACGCACGCACACGCACGCACGACGCACGCACGCACGCACACGCACGCACGCACCACGCACGCACACGCACGCACGCACACGCACGCACACGCACACGCACACACGCACACACGCACACGCACGCACACGCACACACGCACCACACGCACACACACACGCACACGCACAGCACACGCACGCACCACACGCACACACACACACGCACACACAGCACACCACGCACGACACGCACACACGCACACACGCACACACGCACACACGCACACACGCACACACGCACACACGCACACACGCACACACACACACACACACACACATACACAGACATTTTGAAATTTTTTTTTCAGGTTTAGGGAGTCGTGAAACAACAAAATAACGCAACTTACTTTTTTCGATTTTTTTTCGGCCGCAGTACTTTATTAAAAATTATTATTAATTTTATTAAATACATAAATAAAAAGTTTACCTCGAGTAGGATTTGAACCTACGACCTGTACTTTGCTAGAGTACCGCGCTAACCAACTGCGCCACCAAGGTTCAAGCCCCAATCGATGTAAACTTTGTCTTTATGTATGTAGAACTGATGTAATTCTAAATATTTAATTACATATTTACCTTTGAACTTATTCGTTCATAACAAAAACTTATAATAAAGCAATACTTTATTGTTTAGCAAGAAAGTAAAAAAGGTCATATTAGATACTCCATAAGTTCTTGTTTTATATTTGTCTCTAATTCACTAACATTATTAATCGACAATACGTCGAAATGTATCAAATAATTTCGTACATTGATAAATGGCATTTCCGATGCCACCATATCTAGGTGTACATTTTTCACTATTGCTAAATCGACTTACCTCATTTTACGATGTTTAACAAAGTGTGTGTGTGTGTGTGCGTGCGTGTGTGCGTGTGTGCGTGTGTGCGTGTGTGGTGTGTGTGTGTGTGCGTGTGTGTGCTGTGTGTGCGTGTGTGTGTGTGTGTGTGTGTGTGTGTGTGTGTCGTGTGCGTGTGTGGTGTGCTGTGTGCGTGTGCGTGTGCGTGTGGTGTGTGTGTGTGGTGTGTGTGTGCGGTGTGTGTGTGCGTGGTGTGTGCGTGTGCTGCGTGTGCGTGTGCGTGTGTGTCGTGTGGCGTGTGCGGTGTGGTCGTGTGGCGTGTGCTGTGCGTGTGTGCGTGCGGTGCGTGTGCGTGTGCGTGGTGCGTGCGTGGTGCGGGTGGTGGTGGTGGTGGTGGTGAGTGAGTGAGTGAGTGAGTGAGTGAGTGAGTGAGTGAGTGCGTGAGTGAGTGAGTGAGTGAGTGCGTGAGTGCGTGAGTGCGTGAGTGCGTGAGTGCGTGAGTGCGTGAGCGCGTGAGCGCGTGCGTGCGTGCGTGCGTGCGTGCGTGCGTGTGGGCGCGCGCACGCGTGTGTGTGTGTGCGTGCGTGCGGTAAAACGTCATGAACAGATCTTAAATTGGTCTAACAGGAAACCTAAGCGTTCACTCAAAAATAGGCTACTCTACAACTAAAATTCTATTCCAAAAATCTTTACGCCAAGTCTTAAGCTTTATGTATAAACCGCAAACGCGATAATAAAACTAAAACTCACTAAATATTTCGACAAATTTGGCGTTAAAATTATTGGCTCAAATATTAAAAAAATAACTGATCAAAACGGTAATTAATTCTATAATTTAAAACGAAAAATACGTCACACAAAACTAAATCGACGAGATCGAAAATTTACAAAATCCTCAAATTTAATAGCCGGTGTTTTAATTCCTAAATTCGAAAAATAATACATAACGATAAAAAATCAGCTTACCTTTACACCGCACCATATAGCGACAGTTAATCAACTGGTCGATCATCAACCTCAGACTACATTATCTAAATTCATTACGTCAAACCATAATGAATCTCATATCTCCAAAATTTACATTTAATTAATTACTTGAATAACTTTCATTAAAATTTACACACAAAACTAAATAAACGATAAATGGTCGTTGTTGCTGTAAAGAAAAAATGTTCGACTAAAGTTTGTCAACAAATGAATTCAATCACTACTAAATCTTAAATATGAATCAAAAGGATCTAATCTTTTTAACTTGTTAGTTTACGTCTACAAAATTGTAGCACAGAGGACGAATCACAATACATTCATATCGGTCAATAATACAGTTATGAACATTAACAATGGTCATATATTATGCCTGAATGGCCTTTATACGATAGATTAAATAAAGCAAGCGTGTGCATCCTTCCACATAAACACAAAAAAAAATTATTTGTAACACAGCGGAATAAAAAAGTGTAAAAGTTTACCTTTGATTAGCATCACGTTGCAAAACTACATTACAATTAAATAGGTCATAAAACTGCATCCCAGGTTCGGTTCGATCGAAACTGGCTCTTTGAATTTCTACGGTAACGCTTGTCAGGTAATAGGTCACAGACAGCAACTTCCTATTTATAGTTACACAAAATGACTTTTGAACTACGACAGTTAATAGTCATAACCACGTTAACTAATTCTTTATTTGGTCTAACGTAAATGCACTACTTACAAAGCGTTATTTGACTTAATTTACTCATTCAAAACTTATTATTAAAATTTGGTATATTTATTTAAACGGCATCTTCTTATTGACGATATATACAAAGTTATATAAACTGAGATCTGGTCTTTCAGGTGTTGTTTACAGAAGCACGAAAAAACATAAAGGTTTGGGCACAAGATATTCCTCCATTAACAATATCTAAAATCCGCAAAAACGTTAAAAACTCCTTAATTCAGGAAGCACTTGGAAAAACACCATCCAGACCTCAAGAACGATAAGAAGGTCTAGTAGATCATGATGAACCGTACAAAGGCGTAACGGACCCGCAGTCTACGATACGTTCAGGAAGGACAGGGAACATAGACGGTAAAAGCGATGCCCTCCCGTATACCACACTGCACTTCACCAGATCAAGACCAGGATCGAGGACATGCATTCAAAATTCTTCAGTTACACCATATTCAATTATAAAAATAACCAATCATGTAACACATTTATACAAATTATAAATGATCGAGAAAAATTACGTCATATTTTTGCTTTCACAGAGAAACTGTGTGGAAAGCTTTTCAAGCAACCAACGCCTATCTACTCTTACTGTGCACATGATGTTATATTGTAGTTCAGACAAATATTGCCTTCTCCTATAACGATGATTCTTAATTAAAAATGAATTGGTAAGCTGTACTGCAAAATAATCTTAGCACCTTCCCCCAAATGGATGTTAACAGAAACATAATATGAAAAACAACTTGGAATTTTATCTCTCAATAATATTTACGATCTTAATTTAAATGAATTCTAACAAAGAAATCCATTTCAACTAAATACGACAAATTATAATCCGAAATACGATATAAAGCTTTTTATAACGACAATAGTAAAAGTATGTCAATTTAATTTTAAAAGAACGTAATTTACTCCTTCCACCTACGAGAATTTCTAAAACTTAAAATACTTATTACACAAAAACTATTCTAACATTCTCTGATTGTAACGCAAATATCACCTGTGATTGAAGCGTAATCAGTTCTTGAACTACCATTGTGTGACAACAACCAAAATAAATCCTATACGTCTTTACTGAATAGAAACTCTAACATCCTCAAACAGCAATACCAAAACATTAGATCTTTGACTTTTAAAATCAAAGTTTCGGAAAACGAGACGAAAAAAATTATTTGTAGTGATTTGCATAAAATTTTCACACCCGATGACAGTAAACCTCCGTGCGTGTGTGTGTGTAGGCGCGCGCACGCGCTTAATTTTATTTATACTGGAGCTTATAGATTTTGGGAGATACCCATCTACGGAGAAGAGGGGGTTTCTTTGGCAAAATTTTGGTTCTTGTCAAATTTCTGAAACAATTTCATATTTCAAAAATATAAAAATACTTGCAAAAATATTTTATAAACGTAAAGTAAATAATAAAAAATATTTCTATAATTAATTTTTTCACTCACTGTAAAACGTAAATAATGTACTATATAACCAGTAGAAGTTTTAATAAACATCGTAATGTTTTATTTTATACTACCTATAACATAAATTATTTACACCATGCACGCCTCTGGATGTTACGTTCGCGCGTACTTAGTGACATATTTAAACGGCGGCCATATTGGCCAATGGCCATTTTAACGGTGAAACAAGGTATACAATAATAAATTGATTATGTTTTTTCTAATATCTGAATAAGATCAACCTTTAGAAAAATGTATAAGTGTATTTTTTAAGATAATATAATTTTATGTAACTTTTTTTATAGGTTCTAAATCTGAAGCCAAGTAAGCCTTAAAAATTAATTAAATAAAATTTAAAATGCTTAAACTGTACTGATATTTTCAATCGTTCAACTATATATTTTTTTATTAGATATTTTACAATAATCAGTTACAATCATTTCAGTGCAAAAATAACACCTTGCACTGTCACCTGTGACATTTAAGTATAGTGGTGCTGCTGTTGCAATTAGGTACTAACGTTATATGTACTTTATACAATATTGTACTAGTAAAACAATACAATCTTTCTACTTTGTGTATTCAGCAACATAATTCGCATATTTTAATGCGCTTCTAGAAAAATACTTTTTTCTCCAACGTCTAAATAACACACTGTACAAAAAGTAATTTGACCTTCATTAAACATCAACTTTGTGTTAATGACGTTCATTACTTCAATATATACAATTTTTAAATTTTCGCATGTTCATCACATACAACGTTTTCAATATAATTTTGCTTTTTATATTCGTTTTAAACATGTGTAAGTTTATTTAAATGTTTCGAGTGAAATCGCTAGTGGCACTATCTATCTTCACATTGTTTTACTAACATCTGTCACATTTCTATTAAATTTATAGAGGTAATACCTAACGAATATTAATTAAACTACACGCTAATTTTTTGTTCACTAAAAAGTAGAGCAATGCTCATTTTGTATAAAACAGCATTGTCTGCTACTGATAGAGACATAAATAAGGGGTCCCAACAAACGTAGTGAACTGCAAATAAATGACAATATAAAGATAAAAGTTGTTGGACAAAAATTTTGTTTTATTCGTACAATAAATGCATTTTCGGGACTGGGAAGATTGCTGGACGACGCGAAAATTGACATTTTTTGTATTAATGAAATAAATAACTATTTTCTCTAACCACCTTAATATATGCTATATTGTGACAGCACTTCGCACCTAAAGTGGCTCATTTCGGAATTCTTCGGTATTTTCGTGGCAACTGTACAAAAAATCGTTTAGTTTTCATCCTAATACAAAAAGTATTTTGACCTTGACCAAGCATTAATATTATTTCAATAAATGCAATTTCAACATTTTCAGTCATAAGCAAATTTGATATTTAATATATACTGACTTCCATAAAAATTGCAACACCTAGAATTTTATTGAAATTTTCGTCAACGATGTCTTTCATTAGAACAAACAAACGTTTATTGAACGTCTATTGTAACAGTACCCTTTTCTTTGTAAGTAAGCAGTAGTAGGTTGTAAGAGTTTGTGGCATTATGTTAAAAGTATCTTAAGTAAACGTTGTTCAATACACACGCATTTTTTTTTCTCGTATATTCACCCGAGAGTGACACAAAGTCATGACGTGTTATAATTGTGTATCAGCGTCATAAACACATGGTCCTTCGAGCCGGATATAATTAACTAATAATTTATTCGATGCATCACGTGAAACTCAAATTCTGAAGCGCGTATCAGAATTCTCGAAACAAACCTTCGCTGCAAGCAAGATGTTCCTAGCTACCAGCTGCCACCGAAGACAATCATAAAGGTCAGATAATCCTATTCATTATCCTTAATTTAATCCTTAATTTAATCTTAAAACCGGTAACATGTCTACAAATGAGAGTGAATCACAATTGCATGATAATTTAAGAATTTTAAGAAACAAGCGTACATTTCTGAAACGTAATTGTACCATTTTGCAACAATATCTAGATAAAATAGACGCATCCGAAAATTTAAGTCAAATCCGTAGACAATATGAATTGTGTGAAAAGGCTATTAATACGTTCGATGAAGTATTTGAAAATGTTTATGAAGCGGATCATGACAAAGAATTTGAGGAATTTTTCCGAGAACGTTCAGAAATAGATGCTTTGTTTTCAAAACTAAAATTGAATGTTACTGCATATTGTAAAGATAAGCCACAAAGCGAACCGCCACCCATAAACCCGAATGGGCTGAAATTGCCATCTGTAAATTTACTTGTTTTTACTGGAAAGTATGAAGAGTGGCTGTCATTTAAAGACACGTTTAACACTTTAATAGATGCAAACAATAGTTTGTCAAATATTCAAAAATTACAGTACCTTGTATCTTGTATTAAAGGTGAAGCTTTAGATGTCATAAAATATTTAGATATCACAGAGCAAAATTATAATAATGCACGTGATTTATTGCGACAACGGTTTGAAAATAAAAGAGTTATTGTCAATAATCACATTCGCGGTCTTTTTGAAATTAAAACTTTGATAAAAGAGACTTATCATGGGTTTCGTAATATTATTGATGTAGTATCTCAACACACACGATCCTTAAGCGCAATGGATCGTCCAGTTGATAAGTGGGATGATATTCTTGTATTTATAATTTTATCGAAACTTCCATTTCCAACGCGTAAAGAATGGGAGGCTAAACTAACAACTACCGAATTGCCCACTTGTAAAGAATTATTAGATTTTCTCATACATAAATGTCACACATTAAATGCAATTCAATCGAATGAAACATTGCAAAATATTTCTAAGAGCAAGACTGTGTCTTGCAATTTAGTTTCGAACAATAATGTTATTTGTAATTATTGTAATCAAACTGATCATTACATTAGTCGATGCACCTCGTTTTTAAAATTGAATGTTCAGTCGAGTATTGATAATGTTCGATCGAAAAGGTTGTGTTTGAATTGTCTTAGGCGCGGTCATTCCTCTTACGTTTGTAAATCATCTCGCTGCCAAAAATGCAAAAAGGCTCACAACACGGTTTTTGCATCTGGAATATGAAACTTCAAATATTGTAACAGAGGAACCGCAACCAAGCAGCAGTCATTTAGAGGAAGCAGTAGCGTCTTCTTTATTTACGGCCCCGAGTCCATCAAATGTTATTTTAGCCACTTGTTTAATTGAAGTAAGAGATGCTTGCGGCACCTAATGTAGTACGTGCATTATTAGATTCAGGATCTCAAATTAACATTATATCAAAAGGCTTACTCGATTTACTTCAACTACCCGCTCATCAGGTTAACTTACCGATAGCAGGAATTAATAATAATTTAACACACGCAAACGTAAGCACGATTATCGAAATTAAATCGAAATATTGTAATTTTTCTGTAAACCTAAATGTTTTTGTTTTGAACCACATTACTGGTAATATACCTGCAAAATCTGTAAACCCGGGTATAATTAACATCCCAAAAAATTTACAATTAGCAGATCCTGAGTTTTATAAGGCAAGAAAAATAGATTTGTTAATTGGCGCTCAAATGTTTTTCAAACTACTATGCATTGGACAAGTACGCACAAATCACAGCGGTTTGATTCTGCAAAAATCAGTATTCGGTTGGTTATTATCAGGAGAAATACCCAGTACCAATTATTTCACCAATGCTGTAGCATCCTGCAATTTAATCAGGTTCGAGGAATTAAATAAAATGTTGTTAAATTTTGGGAAATCGAACAAATTCCAAATCATAAAATACGGTCGCGTGAAGAAATTGAATGTGAGAAACATTTTGTAAATAATACACAACGGGACAATACAGGGCGATTTATAGTTGCGTTACCGTGGAAGGCGGATCCAAGTTTACTCGGAGATTCATTACAAATTGCTAAAGGACGTTTTTTAAATTTGGAGCGTAAGCTGACGCGAAATTCGGATGCTAAAAGGGATTATAATTTATTTATGAAGGAATATTTAGACCTCGGTCACATGCAAGAAATAGGTTTACTCGATAACTGCAGTGACGACGGATATTTTTTACCCCATCACGCGGTATATAAGGAAGAAAGCGTTACTTCCAAGGTCCGGGTTGTTTTGATGCTTCGTGTAAAACAACCGCGGGAAATTCGCTGAACGATTTATTAATGTTAGGACCCGTATTACAAAACGATTTGTTTAGCATTTTTAAAATTTCGATTGCATAAGTTTGTTTTAACCGCAGACATTAGCAAAATGTATAGACAGATATTAATCTCGCCAAGAGATAGAAATTATCAAAAAATATTGTATAGATTTGACACGACTAAGCCCATAAAAATATTTGAATTAAAAACTTTAACGTACGGGACTCGACCAGCATCATTTATCGCAACTCGTTGTCTAAAGGAAGTTGCTTCCGAAGTTCAAGACAATGATTCCTTACTTTACAACATAATTTGTCACGATTTCTATATGGACGATTTGATCACAGGTTGTGACAATGAAAAGGAACTTATATCAATTCGTAATAAATTAATAAATTTACTAAATAGCGCCGGGTTTTGTTGCGTAAATGGGCATCTAATAGCGAAAGAATATTAAATGGCTTATGTTCGAATAAAGAAAATATAGTATTTGTAGGTGAAGAATCAAAAAAATTAAAAACTTTAGGTATTTGTTGGTCACCGATAATTGATAAAATTCAATATAGTTGGAAAATTGATTACAAGGGTGATAGAATAAGCAAACGATATGTTTTAAGTCAAATTTCTTCGATATTTGATCCACTAGGTCTGTTGGGACCAGTAGTAATTGTCGCGAAATTAATAATACAAGACTTGTGGAAAATAAATAGTGGTTGGGATGAGTTTGTACCGTTAGACCTACAAACCAAATGGACCCAGTTTTGTAACGGATTAAATGAGCTATCCACCTTATCTGTACCTAGAAAACTGTCTTTTCATAAAAATTCGCGTTTAGAGTTACACGGTTTCGCGGACGCAAGCGAGAGAGCTTACGGAGCATGTGTGTTTCTTAAGGAAATAGGAGCAGATGGTAGAATAAATTGTGGAATTTATTGTGCAAAATCGCGAGTTGCGCCTTTAAAAACGTTGAGCCTACCTCGCCTAGAATAACTATAAAGGATTTTAACATTTCATCTGTTAGTTACTATTCCGATTCAACAATTACTTTGTCTTGGATTCATTCGTGTCCTAGTAAATGGAAAAGTTTTGTTTCCCACCGGGTGGCTGAAATCCAGTCCAAATCGAACCCATCGTCGTGGTATCGCGTTAGTAGCTATGAAAATCCCGCAGATATAATCTCTAGAGGATCTACTCCAGTTGAACTTATTTCAAATGAATTGTGGTGGAAGGGACCATCGTTTCTTCTTAACACAGATTTCAAACCAAAACCTTTTAGACCCATCGATGGTCAAACAAGTCCCGAGGTAAAAGTTCTACTTGCACATAATACGGGAACGACTGAAATAATAAGGGAATTCGGAAATTACATTTTTTCAAAATTTTCTTCGTTAACGAAACTAATTAGAATCACTGCTCTTTGCTTGAGATTTTATCATAATTGTAAAAATAAATCAGAAAGGGCTTTGGGTGAATTATCAATTAAGGAATTGAACGATGCAGAAAAGTCGTTAATAAGGCTCGAACAAGGAATTCATTTCATGTATGACATTGAAAATTTAGTAAAACTGAAACAATTAAACTCAAAGTCAAAAATTTTATGCTTAAGCCCATGAAAACATATTACGCGTGGGCGGACGTTTGAAACACTCTGATTTAATTTTTAATAGCAAACATCCCGTATTACTACCAAACGGTCCGTTTTGTAACTTGTTAATCGAACATGCTCATAAATTATCATTACATAGTGGTACACAAGGTACATTGGCGACTGTTCGTTTGAAATATTGGCCAATTTCTGGCAAAAATCGAGTAAAGAAAATAATTAAGAAATGTATAATATGTTGCAAACACAACGCGCAACTTTGCAATCCAAAGATGGCTGATCTACCTTCCAGTAGAACGAGTGTTTCTCGACCCTTTTCAAAGGTTGGTATCGATTTTTTTGGTCCATTTAACATAAAGGAAGGTTCCCGTAGATCACGCAAAATAGTAAAGGTTTACGGCTGTGTATTTATTTGTATGGCAGTGAAGGCTGTTCATTGCGAATTAGTTGAGCAATTAACGACCGAAGCATTTATAGCCTCCCTTAAAAGGTTTATTGCCAGACGCGGTTTGCCTGAGGAAATATTTTGTGATAACGCTAAAAACTTTGTAGGCGCAAAAAATGAAATCCATGATATTTCTCAATTTCTAAAAAATGATAATGTTCAAAGGGGTGTGTGCAAAGAACTGGCCACTCGAAATATTAAATGGAATTTTATTACTCCACGAGCCCCCCACCAAGGAGGTTTATGGGAGGCGGCCGTTAAATCGTTTAAACGCCACATTTATAAATTAGTTAGTAATGCGCAGTTAACTCATTCAGAACTTTACACTCTCATAACTGAAGTCGAATGTACGCTGAACTCCCGACCTTTAACCCCACTTTCCTCATATCCAAACGATATGACCTATTTAACACCGGGTCATTTCTTAGTTGGAGATTACATGAAGGCTCTACCCGAAGTAAGTTTAATTCGTGAGCCTCTTAATACCTTATCACGGTGGCAGTACACACAGTATTTACATTCGCAATTTTGGTCAAGATGGAGCAAGCACTATTTGCAAGAACTTCAAAGAAGGCCAAAATGGCAATTTTCGAAGAGTCCCGTCGTTTCAATCGGCGATGTAGTTATAATCTCTGAGGATAATGTTCCGTCGAGACTGTGGAAGATGGCATTGGTGACCGCCGTACATCCTGGGGCTGATGGTATAGTAAGATCAGTCACTCTAAAAACTGCAAGTGGTGTATTGCAAAGACCTGTAGTACGTGTAAGTGTTTTACCGGTGCAACAATAGTGTAATTTTATAATTGTAAATTATGTGAATGACGAACTTTGGTAATATCAATACGTATATGTATTATGTTTAGATTTTGAAATTATGTAGTTGGTAATTTCAAGGGCGGCGGCTGTGTTAAGAAGCGTAAAGGCCATCCCCGCTTTTCTATTGTAACAGTACCCTTTTCTTTGTAAGTAAGCAGTAGTAGGTTGTAAGAGTTTGTGGCATTATGTTAAAAGTATCTTAAGTAAACGTTGTTCAATACACACGCATTTTTTTTTCTCGTATATTCACCCGAGAGTGACACAAAGTCATGACGTGTTATAATTGTGTATCAGCGTCATAAACATTAACCTACGAATAAGTCCACTGTTGTCGAGTAATTGTAGTACTTCGACATTTTCATGTTCATGTAACCTCGCGAGCCGTTAATCTCCTCGCTGACCAGAGGCACTTTCAGGTCTTTGTGGATGTCATCATTTCTGATGTACCATGGCGCGTTGACAATGCTCCCTAGTACTTTATTCTGAAAGGTTTGTATCATTTTGACATTAGATTTTTACGTTCTCCGCGCATCCGTCTGACCCTCCTCCAACCATCGTGGGCCCACAAGCAACATTGGGACTCGTCAGTAAACACAATTCGATGCCATTCTTGCGCCAATTCGTTCTTTCGTTGCTCCATTTTAGCCTGCGTAGACGGTGAAGTGGTGAAGGGAAAGACATAAAAATGGACGATATGAACGCAGCCCATAAGACCTCATCCGGCGATAAACAGATGACATTGACATTCTGGGTCCTACACCCCTCATCCAATCATTTCCAGTCGATCGAGTTGTTGAAAATCCGTCTCTTGTGGCCAAAAGTCTTAAGCGACGTTCTTTGCGGTCTGTAGTTCTGCGGGGACGTCCAGAGCCAAGGTGACGTTCTTGCACCCCTTCCTCGGACTATTTGGACCAACATCTCAATACCGTTGTAACATTTCTTTTTACACGACGAGCAATTTCTCTTAGCGAAGGTCCGGCCTCTCTCATGCCAATAATATGGCCACGTTCAAAATCAGTCAATTGGGAAAAATGTTGATGTTGACGTACTCTTGGCATCGTTCCCAAGTTCAGAACGATATTGTGAACAAACGATTTGCAAAATTGACACTGATTGGTTTATTTCTTCAAATTTATTGTTACTAGGTGCAAAGGAAAAAAACTATTAGCTAGATTTTGTTCAAATCTTAATCGTTTGTTTGATCTAATGAAAGACATCGTTGACGAAAATTTCAATAAAATCATTCAACAAATTCTAGGTGCTGCAATTTTTATGGAAGTCAGTATAATTTATTTTAGTTTTAAATTATTTTAGTGGAAGGTTATTTAAATGTTTTGAGTCATTATCGTCTATCAACAGAATTTTCTTCCTGGTCCCGAGAATTATCATTGCCAATATTGACTCTGTGTTAGCACAATAATGTTAGAACCTAATTATGACATGGCATTGCCAATGTAGTTATTTGTCACAGGTGACAGTTCCCAATTAGTGTTGTTTTGAAGTTTTGAGTTGTGTTCTTGTATTTAAACTATCTTAACTAATGATTGTAAAATGTCTACTTCAGTAGTATTGATTATTTAGGAGCATCGACACTAATAAAAATTCTCTAAAATAAAACAAACAAAAAATCTCATTCTTTGAACATTATTGTATATTTTTATCTGAATTTATACAGACAATATATCAACCTATGCCCAAATATATCAGGATTACTTTTTTAAATGCTGTAATATTGGTTAATGTCGCAAATCTTATTAGTGGTGGGAACATTATACCATAAAAAATACATGAGGGTTAAAAATCCACTCATGTTGAACAGGAATGCATAAAAAGTATGCGCCCTGATTAAAGTGCAAGTATTGTCAAGTTGGTGATAATAAAAGGGATTGCATCATAATTAGAGATTCGCATTAAAGGTCACGTAATAAGTAAAGATAGTGCGTTTTCTATGTATCAGAGCGGTAATCAATTGTGTTTAAATAGTGAACAATAAATATAAAAGACAGTAATCGATCCAAATTGATAAATCAAAGTATAAAGAATAAGAACTCTAAGTGTTAAACGATTGGACATTGCAATTTGAAGTTAAACAATTAAAGTAATAATTGACTGTTATAAATATATCAAGCAATAAATTACAAAAGTCGTTGAATTGTTGGAAGAAAAATTAATGTCACTTTCATCCATAACGAAGATGTAAGAAAAAATAGAGAAAACAAAGGAAGCGGGTCCAGTTTGGTGGCCTAGTAACATCATCGGAGGAGCAGTCCAACAACCTAAACGAAGCCTCAAATTGGTAGAAAGGGGAGCTGGGTTACGTTATCAACTTTCAACGAAAATAACAAGTAAAAACCTTTTGGTCGTGTGAATAAATAAAATGTTTATGTGTTTGATTTCCTCTAAACTTCAAATTTAAACATCATAATTAAACGAAAAACAATGCGTTTAATTCTGATAAAGATTTGATTGTTACATGTTACTTTTAGGAAGGTTATTTTAGATTACAGGTTTGATTTTTTATATATGAGTATAAAGTTTGATTTACTTTTATTGCTAAAGATTATTAATGTTAAAAGCTTATACAAATATTGAATATACAAATGCAGAAAGAGGTCAACTTAATAGCAATCCAGATAAATAAATAAATCGAAATGAGCATAATTTTGGTTAATGATAACAGTGATCATTTCTTTATGTTAGCTTTGAGCTAGCCGCCGTACCCAATTAATTGAACCCGTTCTGCTTTAATAAAACGTAATACAAAATGATCATTGTAAGTTTCACAATAACAATATTAAATTTTATTCAATAATGTTGAAATTATAAAAGTTTAAAAAAACTCGCCTTATTTTTGGAGCGGATTAAACAAACAAAAGTAATATCCAATGGTATTACGCCCGTTGCGTAGGATAGGTTTGGTTCTGTTTGTAATACAGAAATACAATTATTTTGTTTTTATTAGAAAGTAGTACTGTACTATTCTATGAATAAAGGAAGTTCACATGTTAACACTATTACTCGTTCAAATAAATTTATCTTTCATCAATAAATAAATTGTCTGCAAATTATTTTCTTATTTCGTTACAATTTGTATGAATTAAAAAAGTATAACGATCATTGCCTTTCAGTATGATAATACATAACTCTTTCCAATTACAAAAAAATATAACGTTTCAACTTAGTAACTATAGATTAATTTAACAAATATAACATTAACATGTATTTTACTTGTTCATCATCCATCATTTTTAGTGACCCTACAATATAAGTACTCGTTCTAAAAATGATTACCTTTATAGCAAAACACAAACAGTTTTCTTAAAGATAGTTCCATTTTAAAAAACTATTCTTTACAACATTTTTTGATACGACAGTAATTAAGTCTTAACAATTAGTTAAATAAAACGCGTAAATTGAATTTATGATATTTTTTATACATGGGCGGCTTTAAAATGTTTTTTTGGCATCTAAATGTCTATCAATGTATATTTCATATGCAGGTTGAAACGTTGCCAATTTTCTTTATAAATTTATTGCAAAGGAGGTTACTTTAGTTTTTTTAGAAAAATTACTTACACGACACTGGAATATACCGTGAAATTGTTATGATTAAAGAAAATCAAATCAAATGTATAGCATACGTGAACATTTGAATTAGATCAAGTTAATGATAATTTTTATTCTTTAGAAAATCATCGAAATCTACCACAATACTTGATGATGTCGTGTATATAAATTAAACCAGAACGTAAATGAGGTTCTCTCATTACAGAAAAACTTTATAAATAACTTTAATTTTCGGAATACAAATATATACGAATCATACTCACCAAACAATAATAAAGGCTGGTTGCTTTGATCAGAAAATGTTTTGACGGGAAATCGAAATATTTCTGGAAATAATTTGAGTGAAAAAAAACAACATATTTTAAAGGAATATTCTAGTGTTTTAATTTTTCCAAATTACCAAACAAAATTCGTGAAATGTTTGTCTTGGAGTGTAAAACAAATTTTATGGGGAAATTATAATTTTAATGAATAACGCATTTGAAAAGAATATAAGGAAAATAATAAACTATTATTTTCTTTAAAGAAACAAACACAATGGTCTAATTTCAGAAAAAAAAGGTAAGGCATACGGAGAACAGTTTCATTTTCTTTACATTAGAAACAGTAAAGAATGTTTTACGTGTTAGAAGAAAGTCAAATTATAAATAAAAATTAAAAATTATTATTAATTTTATTAAATACATAAGTAAAAAGCTTACCTCGAGTAGGATTCGAACCTACGACCTGTACTTTGCTAGAGTACCGCGCTAACCATCTGCGCGATCGAGATTCAAACTTTGTCTTTATGTATGTAGAACTGATGTAAATTCTAAATATAAATTAATAATAATTTTTAATTACATATTTACCTTTGAACTTGTTCGTTCATAACAAAACTTATAATAAATAAATAAAATTGTTTCACCTTTAATAACCACATTTATTTAAGGGAAGGTGGTCTAATATCGACCACTTAAGATAAAATGGTGATTTAAAAAAAATTGAACAATCATAACAAATTTTATATTGTAACGTTAGGCTATCAAATGCATATCAAAAGAAAGTAAAAAAAATGTTCTAAAATATTGGAAAACAATTTCTAAAAAACCTATTATATGACCGATATTATCCGCCTGGTATGGTATAAATTGATCTGTCATAAGGATAATATCGACCACAGTACAAAATCATTTATTCACGCTCATTACACACATAGATTTTTTGCTTCTTGCACGTTTGTACAGTCAGCGTGACTCCAAATACCACAGGAACTGCAGCGCCACCAAATTTCGTTTCTTTTTTCTTATCGTCATTTTTCTTATCTTCTTTGGAATGTAATTGTTTCTTAAATGTACTTTTGTCAACCCTTTCATATCACTTCTTCTCTTTTTCTTCCAATATCACTTTGAATGGAGTAGACGGCAGAATTTGGGATTGCTGTTTCCTTCTATTAATGGCCATAGTCTTTGGAGTGGGTAGCGGTCAAATTTCAGTTATAAATTTGTTTTTATTTGAATAGTTGGGTCCTCATCATCTGTTACATAATAGCCGAGCTCACATTCTTCCGAATCAGATGAAGTTTCATCGCTTAATGCAGAAGTGTTACGTTAGCGCCATCTTTTTAGAGTTAATGGAAGTGGTAATTTTTTACAATTCTAACTGCAGCTAGTTGGAGGTGTGCGATTAGCAATTTCAAGATTATTGTTTGTAAATAAACTACGTGGATCTGGAACTGAAGCGTCTTCCCTAATGACGGTTCTTCGTTTTCGTGTGTTGCTGAGTTTAGTTTAGTAGCTTATCCATGGGATAAATACCAGTGATTTGGAATCCTCTTACACCTTTTTTATAGTAGCAACTCTGTTGAAGGCTGTTCCGAAGAACAACTCTGGTACGTCAGACAAGACAATTCTATCGTAGATTTTGGATTTAATGTACTGATCACGTGTTTGATGATAAGCAGTCTCCAAAGGCCCAAAGAACGACACATCTTGGAGTTGTAGCTTATGAGATGTTTGTGGCGGCAGTGTTAAAACTTAGATGCCATTCTCGCAGCAAAATTGTATCCATTTAGATTAGATTATTCGTTTAAAAATAAACATAGGGGGCACATACTGTCCCGCAGCACTTACGCAACAAACTACAGTGGTCGCCTGACCTTGTTCACCACTTGTGACGGTCCCAACTTGCTTTTGTCCTTTCAATGCGACAACACGTGACTGTCGATACACACAACTTATTCCCGTTTCATCCACGTTAAATACACGATGAGCACTGAAATTATGTTCCTGGGCGTCTCTAAATTTCTGTAAAATAAATCAACTTCACGATTGAAAGCAAGTAATTCAGAGTAGTTGCTTCCGGTCTTCTCAGAGACAACCTAGGATTACGTTTCATGAAACTATTCTTTGCTACACATATTTTCTTCTTTATTAAGATTATTTTTTATACCATTTTCAAATGCGTAATTATACCCTAGCCTTCTAACAGTTTTTGGAGTTAAACCATAAAATAGTTTAGATAATTGCAATACGTGATTTTCAAGTTCTGCTTCTTGATCACGAATGAAAACTGCTTTTATACCAAGTTTTAGTTTCTTATTGGGAAATCATTTGCTCAAGCGATCTTGAAGGAATTTCGAAATGTTTTGCTGCACTTCTAATGCTGAATTCCTTTCTTTGCACTGCCGTGACACCGCATTGCATGGATTTTGTTCCAAGATGAGCGAGTTGTGTTTCTGACATCTTTTCGGTATCTAGAATTTTGAAAACAGCAATCAATGTTAAGTCGGGTAAAATCGACCTTGGTTGGTATTACCCGCTACACTTTCCTTATGTTAGACCTACCAGGGCTGCCTAACCTACTACTTTTCAAGCAATCTAACCACATCAAAAATTTGTTAGTTACAACCCCTCAGCAATACCAATACAAATTCAGTAAAATAACCATCCGTAAAGAACACTTACCTTAATCAAGAAAGCAGTAAAATTGTTAAATTATACCAAAATTTATAAGAACGACCAAAACTGCGTGTCTTAATTTCACACACACAACAAAGCGGACCACTACCGTTTCAGGGCCTTATTACGAAATGGCAGCACATATCAAATTTTAAGTGTGAGCGGTGATTTTTAAATTATTGCTGTGGTCGATATTAGCCTCTGGTAGATATTACGCCTCCTTCCCTACGAGAAAATGGTTTACCTATGCCGTAGAGGTTCCCTAAGTGTGCGCCCAGGACGCCGTAGGAAGTAAATAATGGCGTCGCGAGACAAACGTAGACACACATCAAGAACAGTAAACGTAATAGGATTTCTGAATCCCATAAGGCCAAAATATCGATCGCTCGATTCGCTTGTGACGTCACTTGCATTCCTCGACCGGTTTGTTTACATTTACGACAGTGCGTTTTTATAGGTATGAAATTGGGTGTTTTCTGTTTTCAGTGTTACTTGAACAATCTCAACAATCATAATTATTTTGATTGGTGTGTAAATACTTTTGTCTTTTGTGTTCATCTAAAAAAAACTTTGTGAGGTTTTTTGTTTATTTACCATATCTGTTTCCAAGACAGTAGGATATATTTAGTGGTTGCGAGGCCCAACTCGTCGGTAAGATTTTACTTACCGACGTCTTTTACTTACCAACGTAAAATTATGTATGGGTACTATATCTCACAACAATAAGAACAAAACATTTTTTGGTCACTTTTAACTTTTCGTTTATTTAGTTGAAATTTAACAATTTCAATTATGGTAAATTTCATACAATCGTGCAAAAAAAACAGTATGAGCATCACGAACATTAAGGGTTGTACCGGTCTCCGCCAAATTCCAAACATGACCGTCGACCGGTAAACGTCCCTTACTGTTCTTGATACTCAATATACTATTTTCAACTTTAGCAGAGGATTTTAAAGCTTGAATCCTTAGCTATTCGGATCTGTCTTTCAGTGTCGCTCAGCTGTAAAAGGACGTTGCATTTTTACCCAGTGGGCGTTATCCATAATACTAAAGAGATAAGCAAACAATATGCATACATATTTCAAATGTCCAAACCTTTCTTTTGCATTTTTTAGTGCGATAAAGTAACAAAAAAACAAGCATTCCTGGTATGAGATGTGCCGTGTATGGGTGTTATAACACCTATTTTAAGCAAAAAGCAACTGCCCACAATAGTACATTGAGTATCAAGAATAGTAAGGGACGTTTACCAGTCGACGGCCATAGCGAAGCCTCCAATTTGGCCGGTGACCGGTACAACCCTTAATGTTCGTGAGTAGTACCCGGACACCCTCCCCTCCACTTTTTACGTCACAAGACCGCCCACGTGGGGTGGCCGGATTTTCCACCCTTATTTTTACACGCTTACGTGTAGGGCGTGTTTTTTCACCCCTATTTTTGCACATCCACGTGTGAGACCACATTTTCAACCCTTTCTTTTCGAAGGCCCTTTTCAACCCTAATTATTTTTTACTCGCTTACGTATAGGACGTGTATTTTCACCCCTATTTTTTACACATCTACGTATGAGACCGTATTTTCAACCCTATAGGTCAACCCTAATTTTTTTTTTACTCGCTTACGTGAAGGACTGTATTACCCTTATTTTTATTATTTCTTTTGGGGGTTAAACCTTATGGCTGTATTAAGGACCTTTTGACAGCTAGGACTTTTTTTACTCGCTTACGTGAAGGACTGTATTACCCTTATTTTTATTATTTCTTTTGGGGGTTAAACCTTATGGCTGTATTAAGGACCTTTTGACAGCTAGGACTTTTTTTGTGGTTGCTAACGTGAGGACTGGGGGTGGGGGCTGGTCTTGGCTTAGAACTGTATTTAGGGTTGGAGCTTAGGGCTGGAGCTAGGGATAAGTCTTAGGGTTTAGTCTTGGGGCGGGACCTGTAGCTAGGTCTTAGGGTTATTTCTGATGGTATTAAGGTCCTTTTGGTTGTAACCCTGGAGGCGGGGCAGACACATACGCATACAATAATTGCATAATTAATAAGATATTATTATTATCGGTTCTATTGTTTAAAAAGGGCAAATGCTATTGGAGAAAACGTTTCTAATAAGGAGATGAGATAGCAGTTGTATTAGGATTAATCATACGTGGGGGAATTTGAATGACAGTAAAATTTAATTATAGAACACTTATTTTTATTGTCATAATTTAAAAAAAAATCCTCAGTGAGCTAAAAAAAAAAATTACTGACATTCCTAATGAAACAAAACATTTTTATTAAGTTAATTAATTACATAACAGTTTGTGTTTTCTAAAACGAGTATTAAAACATAGTTTACCTGCATTGAAATAATATCCATCCGTCCGCTAAGAATGTTGTACGCCTTAATATTTTTTAAAGAAACTTAATGCTTGTGTTTTATAACTGTAATTAAAAATCTGTAAATAAATAAAGGGTTAACACCACACTTACCAGCTCTGTAACGTTTTAAGGCACTGATTTACGCGTGATAGTTACTGTTTTGTGTTGCATGTCAAACTAAAGAACAACTTTCTAGATTGTGTAAAAACCACCTATAATTAGAGTGTAAAATATACAAATAACCTCATTGTCTTTATCATACTTACAGCAACATCCATTTACCTTTCTCTTAAAATAAAACCGGTTTGAAAAAATATTCATATTGTACGTACAAATTGTTTTTATAAAAAACCATATTAAGTGTTTGGAATGTTTTAAATTCCTCAACAATATGTAGTAAGAAATCACTGTTCACGTTTACTTTTAACTAATTACCGTGTAATTATATAACACTATTTAATTTAATAGTCTAAAAACCAATATAAATGGTTAATATAATTTCTAAAAAAATATTATTAGAGTTGATATGCCGTTTTATTTTAAGTAATTGTTTCAATATGTATAAAATGTGTAAGTGGACCTGTATTATTTGTTGTAATATGCGTTATTACACTTTTTTTAATTACCGGTTGTAACCTTCTACTTACATAAATTCAACTTATACACGAATTAATAACGACCTCCACTAGTTTATAACACAATCGCTATGTAGCGTGTTTTTATTTACACCCGTACTTCTATAAACTATTAACGCTCCATTTTAATAGGGTGATCAACTATCTGAAAAAGGTTCACTGTTAAAGTATACGATGAAGATCGTTTAAAGCAAACCTTGTATTATTCTTATATACGAATGATATTTCAAAAATACTAGTATAATTAACATGAAGGTTTATAAATCTACATCCAGGCAAGGAAATAGTTTTAAACACAAAGAATTTATCTGTAAGGGGCAGACAATGCTATTACATAAGACGTTTTTACAAAAACGTGGTTATTCCACATTGAGAAAATTGTTAGTCATGAGAAACAAGCTGGTCTTGAAGTTAGCCTTGAAGTTAGCTAGTCATAGATTTTGAAGTTTACCTTGAAGTTAGCCTTGAGCAACTTTTATAAAAATGTACACTTGAGTTTAAGTTGACGTATATTGGTTTATGTCTATTTTTATTATTCTAAGAAAAAATGTTTTCTATTAATTACCCTTTGTAGACTATATGCTTTATCTATACACGAAATTTTATTTCACAACAGCATACTCATTCTACCTTGAGAAAATTGTTAACCTTGAGAAACAACTAGGTTTGAAACTTAAAAAAACTCCCTGTTACCATTCTCGTCAATGTAGATAGAGGTCCAATGCTGGTCTGGTTTGTTTACGATAATCGCACACGGTCGAGGTGCGTGTCTGGGTAGTTGATTAGAAGCACATACAAGTCGAAAACACATTCTTCTTGTGGCTGGGGGATCAATTTCAAGCATCTCAACACTTGTACCGCATACATCTTTCTTCAATTTTTATCTGCACTCTGTTTCGAGGCTGTAGTACGTTTTTCTAATACATAAACAGAATCTTCAATACTGTGATACGTGTAGCAGCAAAACACATTAGCTAGTTAGTTTCACCTCTATATTACTTTACATGCAAGCCTGATCTTATCATAAATAAATACATCTGTCAAAAAAAAAGCTAATTAAACATAACTCCACGGCCTGGGTATAGCAAGCAACGCTTCCAATTATAGCTTTTAGTCAATACAATAGGGCCAACAACTACATACAATCGACTAGCACTGCTTTAGCACGAGGATCAAACGAAAAAACACGCATGCACGCACGCACGTACACACGTACGCACGCACACACGTACACACGCACGCAAGCTCACACGCTCGCACGTACGCACGCACCCACGTAAGTACGCAAGCTCACACGCTCGCACGTACGCACGCACCCACGTAAGCACACACGTTCGCACGCACGCAAGCTCGCACGTACGCTCGCACGTACGCACGCTCGTACGTACGCACGCACGCTCGCACGAACGTACGCACGCTCGCACGTACGCACGCTCACACGTACGCGCGTTCGCACGCCCGTACGTACGCTCGCACGCACGCACGTATGCGCACACACACACACACACACACACGAGAGATCGAAAACACGCTAAAGTGAAAAACTTGTAAACTTGCAAACATGAATCAAGACGGTGGAGCACCGCTAGGAAAAAAACAGATTTATTAACAAAACCGAAGGAAAGCTTAACGTTTTGAAAATATATTATTATTATTATTATTATAAACAACAATACATCATTATTATTTAATAACATGCTTTATCGGTTTTCTTCTTCTTCTTGAACCGTGAGTCGTCCTCATCATCATCGTCATGATTTTGAGATTTGCCCTTCCCCCCTACCTCATCGTTCTTCTTTCTCTTCTGTGAACCATCACCATCATCTTGGATGTGAGATACACTCAGCTCAACCACGTCATCGCTTTCATCATTATCTTGAACGGTTATGTTGTAATAGTTTATTAACAAGTCAGTAAAATCTCTAATGACCGTTGATGTTGGCTCATAAACAGGAGAATACATTATAGTAATGCTCACTTGATGACAGTTACACTTTAAAGAGCGAAACACACGAGAAACGAGAACGCAGCTAGCCTTGGGTCTTGTGCGCAAGCGTACTCGTCAATGTTAGGGTAGAATCGGACATCTTCGGGGATGTCTGAAGTATTGACCTAATCACACTCTAACATAGCCCCTGGGGGCATGTTTATAAATCTAAACGCCTCTTTTATGGTCGAGGTATTTTCTCCTAAGATGCCAGAACGCAGCTAGCCTTTGGTCTTATGCGCAAGCGTGCTCGTCAATGTTCGGGTAGAATCGGACATCTTCGGGGATGTCTGAAGTATTGGCCTAACCACAATCTAACATAGCCTCTGGGGGCATGTTTATAAATCTAAACGCCTCCTTTATGGTCTAGGTATTTCTCATAAGACGCCAGAACGCAGCTAGCCTTTGGTCTTGTGCGCAAGCGTACTCGTCAATGTTCGGGTAGAATCGGACATCTTCGGGGGATATCTGAAGTATTGACCTAACCGCACTCTAACATAGCCCCGGGGATATGTTTATAAATCTAAACGCCTCTTTTATGGTAGAGGTATTTTCTCCTAAGACGCCGTCTTAGGAGAAAATACCTCGACCATAAAAAAGGTGAAACTAACTAGCTAATGTGTTTTGCTGCTACACGTATCACAGTATTGAAGATTCTGTTTATGTATTAGAAAAACGTACTACAGCCTCGAAACAGAGTGCAGATAAAAATTGAAGAAAGATGTATGCGGTATAAGTGTTGAGATGCTTGAAATTGATCCCCCAGCCACAAGAAGAATGTGTTTTCGACTTGTATGTGCTTCTAATCAACTACCCAGACACGCACCTCGACCGTGTGCGATTATCGTAAACACGGATCCTGCAAACAAACCAGACCAGCATTGGACCTCTATCCACATTGACGAGAATGGTAACAGGGAGTTTTTTTAAGTTTCAAACCTAGTTGTTTCTCAAGGTTAACAATTTTCTCAAGGTAGAATGAGTATGCTGTTGTGAAATAAAATTTCGTGTATAGATAAAGCATATAGTCTACAAAGGGTAATTAATAGAAAACATTTTTTCTTAGAATAATAAAAATAGACATAAACCAATATACGTCAACTTAAACTCAAGTGTACATTTTTTATAAAAGTTGCTTGCAAGGCTAACTTCAAGGTAAACTTCAAAATCTATGACTAGCTAACTTCAAGGCTAACTTCAAGACCAGCTTGTTTCTCATGACTAACAATTTTCTCAATGTGGAATAACCACGTTTTTGTAAAAAACGTCTTATGTAATAGCATTGTCTGCCCCCTTACAGATAAATTCTTTGTGTTTAAAACTATTTCCTTGCCTGGATGTAGATTTATAAACCTTCATGTTAATTATACTAGTATTTTTGAAATATCATTCGTATATAAGAATAATACAAGGTTTGCTTTAAACGATCTTCATCGTATACTTTAACAGTGAACCTTTTTCAGATAGTTGATCACCCTATTAAAATGGAGCGTTAATAGTTTATAGAAGTACGGGTGTAAATAAAAAACACGCTACATAGCGATTGTGTTATAAACTAGTGGAGGTCGTTATTAATTCGTGTATAAGTTGAAGGTTACAACCGGTAATTAAAAAGAAAGTGTAATAACGCATATTACAACAAATAATACAGGTCCACTTACACATTTTATACATATTGAAACAATTACTTGAAATAAAACGGCATATCAACTCTAATAATATTTTTTAGAAATTATATTAACCATTTATATTGGTTTTTAGACTATTAAATTAAATAGTGTTATATAATTACACGGTAATTAGTTAAAAGTAAACGTGAACAGTGATTTCTTACTACATATTGTTATGGAATTTTAAACATTCCAAACACTTAATATGGTTTTTTATAAAAACAATTTGTACGTACAATATGAATATTTTTCAAACCGATTTTATTTTAAGAGAAAGGTAAATGGATGTTGCTGTAAGCATGATAAAGACAATGAGGTTATTTGTATATTTTACACTCTAATTATAGGTGGTTTTTACACAATCTAGAAAGTTGTTCTTTAGTTTGACATGCAACACAAAACAGTAACTATCACGCGTAAATCAGTGCCTTAAAAACGTTACAGAGCTGGTAAGTGTGGTGTTAACCCTTTATTTATTTACAGATTTTTAATTACAGTCATAAAACACAAGCATTAAGTTTCTTTAAAAAATATTAAGGCGTACAACATTCTTAGCGGACGGATGGATATTATTTCAATGCAGGTAAACTATGTTTTAATACTCGTTTTAGAAAACACAAACTGTTATGTAATTAATTAACTTAATAAAAATGTTTTGTTTCATTAGGAATGTCAGTAATTTTTTTTAGCTCACTGAGGATTTTTTTTTAAATTATGACAATAAAAATAAGTGTTCTATAATTAAATTTTACTGTCATTCAAATTCCCCCACGTATGATTAATCCTAATACAACTGCTATCTCATCTCCTTATTAGAAACGTTTTCTCCAATAGCATTTGGCCTTTTTAAACAATAGAACCGATAATAATAATATCTTATTAATTATGCAATTATTGTATGCGTATGTGTCTGCCCCGCCTCCAGGGTTACAACCAAAAGGACCTTAATACCATCAGAAATAACCCTAAGACCTAGCTACAGGTCCCGCCCCAAGACTAAACCCTAAGACTTATCCCTAGCTCCAGCCCTAAGCTCCAACCCTAAATACAGTTCTAAGCCAAGACCAGCCCCCACCCCCAGTCCTCACGTTAGCAACCACAAAAAAAGTCCTAGCTGTCAAAAGGTCCTTAATACAGCCATAAGGTTTAACCCCCAAAAGAAATAATAAAAATAAGGGTAATACAGTCCTTCACGTAAGCGAGTAAAAAAAGTCCTAGCTGTCAAAGGTCCTTAATACAGCCATAAGGTTTAACCCCCAAAAGAAATAATAAAAATAAGGGTAATACAGTCCTTCACGTAAGCGAGTAAAAAAAAAAATTAGGGTTGACCTATAGGGTTGAAAATACGGTCTCATACGTAGATGTGTAAAAAATAGGGGTGAAAATACACGTCCTATACGTAAGCGAGTAAAAAATAATTAGGGTTGAAAAGGGCCTTCGAAAAGAAAGGGTTGAAAATGCGGTCTCACACGTGGATGTGCAAAAATAGGGGTGAAAAAACACGCCCTACACGTAAGCGTGTAAAAATAAGGGTGGAAAATCCGCCCCCCACGTGGGCGGTCTTGTGACGTAAAAAGTGGAGGTGAGGGTGTCCGGGTACTACTTTCGTGATGCTCATACTGTTTTTTGCACGATTGTATTAAATTTACCACGATTGAAATTATTTAATTTCTACTAAATAAATGAAAAGTTAAAAGTGCCAAATTTTTTGTTCTTATTGTTGTGAATTATAATACCTACATATAAAATTACGTTGGTAAATAAAAGAAGTCGATAAGTACAATCTTACCGACGAGTTGGGCCTCGCAACCAGTAAACATATCCTACTGTCTTGGAAACAGATATGATAAGATAAATAAACGAAAAGCTCACTCGTGCAAAACTGTGTATTTGATCGCTTCCCTAAAGCGAAAAATCTTGTGTCTGAAACCATGAGAAACGAGTGGATAGTTTGTTGTAGAAGGGAGGACAAATTTAATGCAGATACGAGTTACACAGGGTTTTACAAAAAAGTAGGCCAATCCGTTAACCACATATTCTTTGGGACAAAATAAGGGGACTTTTCTTATGTCACGTTTCATTTGAACGCTTCCTTTTCGATATACAGGGTGTCAAACTTCACTTTTTAAAAGTGTATTTTGTTTATTATCTCTGGTGTGTTTTAAGATATCGTTTTCAAATTTGGTAAAAATCTTACTCTTTTCTAAGTGCACCTTCTGTATGATTTTAAGTAAAGAATTCAAAGAACTAATAGAAAAATAAGAGGGGTGTGGTAACCTTCAACCCCCCATTTTTTCTGACGAACGCCTATGAACGTCGCATCCATTTTTTGTAGTAGTTTGATGATTTATCTAACTTTTTTGGCCTTTGTAAACTTTTGATTTGATGCTTCCTTTATGACATACTTTTAGTTATTCGACTAGGTGTTGTGCTTTTTTTAACAATTTTTTTATTTTATTAATCAGAAGAAATTCATAACAATAACTTAAAACAATCAATTGTGCTAATAATTATAATACGAAGTTGGATGCAATTAATTAAATTAAATGTTCGATGTGTCCACCGCCTTCGCGAATGCACCTTTTGGTTCTTTTTATAACTGAAAACCGAATATTTTGGAAAATATTCGGTTTCAATCTAAATACCTCATCACCTTCTGCGATGCGATCCCCCAATTGATTTTGATTTATTATTGGAACCGTATAAACAAAATCTTCCATGAATCCCCAAAAGCTGAAGTCCAGTGGATTTAAGTCGGGGGAACGAGGTGGCCAATGAATAGGCGCATCCCGTCCCCGACCAATCCAGTGATTAGGGAAGTATTGGTTCAAGTGGTTCCGAACATTGTTGCCATAATGTGGCGAAGCTCCATCAAGTTGAAACCACATATTTTGACGAATAGCTGTAGGTACGTCATCAAGTAAATTTGTAAACTCATTTTGTAAAAAAAATAAAAAATGTTCGGCATTTAAGTTTGATAGCAAAAATACCGGACCTAAAGGAAAATTGTCTATTCCTGCCCACACGTTTACTTTAAAATTTACTTGATGACTGGCCTCTACAAGAACTCTTGGATTTTCATCTGCCCAAACATGGGTGTTGTGGATATTCGTTATACCATTTCTCGTAAAGGTAGCTTCATCCGAAAATAAAATGGATCTAACAAACCGGCGGTTACGGTTATTTTCATTACAGAGCCAGTTGCAAAAGATGTTTCTTGCCTGAAAATATTGCGGCAATAAGTTCTGTACTCTATGCACATGATATGGATGTAATGAGTGGCGTTTTAAAATTCTATGCACGTCTGTCGAATTTATATCATTTCCAATCTGTCGAGCTATAATCCTAGTACTAGTACCCGGATTTTCTTCAACTATTTGCAAAATTTATTAGTAGTAATGTAAGGCCGGAGCTACTCCACTTTTCTACTATACTTTTTCTACGAGTGTTTCTGCTCAAGGTCAAGATCATCGTACACATTGCATATATCGGTAGTAGTAGTAGTAATGTAAGGCAGGAGCTACTCCACTTCAAGGTCACGACGATCTCGTAAGCAATGTATAAAAAGTAGGCCATGAGTTCATTGAAGGTGAATACCCCACTTCAAGCTAAAAATAGAAATTGCAATGTCACCATCCTCATCATATTACAGGGTCACTCTGCGGTCAAGCGTTTTGGCGGGAAATTTGTATGTCAAGGTCAGAAGCTAAAAATAGAAATTGCAATGTCATCATCATATTACAATTCTTAGAAGTCTAAAAATAGTGTGGTCAAGGTCAAAGATTATTGATCTGTAGGGGTATCGTATGACACTCCTTAGTGTTTCTAAGCTAAAAGTAGGACAAGGTGGGTATTTAACAAGTTTAAACATGTAAGAGGTACTCAAATCAAGGACACATTTAGATCAAAATTTAAAGCTAAAAATAGAAATTTCTAGGTCATCGTACTACAATTCGTAGAAATCTAAATCTACTCCACTTGAAGGTCACGACGACGACGACGACGACGACGATCTCGTAAGCTATGCATAAAAAGTAGGTCATGAATTCATTGAAGGTGAATACTCCACTTCAAGCTAAAAATAGAAATTACTATGTCACCATCCTCCTCATATTACAAGGTCACTCTGCGGTCAAACGTTTTGGCGGGAAATTTGTATGTCAAGGTCAGAAGCTAAAAATAGAAATTGCATTGTCATCATCATCATCATATTACAATTCTTAGAAGTCTAAAAATAGTGTAGTCAAGGTCAAGGTCAAAGGTTATGGATCTGTATATCATAGCTAAAAATGGTCGGTTCATGTTCTCACTAAAAGGTGATCGCGTTACAGCTAAAAAGTATAGTGACAGCATCATCGTTGAAAGTAGCTTATGCGCGTAACCAGATATGTATGGTAATCAAAGAGATGGTTCATATCTGCACTAATGTAACATAGTGGGGGTCGTTTAGAGTAACAATATAAGGAAATAGTGTAATGGGTAGTGAGTGTTGTGTAAAACATGTGGATGGCATACGCTCAAGAACAATGGCCCAAAGCAACTGACCTGAGAACAGCGGTGGAACGCTTGAAGCAAGAATTTTCGGCATTAGTATTCGATGCCGAACATGAGGCGGTTTACGGGCGAGGTGATTATAGTGAAGCGGAGTGTAACGTCCTAGTGAAAAAGTTTTTTAAATTTAAAGAAAATATGTAGAACATGTTTTTTAGAAGAACTGAAAGCTGTGCAATTGCATCAGTTTTGCAACGATGTAAAAAAATGGACAGCATCTCCTGATGGTAGCAGTTCATCCTCATCAGTTGCAGATTAGCCTATCGATACAATTATCAAAGTACACTCTCCCCTCTACCATCAAAATCATGATGCAGTAATATATAGGACAGTTCCGGTGTCAACTATAATTCATAAGCGTTCTCGAATCAGTAAAGATGGATCTATCTGCATTGAACAGTAGCACTTTCTGTAAATCCTTTACGAACCCAAAAGACTTGGAGGTGGGTGCAAAATATAAAGTGATTGATATGAATACTATCGACACAAAGTATGGTAAACATATTATCATTGAAACCCAGAACTTTAAGTGCATACTTCCCTTACGATTTTATGAATACTTCAAAAAGAAGATCGGATTGAAAAGTTTAAGCAATATCTGGTTGAGAATGACGTATACATTACCAGCGCCGGAACTGTAGGAAAGACGACTAATTTAACATTTCTGTAAAAAAAAAATAATAATAACATATATATCTATGTATAATTGTTTGGAAATAAATTATATATTTTTTGATTAAATGAAGGGTACATCAAAATGAAGAGAGCTGCTATTGATGAGACTAAAAAAATGTAGCGTATAATATGGTGTCTGAAGGTATATTGGCTAAGCTCTTCAAGGTTAAAATTTATTGGTATCATATTACAATTCGTACAAACCAATCTTCAAGGTTAAATTTTATTGACAAGGTATTGAGAAGGTATCACATTACAGTTCTTATGTTAGACTCTTCAAGGTTCTTAGGAATAGCAAAATAAGCATTCTTAACCAATGACACATGTAACTGACTTTGTGCATGCTCGGTATTGCTCGGGTATCCTCGCGGAGTCTACCCTTCTATATAAGTTGAAATTTTATAATCACATATCATTTGCTTCGACATCATGTTTTTCTAAAAAGTATATATGTTAAAGCACTGTTTTTGCACATTAAAATCGCTTACGTATTTACTATTGTAATAGTGTGTGTAAATCTAACCAGAAAATCAGTTCTATTTGTTTAAATGTAGCATGTAGAAATACTGCACGATTGCATTAGCGCATATACAACGCGCTAACGAAGACAACCAGACAAATATAGAAAAGTAATGATTGTTATAATTGATGTGCAAGAATTCAAAACAGCAAGAAATATATTTACACCTAAGGAACTAGCGATATATAATGGAGAGCAAATTGCTCATTACGTATTCAAGCCTCCATTTCCATGGCACACCTTGGATAGTGAATTTCAAAAACAAGCTAATTGATTAATTCACAACCACCACTTTATCAAGTGGGAATATGGATATGCTTCTCCACGTCTATTCCCTCGTATACTTAGTGATTTCATATCAACAACAGATGAGGTGTACGTTAAAGGACGAGAGAAAGCTGATTTTATTCAAAAATTTTTAAAACAACGCATTACGGTGTTTGAAGAACAACCTACTTTACCCAAACTTCATCCACGCTGTTTTTTTCATACACAAAACACTTGTTACTGCGCTTTGGCTCACGTATATCATTTATATGAAAAAATTGTAGTGAAATTCTAATAAAGATTTATTAACTGACATCTATATGTACATATCTTATTCGCATGTATTACCTCAACGCTTTTATGAGTATTTCAAAGAAAAACTGGATAATTTAAATGTTATCTAAGAATAAACATTTGTGTAACATTTTTTTTTTTTTGGATAATGAGAACCTAAACTGCTTGATTAAACGAATATTCATGGATCGATGATGATAATGTAGTTTTATAAGCATATTATTGTAAGGCAATAAGCTCATTTATAATTCAATAATGCCGGTAAGAACAACAAGCACTTTGGAACACTTAAATTACTGTAGAAACCATCACTAAACCAAAACCAAATTGAGTCTCAAGAAAACCAAGAATATCGAGCAAAAACGTCAAATTCTACAGAATTTGTTACTACAATCTTCTGTATCGCTACCTCAGCCACCGCCTGCTGATATCACGGTTATCAGCATCCGGGATAGCGATATAGAGGACGATTTTACCCGCTACTTTGAAAAGTAAGTTACTTATTTCTTAATGTATGTTTAGTTATTGCATTATTAATGTGGTTCATTTTCCACTTACAGTATCACTCCTGCCACTACCGTGGCTGCAATGCCGGTAAGAACAACAAGCACTTTGGAACACTTAAATTACTGTAGAAACCATCACTAAACCAAAACCAAATTGAGTCTCAAGAAAACCAAGAATATCGAGCAAAAACGTCAAATTCTACAGAATTTGTTACTACAATCTTCTGTATCGCTACCTCAGCCACCGCCTGCTGATATCATGGTTATCAGCATCCGGGATAGCGATATAGAGGACGATTTTACCCGCTACTTTGAAAAGTAAGTTACTTATTTCTTAATGTATGTTTAGTTATTGCATTATTAATGTGGTTCATTTTCCACTTACAGTATCACTCCTGCCACTACCGTGGCTGCAACACCGGGGTGGATGCGTGGGGGAAAAAATTTAACCCTACTGGACATACCGTCCCAAGGACAGCAGCTCCCCGAGACAGGCCAACCCCTCGAGCCTGCTGTCAGGTTAAATCGATTAAGGGAGACGAATTTAGAATGGATTCGAGAACTATTCATCTCAAACCAAGAGCGGGTGATTGAAATTCGAAATCGTGTGGCTCGACTAACGATGGAGTTAGCTGAGGCCACCGAATAGTTGCTGTACGCTGAAAAGACGGGGCGAAATGCCGAATTAGTGTTTAGGGCATTAGATAATATGGAGCCTTAGTTTATATATTAAGTAATTAGTTATAGGTTAGTCTTTTTTTTTAGTAAAGTAAGTAAAGTGTAGATGTTTCAAATAAATAAATGTTTTAATTCTTTTTACTTTTTTTCCTTAAGGTAAAATATTCACATCATCTATCACTATAAAGTGTACAGATTATGAATCAAAAAAAGTATTGCAATTTTACATGTGGAATTAAACATAAACAGTAAATTGTATGGTACAGTTAATAGTGATACTTCATTGAATATATTACTCACATGCAGACAACTTGCGCTACAAACAGTTGCATAAATAATTTTTTTTTCGTTACATGATTATCCATTTATTTCATTAAATATTATACCTAAATACAGTTTTTAAAAGATTCTTCTCCTTATAGGATATAAATTTCCGTAATGAAACATCTAACTCGGTAACGTAATATTGAGAATATGAACAAAATCCTCAAATTTTACATGATTTAAAAATGTACATACTTTTCTTAAAACAAGCATTAGAAATTTATATGTGAAAATGCGAACTTATGATTTTATAATATAGGACTTATACATCTCAAACCAAGAGCGGGTGATTGAAATTCGAAGTCGTGTGGCTCGACTAGCGATGGAGTTAGCTGAGGCCACCGAAGAGTTGCTGTACGCTGAAAATACGGGGCGAAATGCCGAATTGGTGTTTAGGGCATTGGACAATATGGACCCTTAGTTTATGTTAAGTAATTAGTTATAGGTTAGTCTTTTTTAGTAAAGTGTAGAGGTTAATTTCCATTTCCTCATATAATAGTACATCATCAATTACTTCCATAACCACTGAACTAGTGAGATCTGAGATCACAAATTAGTTAAAAGTGTGGTTATAACACTTCCAATAGAGTTTACTGGTCGCTAAAAGCTACCCATAAATTTATGTAGCCAGTAAGCACTTTACTGGTAAGATTAAAAATACTTGAAAGTGAATAAACACGTATTTTGCCTAATCTTTCAAGTAAGGATACTTGAGACTTTACTTGAAGGTGAATAAACCGGCCCTAAGTTATATTCATACTAGTCGGTACCTATACAAGCAGGACATTTATATCCGTTATTAAACCAATAGTGATGCTTTCTACAGTAATTTAAGTGTTCCAAAGTGCTTGTTGTTCTTACCGGCATTATTGAATTATAAATGAGCTTATTGCCTTACAATAATATGCTTATAAAACTACATTATCATCATCGATCCATGAATATTCGTTTAATCAAGCTGTTTAGGTTTTCATTATCCAAAAAAAAAAAAAAATGTTACACAAATGTTTACTCTTAGATAACATTTAAATTACCCAGTTCTTCTTTGAAATACTCATAAAAGCGTTGAGGTAATACATGCGAATAAGATATGTACATATAGATGTCAGTTAATAAATCTTTATTAGAATTTCACTACAATTTTTTCATATAAATGATATACATGAGCCAAAGCGCAGTGACAAGTGTTTTGTGTATGAAAAAAACAGCATGGATGAAGTTTGGGTAAAGTAGGTTGTTCTTCAAACACCGTAATGCGTTGTTTTAAAAATTTTTGAATAAAATCAGCTTTCTCTCGACCTTTAACGTACACCTCATCTGTTGTTGATATGAAATCACTAAGTATACGAGGGAATAGACGTGGAGAAGTATATCCATATTCCCACTTGATAAAGTGGTGGTTGTGAATTAACCAATTAGCTTGTTTTGAAATTCACTATCCAAGGTGTGCCATGGAAATGGAGGCTTGAATACGTAATGAGCAATTTGCTCTCCATTATATCACTAGTTCCTTAGGTGTGAATATATTTCTTGCTGTTTTGAATCCTTGCACATCAATTATAACAACCATTACTTTTCTATATTTGTCTGGTTGTCTTCGTTAGCGCGTTGTATATGCGCTAATGCAATCGTGCAGTATTTCTACATGCTACACTTAAACAAATAGAACTGATTTTCTGGTTAGGTTTACACACACTATTACAATATTAAATACGTAAGCGATTTTAATGTGTAAAAACAGTGCTTTAACATATACTTTTTGGAAAAACATGATGTCGAAGCAAATGATATGTGATTATAAAATTTAAACTTATATAGAAGGGTAGACTCCGCGAGGATACCCGAGCAATACCGAGCATGCACAAAGTCAGTTACATGTGTCATTGGTTAAGAATGCTTATTTTGCTATTCCTAAGAACCTTGAAGAGTCTAACATAAGAACTGTAATGTGATACCTTCTCAATACCTTGTCAATAAAATTTAACCTTGAAGATTGGTTTGTACGAATTGTAATATGATACCAATAAATTTTAACCTTGAAGAGCTTAGCCAATATACCTGCAGACACCACATTATACGCTACATTTCTTTAGTCTCATCAATAGCAGCTCTCTTCATTTTGATGTACCCTTCATTTAATCAAAAAATATACAATTTATTTCCAAACAATTATACATAGATGTTATTATTATTTTTTTTACAGAAATGTTAAATTAGTCGTCTTTCCTACAGTTCCGGCGCTGGTAATGTATACGTCATTCTCAACCAGATATTGCTTAAACTTTTCAATGCGATCTTCTTTTTTGAAGTATTCATAAAATCGTAAGGGAAGTATGCACTTAAAGTTCTGGGTTTCAATGATAATATGTTTACCATACTTTGTGTCGATAGTATTCATATCAATCACTTTATATTTTGCACCCACCTCCAAGTCTTTTGGGTTCGTAAAGGATTTACAGAAAGTGCTACTGTTCAATGCAGATAGATCCATCTTTACTGATTCGAGAACGCTTATGAATTATAGTTGACACCGGAACTGTCCTATATATTACTGCATCATGATTTTGATGGTAGAGGGGAGAGTGTACTTTGATAATTGTATCGATAGGCTAATCTGCATCTGATGAGGATGAACTGCTACCATCAGCAGATGCTGTCCATTTTTTTACATCGTTGCAAAACTGATGCAATTGCACAGCTTTCAGTTCTTCTACAAAACATGTTCTACATATTTTCTTTAAATTTAAAAACTTTTCACATATCGTTACTCCTTTCTCATACTTTTTCAGTAGGACGTTACACTCTGCTTCACTATAATCACCTCGTCCGTAAACCGCCTCATGTTCGGCATCGAATATTAATGCCGAAAATTCTTGCTTCAAGCGTTCCACCGCTGTTCTCAGGTCAGTTGCTTTGGTCCATTGCTCTTGAGCGTATGCCATCCACATGTTTTACACAACACTCACTACCCATTACACTATTTCTTTATATTGTTACTCTAAACGACCCCCACTATGTTACATTAGTGCAGATATGAACCATCTCTTTGATTACCATACATATCTGGTTACGCGCATAAGCTACTTTCAACGATGATGCTGCCACTATACTTTTTAGCTGTAACGCGATCACCTTTTAGTGAGGACATGAACCGACCATTTTTAGCTATGATATACAGATCAATAACCTTTGACCTTGACCTTGACTACACTATTTTTAGACTTCTAAGAATTGTAATATGATGATGATGATGACATTGCAATTTCTATTTTTAGCTTCTGACCTTGACATACAAATTTCCCGCCAAAACGCTTGACCGCAGAGTGACCCTGTAATATGATGAGGATGGTGACATTGCAATTTCTATTTTTAGCTTGAAGTGGGGTATTCACCTTCAATGAACTCATGGCCTACTTTTTATACATTGCTTACGAGATCGTCGTGACCTTGAAGTGGAGTAGCTTCTGCCTTACATTACTACTACTACTACCGATATATGCAATGTGTACGATGACCTTGACCTTGAGCAGAAACACTCGTAGAAAAAGTATAGTAGAAAAGTGGAGTAGCTCCGGCCTTACATTACTACTTTTATTCCTCTTGATTTGGTGTAATTTTGCGTGGCCGTCCACATGTTCCTATTCGTTGTTGTTTGAATTTTCCAGTGTCTCTTAGGCGGCGTACTAAACTTAAGAAAAATTTCCCTTTTGGGTGATACCGATTTGGATACATTTTTGCATAACGCCTTGAAGCTAAACTAGCATTAGAATCACATTTTCCTAAAGTGAGAATGATTATTCAAAATGTACTATCTAGAGATTTTATTTGAAATCTTACCCATAATTAAAATCATATCAGTCATTTCAGAAAATTCCAAAATATTCTCTCTATTGGACATACCTTATTATTCAGTTTAGCGTTTGAACTCAATAGTCGTTCGAAATTTTTACAGCGATTAATTTGACAAACATTTGACAAGACGTATAAAAAATATTAGGTTTTCAATTATTTAAAAAAATAAAAAGGTGCAATCGCGAAGGCTGTGGACGCATCGAACATTAAATTTTTTTGTATGCGACATAGTATTGAATTATTAACTCAACTGATTGTTTTAAGCCATTATTATGGATTTATTTTTAACTAAGCTTCTATGGGTGACTTTGTTATTATAACAGTTACAGAGTCGGTTAAATTAGCAATATTGGGCAGAATTTTAAGACCAATCAAATGACGTTTTGAGTTTTGATCAGTGTTGCCAACTTTCATAGTTATTTAGAAAAAACTAAAAATGAGCCGAATTTTCAAACTCAAATATCTTTGAAACCGTTGCAAATAAAGCTATAACACAAGAGAAGTAATTGACAGATATTGTTACGAACTTTAAGATAAGCCTATTTTTAAATTTATTTTGCATAATAAATAATAATAAATCAAAATCAATTGAGGGATCGCATCGCAGAAGGTGCAGGAGTATATAGATTGAAACCGAATATTTTCTAAAATATTCGGTTTTCAGTTATACAAAGAGCCAGAAGGTGCATTCGCGAAGGCGGTGGATACATCGAACATTTAATTTAATTATTTGCATCCAACTTCGTATTATAATTATTAGCACAATTGATTGTTTTAAGTTAGGTATTATTATGAATTTATTCTGATTAATAAAGTAAAAAAATTGTTAAAAAAATCGCAACACCTAGTCGAATAACTCAAAGTATGTCATAAAGGAAGCATCAAATCAAAAGTTTACAAGAGGCAAAAAAGTTAGATAAATCATCAAACTACTATAAAAAATGGATGCAACGTTCATAGGCGTTCGTCAGAAAAAAATGGGGGGTTAAAGGTTACCACACCCCTCTTATTTTTCTATTAGTTCTTTGAATTTTTTACTTAAAATCATACAGAAGGTGCACTTAGAAAAGAGTAAGATTTTTACCAAATTTGAAAACGATATCTTAAAACACACCAGAGATAATAAAAAAATACACTTTCAAAAAGTGAAGTTTGACACCCTGTATATCGAAAAGGAAGCATTCAAATGAAAAGTGACATAAGAAAAGTCCCCTTATTTTGTCCCAAAGAATATGAGGTTAACAGATTGCCCTACTTTTTTGTAATACCCCGTATATGCTCATTCATTTTACAGAGAATGATTATGAAAGAGATTTAAAAAATGAGTTATTAGGTAATTTTTGCAGTTTTTGCTTCGAGTATTATTTATAAAAGTAGTACATAGAATATTTTAACTCTTAGGTCTACCTTCAAGAAGACTTTTGAAAATACCTGTTCCCACCTTATTGTTTAGTACGAAGCCAGTAACAGAAGCAAATATAGCCAGGACTAGAAGATTTCACACAAAACAAACGAAGAATGAAGCCCCGCAGGTAGTGTCTGAACTTTTAGCAACACCACCTTTGTAATTATCAGGTAGTGAAAATTCTGAGGAAAATCCTGAGAAAAATTAAATTATAAAGTCAAGTGTATGAAATTATTGGATAATTTTAATGATTTGACCTAAAATATTCCTTGCTCGAAGCTAGTAGTATTAAAAGTTTCGCTGGTATTATTAAAGGTAATAAACAAATTAAAGTTCTTAATGAGCAGTTAAGGTATTTTAAAACGAAATATTATAATCCCCGAACTTTTGAAGTAGCCCATATAGTTCCCATGGTTTTATTAAAGACTGTACTTACTCTAAACCAAATTAATTTATTGTCAAAAAAAAAGAAAAGGGTCAATAGCTGTGGCATTTACGTTAAGGTATTATAGTATAAAATGTTATCTTTATTTAAGGAATAAGTTACACTATCGGTTACCAACCTCTCTTCCTTCAGAAAATGGGTTTCTCAGCTTAATTTCAGTCAAGGAATATTATCCCATGTTTTGCTAATGCTAAAGCTGGCTGGTGAATCATTTTCCTTTTAAAGAACTGTTGTCCTTCAGTACTATAAATTGAAAGTTAAGGCTGTGGAAGAGTATAATGTTGCTCAAGATGAAGTATTAGGCCCTTATAACTCGAGTGCTATTTTGAAACTGGAAACAACCTATTTTTATTGCTTTTGGCCAAAAAATTACAGAACATACAGAACTTCACAAAGTATCATTTAATGTCGTGACCTGCGTAAGTGATTGTGGTGCAAGTAATGTTGGATTATGGAAGGAGTTATAAACAATACTTCATTTAAGCACCCCGTTTCCAATAATAACATTTATATGTTTGCCGATGTTTCACATTTATTAATGTTATTAGGTAACTGTCTTAGATAAGGGATTTAAGCTAAACGATAATTCAGTTTTAAGTAAAAATCCCCTACAGGCTTTAATTTCTTTGACCCTACGATGCATAACAAGGGTATTTTTCACCCACTCTGTTGTTTAAAACTTACTTGGTTATTTTTTTATTGAAATATTTTTCTACAAATTTTAATATGCCTTCTTAGTAACCTTGTTAATATGACGGTGAGCTCTTATTTTGTTAAAACATACATAATTGATAATGTACCGTTTTTACATGAATAGGTATTTTGTACCCATTTGTATTTTGTGCTTAATATATATCGTAATGCTCTCAAATACCTATTAGAATATTGGCATTATTTATAGGAGCATATTGAAGTATAGTTTATTATTGTTGTAGATACTTGAAAGATCCGTCAGCATACAATAAAACGCAGATGTATGATTTCAGGCTCGTCAGCAGTGAGTCATTTCTTCGGCGCGTTTGCACTTCCTGTTGCACATAGCACATTATTCATTTTGTTTTGACTTTCATGGGTAACTGTACCGTTCAAAGAAAATAAAACTATAAAATATAGTGTGACTGTGATCTTATATTCCTGTTTATTGTGTCTGTTATAAAGAAGGGGTAATTATAGCAATAGGTAAGATATTAGTTATAAATATTCTCCACACACATAATTGTATGTCATAGAAAAAAACTAACAGACCACGATTACGAAGAAGTTCTACAGCAATGGATTAAGGACTTCGGACTACGACAATAACGAGACAAATGATCAACATTCTGTTATAGACGACGACGACGTCTTTTCATTATTGTCAGAGAACGAAAGCGATAACCAAAGTGTTGAGGATTTTACCTTGAGAGAATGATAACGATTTTACGACTGCGCCAAATAGTAAGAAATGGTTAAAAAATCCGCCAAATAAATCGGTAAAAGTACGTCACCCATACTATATTGCGCTTTACTTCACGACTAAAACAAACGAGAAGCATTTTTACACATTTAGCTACTTGGAGAAAAGGTATTACATTAGAAATGAGAGAAGAAATAATTATGTGCACCAATCGAGAAGCTGTGCGGGAATTTACTCTGAAGAATAAAGTTTGGCAACCTGTCAAAAAAGATGAAATGGATGCCTTTTAAATTGGGATGCGCCCGTACGTGAACTTTTTACTGATAAACAATCCAATCCAATATATAAAGCGTACATGTCTGTCAACCGATTGGAAAATATAAAACCGTTTTTGCGGTTTGATACTAAAATAACCCGTAATCAAAGATTAGAAACGGATAAATTAGCACCCATTTCATACATGTGGAACTTATTTTTGGAACAACGCAAAACGGTTATAGTTCCACAAATTAATCTTACAGTTGACGAATAACTAGTTAGTTTTTGGGAAAGATGTGCATTCATTCAGTATATGCCAAGCAAACCAGCCAAATATGGTATCAAGACATTTTGGCATTGCGGGTCTGAAACAGGATATGCAATAGATGGCAAAATATATGTTTGGAAACAACCAATGGCTGAAGTGGAAAAAAAATTAAGTATGAGAACGGTACAGTTTTTGGTGAACTCAGTTAAAAATTCCTCAAGACATATGACAGTCGATAACTAGCGTAGAGCTATTTGAGAAACTGTTATCTGCAGTAGGAACCATAAGAAAAAATAAGAGATATTGCTGCAGAAATGAAGGCAGATAAAAATAGATTCGTTTATTCATCTCTTTTTGGCTTTGATGATAATACGACACGAGTGAGCTATGTCTCTAAAAAAACTAAGCAGTGATATTACTCAGTACAACACATAACGACAATCAGGTAGATACTACACAAAAGATTAAACCCGAAATAATACACTTTTATATTAAAACTAAAGGTGGGGCGGATGTAATGAACCAGAAAGTAGACTATTATTCCTGCAAGAGACAAACAAAAATGTGGCCAACGATTATATGGAGTAACATTATGGATGCAAGAGCTTACATTTTGTTTATTGCTGAAAATTAAAGTTATCTAAGAAACCGAACAGATAAAAAACGAATGTTTTTGGAAGAACTGGCTCAGCAGCTTTTTTGCCTTACATGAGAAGACGAGCCAAAAACGCTAAAATTCAAAAGTCCATTTTGGCAGAAATTGCAAAATTTATTTCTATCGATAGCAACTTAGAGCGCGAAGCTAAAAAGAAGTCAGGAAAGAGACGTTGTTTTCTATGTCCATCAAAAAAGGACAAAAAATGTGAATGAGTGTGCCATAAATGTGACAATGTAATATATAAAGAGCACTCTGTATATTTGTGTACACAATGTAATCACCTATAATTAAAAGAATTTTAAAATTCAGGACATCTATTAGTGTTTTTACATTTGATTTTAGGTGTGGGTATTTTCTATCCATGTCATGTAAATATAGTAATTGTTGATGTCATGCATCGTAGGATTAACTAATACTCAATGTCTGTGGAAAATAAATGAAAGACATTTAGATGTTCAAAGAAAGAATCGTCAAAATGTTCGACTTCTTGCTCCACTTTTATCTAATTATGTTTCTACTGGCCAGTGATGTAAATATATGGTTTGATATGTTTAAGAGTTATGTTACAAGAGGAAGTGTCCCTACAAAAAATGCTTATGGGATACGTTGGGAAAATCAAAATGACCATTTAAATAAAATGTATGATTTAATTTGAAATACGAGGGTTATTGGAAAAAACACTCTAATCACTTTTCAAAAAGGTATCTTGATGTCAATTACTTCTTTACAGAAATTGTTCGAAGTCCTCATTAGATATAAAATATATATGTACTCACACACTGAATCAAGATAGCTTAGAGAATTTTTTTCCAAATAAGAAACAGAGGTGGACTAGATGAACATACCACATCTCTTGGCGCCATATATAGAATGCGCAGTATTCTGTTAGGATGAAATACTGGAATTCTAAATTCAGACGAAAAAGATTTGGACTAGTATATTTGTACCAAAGTTTTGGAAACTGCACAAATTGATATAATAACAGATGCGCCTCTTGACAATTTAAATAACAATGAGTCCCAAAGCAGCTCATCATTTTCAACAGTTTCCTCAAATGCATCTAAAGATCTGCCTGATTTTAACCAAAATGCCGAGGAAACTGCTGATGATACTTTAGAATACATTGCTGGCTACTTAGCTAAAAGGTTTAAAACTAATTTACCAAATTTGGGAAACTGCACTCACAAAATTATTACGGACCATCATTACAGTCTTCCTTCTTGGTAACAATTGTCATAAAACCTTCCGAGAATTTTTTTAAGAAAAGGGTAAGGGGTGATGGAAAAATTATACAAAAAAATTTTTAAAACAGAAAAGGATTTACTATTTAAATTAGTTAAAGATGTTTGCAGGCTAAAGACAATAATTAGGATAAATTTTAGAAATTTTCTAGGGGCACGAAAAGAAAATCTTTGCAAGATGATGCGCGTAGAAAAAATTAGAAAGTATGCTAAAATTCTAAAATAAATCTGTAGTTATGTGTAATATTTTATTTTATTGTTCATGTAATTATTTTTAGTATTTCTTAGTCTTCCTTTAAGTATTTCTTAATTGTATAATAATTAAAAACATCTGGTGTGGAACACCACACAACTTTCCAACCTACAAAATGGAAATTAAAGGATAATTATGCAACCTCTTTTATAAGAAGTTCATTGCGGAAATAGGCAACATTGTAAACGCAAATACAATAATCTATGTCAAACAGACGTTTAAAACTTCATGACAGACAGAGTTTAATAGACATCTAGATGCTAACTTAAGCTTTAAAATAGGTATTTCCAGATTACTCCCGTTGAACCGAAAACTTGTTTTCCCGTACTGCGGACTGTTTTACTTTCCAACAGAAACTAGGGTAATTACGTTGTATGGTTGGTAGTAGAATTGAATTCTGATGGGTGGTCATATACCCCTTGACTTTTTTGAGGAAGCAAATTCAATGCTGCCTTAATGGCTGCTTCTTTAACATCAGGTGGAGTTAGAATTTTTTCGAAATCGCTCATTTTTCACAAATTTAACAAAAATAATTTTAAAGAAAATAGCGACTCAACGTTTGAATTTTTGTTGACATGTAACCATAACAACAATGCAACATTACAATGCCGGTTATGCTATCAATCCATTTAAAATAAAAAAAAAAATTATTTGTTTTTTCGTTACAAAAAACTTTGTACCTAACTTGTTCGGCATATATCTTCCCGAATTCACACTAAATACAGCACTCCCTGCGGTCGTGCTGCAAACAAAGCTCATGCATGAAATTTAACTTTCCTAACTAGTTAGGTAAATAACTATTAATTTCAAATTTTTAAGGATATCTATGCAACCTCCTTTTTATATATTCATAACGAAAACAGGCAACATTGTAAAAACAAAAACAAAAAATATGTTAGAATGACGTTTAAAACTTCATGTGAGATAGAGATTAATAGACATAAATACATGTTAACTTAAAAAAAAACTACAAAGCCGCCCGACTCTATAAAAGAATCGATAATACAGCTTCAGTTTCAATCATATTTATTTAATTTTTACATTTATTTCGCTTTACATTAAAAAACTTTATAGAGAAAGTTTATGTAAAATTAAATTTTCTTTAAAAAATACGTCTTACACTTTTTCTTATGAAACTAATCGTTATTCAAATAATGAAAAAAATTGACTAAAATTCTACCTTATCAATTTTTTGTCGCTAAAATCGTATAGAACATAATTAATCGGTATGTTTGAGGTCTATATCTAGGTATTTATATATATATATTATTTATATCCATCTTACCTACATACCGCTAAAGTAAGGGTTTATCTGATATTAAAATGATCGATATTAACATTAAACGCAGAAATATAATTATTATTGATTATTTGTTCTAAAATTATCGCAAAGGTAGGTAAATAACTTCAACTTAGCTAATCACAATCATATAAATACAAGTTTTCTATCCCGCCTATTTAAGTAAAGGCGCCATCGCGCCAAGAAAGGAATACAACCTACTTCATAGCCAGTGGAAGATTTCGCTGTGCACTGGCAGACATATTTGGAAAATCCAGCAGTCATACTAGGTGCAGGAGTGATAGATATGAGCAACGAAATAGTATGGAACGATTGTGAAGTTAGGAAATGCTGGCAAGAATATTTCGGAAAGCTGTACAGTAGTGAGGAAAGTAAGAGTGAAGGGTTAAATAAGGAAAATGTAAAAGGAATGGTGAATGAAACTGAGAAGGATATTGGGATAAATGAGGTGGAGAAAACGGTAGGTAGGTTGAAAAACGTCAAGGGAGCAGGCACAGATGAAATCACTGGTGAAATACTAAAGTTTGGGGATGCAAAGCTTATACGAATATTGTGTGAATTATTCAATGTATGTCTTATGTGTGGAAAAGTGCCGAGGGATTGGAAGAGCTCGATCATTGTATCACTGTATAAGGGTAAGGGAAGAGTGATTGCAAGAACTACAGAGGAATAGGTTTGCTCAGCGTGCCTCGTAAAGTATTTGGAAGAATTCTGATTGATAGAGTACGAGAAACCACACAAACTAAGATTTGGGATGTACAGCGTGGCTTCATACCAGGGAGAGGATGTGTCGATCAGTTGGTTGCTCTCCAGCAGGTGATCGAAAAGTGTCTAAGGGTAAAAAGGAAGCTGTACTGTGCATTTGTAGATCTGGAGAAAGCATACGACAGAGTGAATAGGGAGAAGCTGTGGGAACTATTAAATGAATGTGGCGTAAGTAACGGTCTAATAAATGGAATAAGGATAGTATGCAACGGTAGTCGGGCATGTGTTAGGGTGAGAGAAGGTGTGAGTGAATACTCTAATATTGAGCAAAGAGTGCGACAAGGCTGTGTGATATCACAGTGGTTGTTTAATGTATACATGGATAAATGTGTTAGACAAGCATGTACCGATAAAAATGGAGTAATGGTTGGTGACGTAAATGTACGACTTCTGGTGTATGCAGATGACAGTCTTATTAAGTGACAAACTGCTTTGAGAAAGTTTGATACAGTCTGTCTGAGCGTGGACCTAAAGGTAAACGTGAACAAAACTAGGATTGTGGGGTTCAATCGGGAAGGTGGAAAGGAGTGCAGAGTATTTACTCTGCAAGATGAAATTGTGCAGCAAGTGGACGAGCTGGTATATCTGGGTAGAATGTTTACTGCAGATGGTGCAATGGAGGGCAAGATTAGACAAAGGGTCGATACTGGAAGGAAAGTGATTGGAAGTATGTGGACGACAATGAGAAACGAACGCATGAGCATATCTGCAAAACTAGCAATCTATAATGGCGTGTTTGTCCCGTCAGTACTGTATGGAAGTGAGACATGAGTATGTCAAAAAAGAAATAAAAAAAAAATAAATGCTGGATTGTGGTGTTCAATCGGGAAGGTGAAAAGGAGAGTAGAGTATTTACTCTGAAAGATGAAATTGTGGAGCAAGTGGACGAGCTGGTATATCTGGGTATAACGTTCACTGCAGATGGTACAATGGAGGGCGAGATTGAATGAAGTGTCAATACTGAAAGGAAAGTGATTCGAAGTATGTGGACGACAATGAGAAACGAAAGCATAAGCATAGCTGCAAAACTAGCAATCTATAATGGCGTGTTTGTCCCGTCAGTACTGTATGGAAGTGAGACATGAGTATGCCAAAAAAAAAAACATGAAAGAAAAATAATTGCTGTGCGATGAGATTCCTGAAAGCACATGTGGTAAAACGATAAGGGGCAAGATAAAGAATGAATGTATACTGACGGAGTGTGGCGAGGAAAAAAATGATGGATAGATATAAAAGCAGTACATTACGTTGGTATGGTCACATTGAGAGATTGAACTACGCAAGATTAACGAAACAAATATATGTGGGTGGGGTTAGAGGTAAGGCCGTGTCTGGTAGGCCGCGTAAAAGTTGACTGAATATAGTAAAATGTATGATAAAGGAAAGAAAGATAAGGAGTGATAAAAATAAAAGGGCATCTCAGAGACAATATATGAATCTTGCGGAAGCTAGGGACTTATGCGGAGATAGAAAGGCAGGGATTGTTTTGCCTACCCCGCAAGGGAATGGCGTGACGGTTAAGTTAAGTAAGGTTAAGTTGAGTTTTTGTAATTTATATATTTTATATTATCGGTTATAAATAATAGGGAAAAATGGCAGGTATTAGATGCGTTGTACATTTTCTCTGCATATTACGGTGATTGCATATGAAACATTTTTTTTTATTTGTAAGTAGATATTTGTAGTACGTAACAATATAATTATAAAACTAAAGGTTGTAATCTTACTAATTGGCTACTGTAAAACTACAATCACGTTATCGTACAATTCTATGATTGTTAATACTTTTACAGCATCCTTTAAATAATTACGAAAGTTCAAGTAAAATAAAATTTAAATTTAACTAAACGACTAAGCTACAACGATTACGACCTCTCCTTTCACGGAAACAAAAATCCTAATGAACAAATTATATGTCACAATAAATTGACCAGAACAGTCAGAATCACTAATAGAAATTATCAATTACTATGTTTAGTTTCATATTTAAAATGTTACAAACTTTACAAATAAAAAGAAATTTTATATCTACAATACATAATTAATGAAAATTATTTCTTTAATGCCACTTTTTGGTCGGAATGGGTTACGATTACTCATGCATATCTTCTTATCTCCATCTACTACACGTAAAAATTAAGAAGTGAAATGTTTCTGCACACACAGCAATGAAAACTCGTTTAATTATTTTATTACCGGATAGTAACAAATACGTACAGTCTTAGTGTGCTTGTGAAGTGACTCCTATTCCTATTTCGTCATCAGGTATTCAAATTGACGCTAGTAGCATATGAAAAATTTGGAACACTGGAACTGTGGCATGATCTGTAACATTTTATTTGTTCTAGTAGCATACTATCGAACATTGTCAAAGTTTGGGGAATTTCTTGGCATGTGTCGGTTAGTTTAACTACGTCCCCACTTCGCACCAATTTACTCTTTGTCAGTCGTCTGAATAGAGAGCATAGCGAGCTCAAAACCAGCTACAGCAGCAAACAACTTAACCAACAGCACCGGTCTTCGAAACTTCGTCGTTTAATAAAATCAGTTGTCACTGCTAAGGGAAACAAGAAAAATAAAATAAACGGTCAATCAACAAAAGAAACCGAAGACCAGCAGCTTGTACACCTATCAAAACACCGTTAAGAAACAAGACTAACGAAGAAGTAAACCAGTACACGCAGAGGACCAGCTACACACAGAGAACAGCACCGCCTAGGACAACCACTTTTAATAATAAAAATAATTAAAAATCGTGTTGTTTATTGAACTAATTAACAAATCGCCCTCCATACAGACTCTCAGCACCCAAGCCTTATCCCGGCGGGGTGTGAGGCTGCACTCAGGTGAGAGTCCACTCTTCACTTTACTAAACAATAATTTCTGACCTCAATTTCACGCTCTTACAAACAACCATGGTCAAGCATGGCAAACCCTCACCTACGCCCGACGTAATGACACCCCTAGACCTCCGACCACAACCGTACTTGTTACTGACGCCACCTCGGACTTAAGCTACAGTGACCGCAAGACCTACGACACCGACAACGACCCGAACTTACACAATCACCCGATCACCCACCCCATCCACAACATCCTACACCTCAACCTTCTCCTCCTCATCCACAAGCACCTCCTCAACCACCTTATCCAATCCAAAGTGGTGCATTCGCAATATCCCAACTCCGTTAAAACCCAAAAACAGCTTTCACAAACCCTTCTTCCTCTAAACCTACCGTGGTCTAAAAAGTTTAACCAGAACCACACAGCTCTCCTTGTTACTAACACTCCCATTCATGTCAACAAACCCTTACCAAAATCCAGCACGTTTTCGGAACCCCATCTTTAACCCTTACACAACTCACCGGACCCCGACCCTCTTCCTCCACCACCAATCCCAAACACTTTTCTTCCTCTTATGCCATCCACGAGGTTGATCAAAACATCATCATTTAAGAGGTAATTCAATTATTAGAATACATCTTCGACCTCCCCAACGCTGTACCATTAGGGGACCCCAGCGTCAGAGACTCAGTTCGGTGACACTAACCAACCCTAACGGGAACATATTAGCAACCAACCTTCTCCGCTTGCCCCTCTGGTGAGCGAAAAATACCATGCCTATATTATTCGGCCACCATGGAACCTCCATCACAGACCCTATTATATGCTCCAAATCACTAATCCAATACTTTAGCAACCAATACCACTCAGGAACAACAATAACATCAGACCACCTCCCACTCCTTATCAATACTACATTAAGGCCAGCTTCTCCAGCCACCCCAACTACGAGCATAAGACGAGACTTCAAAAACGCAAACTGGAACCTATTTAACGACCTACCCAGCTGAAACCTTGACTCACCACATAACATAGACAGAGCAATGCGAGAACTCACACACCTCATAATCAACGCAACAAACACGGCAATACCAATAAAAAACATCGACATCAACAGAAAACCACTGCCTCCCCATATACTAACTATGATTAAACAAAGGAAGGATATACAGACAATTCATAAAACAGAATACAATACACTCAACGCTCACATACGACTAGAAACAAACCGCATCACACAAGAGAACTGGATACAACCTCTAATCTTGTCTACCGAGACTCCCCTAAATTCTGGTACAAATTCGAAGTCCTCACCAAGTAAAAAACACCACGTTCCCACCTACTAGACCCTCAAGGTAACATCATCACCACCGACCGGGAGAAGGCTGACTTATTCAGCCTACGTATTCAGAACACCTTCTCAACTGCGGACTACTCGTTGTTCGATAACGAACTAAAAGCTTAAACTCGACCAAAACGTTAAGAGTCTCAGACATGCCCCATATATACTAACACGAGAAGATCAATTCCTAAACCCGATATCCCCAGACACGGTACTTGACATACCCCTCAAAGGCATAAACTTCGCTTCTGGACAAGACAGCGTCAACCGACTCATATTACAAAGCTCGCCACCAAACGCCATTACACAACTTACCCAAATATTTAACCAATGCCTATCACTCTTATATTTTCCAACGGAATGGAAATCCGCTCATACAGTTATGAAGGTCAAACCACGTTTGGACTCCTCACAACCTGCCTCATATACTATACCTACTATATCTACTGAGCTGTATGGGCAAATGCCTAGAAACTATCATGCCCAGAAAACTTAAACACCTACCTGCACTACTTACACAAAACTAAACGACTTACCAGAAGACCCTGCTAAAATAATGACGACCACCGCTTACGAAAATGGCCAAACTCCCAAACGCGCAACACCACAACACACTACATCACTATATAAATTAAGAGTTAATTAAGCAAATTCATTATAATACAATAATAAAACCTTTTTTCGTTTTTTATACCACACAAGGTATACAACAAAATTGAAACCATAAACAATTCCAACACTAAAAGATACAAACGCAAGAAGACCCAGGGCTGAAGAGGCAGAAAACTCCCAATCTGCCTGCAGAAAAAATACACATACGTAAGCAAATAATCTTTAAGCAAGCAAACGACTTAAAGAAAGCGAACCAATTCAAGAGCAAACATCTAAAGAAAAGTAAATGCTTTTAAGTCGCCCACTACTTGAAAATCGCCCGCTTTATTTCATTGTGCCGCTGAGTGTTTTCGTAAAGTCGTTGAAAAATGGAATTTTTTTTAAATAAGTAAGTCTACAGTTCAAGTGAATGTGATCAAGTGCCGTCCAATGTTGCAGTAGCAAAGAAACGGAAATATCGTAAATACAAAGATAACTATTTGAATTTTGTGTTTATCTCAGCAGAAGTATACAATAAAGAAAAATCGCAGTGTACGTACCGTTGAAAGGTTTTAACGACCGAGCGTACGCTAAAGCGTCATCATTCTAACCTAGTTTAATTCTTCACAAGTTGCGAAGTGCAATAATCTTCATACCATCATAGAAGGTGCTTTGGAAATTGTTAATGTTATGCTGAGAGAACCGACAGGAAAATGAATTTCAAAGGCACCTTTCTCCTACAACACCGTTGGAGAATCCATCATATAACACTGGATCTCATTTATTAATTGGTTAAAAAATAAAATCCAGGAAATATAATCTGCAGCTTGAAGATGGTACTGTTAGTAACAAATGCGCCCACCTTATTTGTTATGTACGCTTCCTTAATGACAATATTAGTAGGGTTTAAAAATAATACCACTATTCCTAATTATTTATGTAATGGCAAAAATCCGACAAACGCGGCTATCAAGTCAGGTGTTTTTTACATTTTAGTATTAAAAAAAAAGAAACTACATGTTTTAAAAGTATGCGGAATTTAGAAACATAAGTAGTAAGTACCTTTCATGACGAACAAGTTGATCTCATATATTCACAACAAACAAGATACACCCACGTACCACACAAAATTAAAAGAACACCGAACGCGTTTCAGCAGCTACGCTATCATTATCATCGGTGTTCTCGGGAGACAATGGGTCGTACGCTGATGATGATAGCGTGGCTATTGAAACGCGTTCGTTTTTTTTTAAATTTTGTGTGGTACGTGGATGTATTTTGTTTGTTTGTTACAGATCCTACCACAGCCTCAGTGTTCCATATTTTTCATATATTCACCATTAATGGGCATTTTAAACATAGAATTATGATTTATTTTGTCTACCTATCATTATAATGATCTGTTGTCGTGACTGATTGCTAATTTACTTATACATAATCAATTTTAACTGTTTCTGAATGTAGGTCATCCATTATAAGATGCGCGAAGCACCATAAGAAAGTATTATTTTTGTGAAAAAATCGATCTCGAGTTTATAGACTTGAATTTTGGGTAACATCTATTTACAAAAAAAGATATTTTATAGAAGGCGCTGCAATACACTTTGTGTCGTGAAATCTGCTAAATTATTGTAAGAGCAAATATTGTTAAGATAGATATACTCGTATCGTAGCAGTTTAACCCTTGCCCGTATCTGCTAATATACCACGAAATAGGCATAAGACAGTTATATACTCTCTAAATCATACTTTTCAAGTTATCCGACTGTGTAGCTGCATTTTTTAATGCCGGTGGCGAGTTTTAAATCGTGGGGCATTTTTCATTATCTGTAAAAGCACAGGCTAAAAAGTAAACAGAATAATTACTCTCGAGCGCCTTTAATCTTTATGAGTATATTATTATACGAGCTACAAACACAAATTTGCAAATGGGCAACAGTGCAACGTTACCAAAGACGAAAATCATAACCTAAAGGAGTGTATAATGTGGAGAAATCTTAACAACGCGCGCGAGTGCGTGGTGTAGGTGTGAGTGTGGGTGTGGGTGTGGGTGCGGGTGTGTGGGTGTGGGTGTAAATGTCGCCGTGGGCATGGGCGTGGACGTGGGCGTGGGCGTAGGTGTGTGTGTGTGTGTGTGCAAGTGTGTGTTTGTGTTTGTGTTTGTGTTTGTGTTTGTGTTTGTGTATGTGTTTGTGTTTGTGTTTGTGTTTGTGTTTGTGTTTGTGTTTGTGTTTGTGTTGTTGTGTTCGTGTTCTGTTCTTGTTCTTGTTCGTGTTCGTGTTCGTGTTCGTGTTCGTGTTCGTGTTCGTGTTCGTGTTCGTGTTCGTGTTCGTGTTCGTGTTCGTGTTCGTGTTCGTGTTCGTGTTCGTGTTCGTGTTCGTGTTCGTGTTTGTGTTCGTGTTCGTATTCGTGTTGGTGTTCCTGTTGGTGTTTGTGTTCGTGTTCGTGTTCGTGTTCGTGTTCGTGTTCGTGTTCGTGTTCGCGTTCGTGTTCGTGTTTGTGTTCGTGTTCGTGTTCGTGTTCGTATTCGTGTTCGTGTTCTGTTTGTGCCCGTGTCCGTGTTTCTGTTTGTTTGTATTTGTGTTCGCGTTCGTGTTCGTGTTTGTGTTCGTGTTCGTGTTTGTGTGTGTGTGTGTGTGTTGTGTGTGTCCGTGTCCTGTGTGTGTGTGTTGTGTCCGTGTTTTGTTTGTTGTGTTTGTGTTTGTGTTTGTGTTTGTGTTTGTGTTTGTGTTTGTGTTTTGTTTGTGTTTGTGTTTGTGTTTGTGTTTGTGTTTGTGTTTGGTTTGTGTTTGTGTTTGTGTTTGTGTTTGTGTTTGTTTGTGTTTGTGTTTTGTGTTTGTGTTTGTGTTTGTGTTTGTGTTTGTGTTTGTGTTTGTTTGTGTTTGTATTTGTGTTTGTCTTTGTGTTTGTGTTTGTGTTTGTGTTTGTGTTTGTGTTTGTGTTTGTGTTTGTGTTTGTGTTTGTGTTGTGTTTGTGTTTGTGTTTGTGTTTGTGTTTTGTTTGTGTTTGTGTTTGTGTTTGTGTTTGTTTTGTGTTGCGTTCGCGTTGCGTTGCTGTTTGTTGTGTTTGTGTGTGTGTCGTGTGTGTCGTTGCGTGTTGTATGTGTGTGTGTCGTGTGTGTGTGTTTCTGTTTGTTTGTGTTTGTGTTTGTGTTCGTTTGTGTTGTGTTCGTGTTTGTGTTCGTGTTCGTGTTCGTGTTGTGTTCGTGTTGTGTTGTGTTGTGTTGTGTTGTGTTGTGTGTGTGTGTTGTGTGTGTGTGTGTTTGTTGTGTTTGTGTTGTGTTTGTTTGTGTTTGTGTTTGTGTTTGTGTTTGTGTTTGTGTTTGTGTTTGTGTTTGTGTTTGTTTTGTGTTTGTGTTTGTGTTTGATGTTTGTTTTGTATATGTGTTTGTTTGTGTATAGTTGTTGTGTTTTGTGATTAGTGTTGTGTTTTGTGTTGTGTTATTGTGTGTTTGTGTTTGTGTTATGTTTTGTTTGTATTTGTGTTTGTTGTTTTGTTTGTGTTTTGTTTGTGTTTGTGTTTGTGTTTGTGTTTTGTGTTTGTGTATATGTGTTTGTGTTTGTGTTTGTGTTTTGTTTGTGGTTTGTGTTTGTGTTTGTATTTGTGTTTGTGTTTTGTGTTTGTTTTGTTTTGTGTTTGTGTTGTGTTTGTGTTTGTGTTTGTGTTTGTGTTTTTGTTTGTGTTTGTGTATGTGTTGTGTTTGTGTTTGTATTTGTGTTTTTGTTTGTGTGTGTTTTTGTTTGTGTTGTGTTTTGTTTGTGTTTGTGTTTGGTTTCGTTTGTTTGTTTTGCCGTTTGTGTTTGGTTTGCGTTTTGCGTTGGTTTGGTTTGGTTTGGTTTGGTTTTGTTTGGTTTGGTTTGTGTTTGTTTTGTGTTTGTGTTTGTGTTTGTGTTTGTGTTTTTGTTTGTGTTTGTGTTTGTGTTTGTGTTTGTGTTTGTGTTTTGTGTTTGTGTTTGTGTTTGTGTTTGTGTTTGTGTTTGTGTTTGTGTTTGTGTTTGTGTTTGTGTTTGTGTTTATGTTTGTGTTTGTGTTTGTTTTGTGTTTGTGTTGTGTTTGTTTGTTCGTTTGTGTTGTGTTTGTGTTGTGTTTGTTTGTGTTTGTGTTTGTGTTTGTGTTTGTGTTTGTGTTTGTGTTTGTGTTTCTGTGTTTGTGTTTGTGTTTTGTTTGTGTTTGTGTTTGTGTTTGTTGTGTTGTGTTGTGTTGTGTTTGTGTTGTGTTTGTTGTGTTTTTTGTGTTTGTTGTATTGTGTTTGTGTTTATTTTGTGTTTGTGTTGTGTTGTGTTTGTGTTTGTGTTTGTGTTTGTGTTGTGTTTTGTTTGTGTTTGTGTTGTGTTTGTTGTGTTTATGTTTGTGTATTTGTTTTTTGTATTTTGTTTGTTTGTTTTGTGTTTGTTTGTGTTTGTGTATTGTAGTTTGTTTTGTGTTTTGTTTGTTTTGTGTTTTGTTTGTGTTTGTGTTTGTGTTTGTGTTTGTATTTGTGTTTTATGTTATGTTTTATTTGTGTTTGTGTTTATATTTGTGTTTATGTTTGTGTATTGTGTTTGTTATTTGTGTTTGTGTTTATGTTTAGTATTTTGTATTTGTATTATGTTTATGTTTGTTTATTTTTGTGTTTGTTTATGTTTTTTGTATTTATGTTGTTTTATATTTTTTTTATAGTTTGTGATTTATCATTTCTTTTATTTATGTTTTGTTTTATGTTTGTTTTTGATGTGTTGTGTTTGTTTGGTTTGTGTTTGTGTTTATGTTGTTTATTATGTTTGCTTTTGAGTATTTGTGTTTATGTGTTTGCTGTTTCGTTTGTTTACTGTTGTCGTATTGTTGTTGTTGTTTCTGTTATGTGTTGTGTGTATTGTTTGTGTTGTTGTTTGTGTACTGTTGTGTTGTGTTGTATGTGTTTGTGTTTGTGTTTGTGTTATGTTTGTGTTTGTGTTTGTGTTTGTGTTGTGTTTGTGTTGTGTGTTGTGTGTTTGTGTTTGTGTTTGTGTTTGTGTTTATGTTTACTGTTTGTGTTTGTTTTTGTGTTTGTAGTTTGTATTTAGTTTTGATAGTTTAGTGTTATAGTGTTATATTTGTGTTTGTATTTGTGTTATATTTATTTTGATGTTTGATAGTTTTTAGTTTTATATTTATATTGTTTCATTTATGTTTATATTTATTTTATTTATGATTTGTGTTTATTTTGTTTTATATTTATATTTATGTTTATATTTAGTATTTGTTGTATTATGTTATATGTTATTCATTTATAGTTATATGTATTATTTATTTTTATTTTGGTTTGGTTTTTGTTTTTTTTTTTTGTTTGTTTTTTTTTTGTTTTGTCCTTTTTTTTGTTTGTTTTTTTTTTGTATTTCTGTTTTTTTGTTTTTTTTTTTTGTTTGTGTTTGTTTGTTTTTTTTGTTTGTTTTTTTTTGTGTTTGTGTTTGTGTTTGTTTTGTGTTGTTTGTGTTGTGTTTTGTTGTTTTGTTTTGTTTTGTTTTTTTGTTTAATTGTTATTTGTTTTTTTTTTGTTTGTGTTTTTGTTTGTTGCATTTGTTATTTGTTTGTTGTAGTTTCAGTTTTGTTTTGTTGTTATGATGTTTTGTTGTCAGTTTGTGTTTGTGTTTGTTTTATGTTTGTAGTTTGTGTTTTTTGTTTTGTTATTTTGGTTGTTTGTGTTTGTTTGTCATTGTGTGTTGTGTATTGTTGTGTTATTTTTGTATTTGTTTGTTTGTGTTGTGTTGTGTATTGTTTGTTTTGTTTGTTTAGTGTTTGTTTGTTTGTTTGTTATGTGTTTGTGTTTGTTTGTGTTTGTTTGTATTGTTTTGTGTTGTTGTTGTGTTAGTTGTTATGTCTGTCGTGTATTCGTGTGTGTCGTGTTTAGTGTTTTGTTGTTTGTTTTGTTTGTGTTTGTGTTTGTGTTTGTGTTTGTGTTTGTGTTTGTGTTTGTGTGTTGTGTTTGTTTGTGTTGTGTGTTTGTTGTGTCTGTGTTTGTGTTTGTGTTTGTGTTGTGTTTGTATTGTGTGTTTGTTTGTTTGTGTTTGTGTTTGTTTTGTTTGTGTTTTGTGTTTGTAGTTTGTGTTTTGTTTGTGTTATGTTTATGTGTTATTGTTTGTGTTTGTTGTTTGTGTTTGTAGTTTAGTGTTTGTGTTTAGTATTGTGTTTGTGTTTGTGTTTTGTTTGTGTTGTTTGTTTGTGTTTGTGTTATGTTTTGTGTTGTTTTGTTGTTTTGTGTTGTGTTTGTGTTTGTGTTTGTGTTATGTGTTGTAGTTTGTGTTTGTGTTTGTGTTTGTTGTGTATGTGTTTGTTTGTGTTTGTTTTGTGTTTGTGTTTGTGTTTGTTTTGTGTTTGTGTTGTTTTGTTTGTGTTGTGTTGTGTTTGTTTGTGTTATGTGTTAGTTTGTTTGTGTTTGTTTAGTTGTTTGCATTTTTTGTTTGCTGTTGTTGTGTTTTGGTTTGTGTTTATGTTGTATTTGTGTTTTGTTATTTTGTGTTTGCTGTTTTTTGTGTTTTGTTGTCTGTGTCTTGTGTTGTGTTTGTCTTGTGTCTGTGTTGTGTTTGTTGTGTCTTGTTTATGTGTTTGTTGTGTCTGTGTTGTGTCTGTGTTGTGTCTGTGTCTGTGTCTTGTGTTGTGTCTGTGTCTGTGTCTGTGTCTTGTGTCTGTGTCTGTGTCTGTGTTGTGTCTGTGTCTGTGTCTGTGTCTGTGTCGGTTGTGTCTGTTTGGTTGTGTCTGTGTCTGTGTCTGTCGTTTGTGTCTGTTCTGTGTCTGTGTCTGTGTCTGTGTCTGTGTCTGTGTCTGTGTCTGTGTCTGTTGTTGTGTCTGGGTTTGCGTTTGCGTTTGCGTTTGTGTTTGCGTTTGGGTTTGTGTTTGTGTTTTGTGTCAGCCTGTCTGGCTGGCTGTGTATATATGTCTGTCTATCTGGCTGTCTGCCGGTCTATTTAAAACAGCTGCGTATTTTAAATACATAAAAATACCTATATATAAACCTTAAACGTATCGATTAACTATGTTCTGTGTAATTTTTTGATTTGAAGCGTAGTTTAGCGGCAAACAAGTTCCTAAGGTAGAATTTAAGTCTTGGTTCAAATTTTTTCATTATCTCAATAACGATTAATTTTATAAGAAAAAGTGTAGACGTGTTTTTTAAAGAAAATTAATTTTCTTTATAAAGTTTAGAACTCTTTATAAAGAAAAATTATGAAAAATTAAATTTTCTTTAAAAATACGTCTGCCCTTTTTCTTATAAAATAAATCGTTATTCGATATCACTAACTTTTACTGATATGAATAAATTCGTCATCAAAAATTGCGTAGAACATAATGAATCGACATGTTTAAGCTCTATATCTAAGTATTTTTTACCTTTGAAATATGCAGATGTTTTAGAAGATATTTTCATAATAATTCCAAAATTCTAATAACGCTCGATGGATTTCACCCAAAATCTAATCATTTCTAACCCAAATGAAAATACAAAATTTTAGCTATGAAAGTATTACCGCTTTGGAGACCGTGGATACTAAGTTATCCATACACAACAGACTTGCTACACACATGTACACGATTGCAAAACTTCTATACAACACACACTACGTATTTTAACATTGCAATTAGAAAATTACAATCACACAATCGCATTACAACTGAAAAACCAAACATTGCGCAGATATATATTATAATATATAATATATAATATATATATATATTATATATATAAACACCTCTGTGTATCATGAAGTTTTGAATATCTGTTTGACATAGAGAATTACTTTTGCGTTTACAATGTTGCCTATTTTCGAAATGAACTTCTTATAAAAGTAGTTTAATAATTATCCTAAAAAATGGTATTAAAATTATTTCATTTCTTTTAATTTTGTAGGTTTGAAGGTCGTGTGGTGTTCCACACCAGATATATTCATAGATAGCGAGATCCAGAAACTGTTGGAACAGTAGCTTTTTCTTCAAAATCTATTGAAACGCGTAGATAAATATTAAAAGTGTGCAGCTGTATCAATTTTTTGAAACATTTATAACTAGAAATATATGTACCTACTTAATCTAACTTTTTAATTATGGAATCGCTTGCTTTGGTAGTTGTGTTATCCCTAAAGTGACCAGATCCCTTTTTTTAACTGTACATTATTGTTATGAAACTTTTGTCGTCTGTATACTTGCGAAAATATGCAAAACGTTTTCTTTTTCAGTAATTAATGAAAAACAACTTTAATATAATAGGCTTTTTATTACATAAATACACATGGTCCTTTGTTTGTACATATATTTTTCCAGGCCTAGAAATAGCTGAAGAGTTTTTAAAGCCAAAGCGAAAATGCATATTCATTGCATTGTCACTTCGTTCCAGCTTTCTAAGAACGGTCTACTTTTCTTTGGAACGTCCGTTTGGAGCTCCGTCCTGATAGGGGAGCAACCTTTTACGCCATGCCTCCATTTTTAGGGGACCTTAAACAATTTAAAAAGAAAAGTGAGAACAGACTTATCAGTAATCACCTAATGCTGCTTAGGTATTGAATAATGGAAATAAGCGACAATTTCGCAAAAATGAAGGCATAAGAAAGCCTAAATTTATTATTTTAGTTTATCTAGTTCTCCTTCATCGTTTCACTTTAGTATTTAATATTTAAGTAATAAATAGGTGTGTTATAAAAAAATCATGAAAAATCTCTTAAGTATCTTAATTTTTGTTTTCGCCTCCAAGTTTTCTAGATAGTGAGGGGGCTAAAAAGACAATTACCCCAGCCCGCAAATGATTATGGGTAAATGGCTGCGATTCTAAGTCTTGTCCTTTTAGAAATTCAATCGTGAAAAGGATGTAAGGTGTCTGGTGTTAGTTACTTATTACGAATTAAAAAAGTCATCGTGTGAATAGATGTTCAGAACTGTTTAATCATATTAAATCCATTAAAGGTCTATTGATTACTGGTTACTAAATCAATTATAATTTTATTCACTTATGATAATGATATATTGTGTGTCGATCCAGCAATATTAAAATAAAATGTTTAATTTAGTCAAATTTGTTGTAATCTATTAACTATAATAATGGAATTCCACAACTTAAATTTACACAGCATTCATATTGATAAAAAAGTCATATCAGTCATTTCGTTGTATAAATAAACCATGCTCAGTTATTTAGATCATGATAGTCTAATGTGAAATTAAAAATTCCGCAGTATAAGAGGGCGACAATGGCTTTTTATCTTATTTACAATAAACGCGTAGTTTATTCTGAATTGTAGACCTTGAATGAATGTTGCAATCTATAATTTGCAATTACTTCTATTTGATTTTGTATTATGCAAAACACCTCTTTTATTGGCAATAACATGTATTTTGAAACGTCCCGCTACAAAAGCAAAAACTGTGGAAATAGGCCGATTGACTCAACTAATACGATACGAAACCACAGTTACAAAACACTTGTAACACAGAATTAGTGACTCGGTACGGCCCCGAAGTCAAAGAAGTTTTCAGAAAGCTTGAAACATCCATGAACAAGCACTAGAGAAGAACCACCAAACCTTCCTCTGCAAAACCCGTGATAACAACGTAATACCAGCCTAAAAATATCACTAATCGCAAAGAGAACTAGCGAAGCGTTAGTCAAAGATCGAATCAGACATCACCATTTCAGAAAAAAATACCAGCTTGAACACCAATCCAACGAGATTAGAGAAACCATTCCAAATCGAGTGAACGAACAAGACTTTGATAGGATAAATACACCGAGGTGTATTCCGAAAGTAGATTTAATAACCATAGTTGGAGAACAGTTATGAAATTAAATTCTGAAGAAACCGAAGAATACAGACGTAAGGTTAGATCAGTCTTAGATTCATCTAGGCGAACTAAACCTAACCTCTCCAACCTAGAAAGGAGAGCGGTCATTTCGGTTAAGAATGACCCATCGATCAAAATTCTCCCGGCAGACAAAGCAAACGCAACTGTGGTAATGGATATGGAGACTTACAGCAGTAAGATCCAAGAACTACTGGACAAACAAATACCAAAAGACCCCACACCATCAATCAGACAGACGCTGGAAAAACACAAGGCGGAGTTCTCCGATTACCAGAGAACTAGACTTACCCCACACTGCAGCAAACCTCCGCATCTGTATGGCCTACCAAGGGTCCACACGGAAGACCAATTATGAGCTCGAGAAATTCATTTTGTCATTCATTAGCACACTATTTGCTAGGCATGATCACACCCTTATCGGGAAAACCGAGCCTTTGGTCAAGAATACGCAGCGCTTGGTGGAAACCATCTGAGAAACTTCCAACCAAACCACGAAGAAATACTGGTAAACTTCGACATCGTGGGTCGATTCACAAATGTGCCCACCGATGAGGCGCTAACTATCATAAGGGGCAGGCTGGAAAAGAATGAAACGTTAGATGAATGCACGCAACTCTCGGTAATCACAATAATGGAACTTCTGACAATATGCATTATAACTACACATTTCCAAATAGAAGACAAATTCTACCACCAAGAGTTTGGGATGACGATGGGTTCCCATATATATATATATATATATATATATATCATATATATATATATATATATATATATATATATTATTGTGTGTGTAGAAGACTTTGAAGACCAAGCGATATTCGAATTCAGGGAAAAACCAAGGCTGTGGCTTAGATACATGAACGATACCTTCGTAGTTTGGCAACACGGCAAACATAAGCTGGATAAACTCCTGGATGTACTTGTACACAGGAATGACAATACTGTTACGACACAAGAAACCTACCCACACGGGGAAGTACCTACACTACAACTCCAACCACCAGAAAAGCGTGAAGTTAGGCGTGGCAAGATGCTTGAACGATAGAACGAAAACAATGTGCTTAAAACAAGAAGAAAATATCGCTAAAACACTTAAAAAATGGCTACCCCGATCTGACACCTAGCGTAAACAGTAAAAGGGTAACCGAAAAAGAAGAACCTAAATATACAGCGATAATACCATAGATAAGAGGTACCTAAGACAAAATACGAACGATAGGCATCAAAGAGAAAATACACACTTCCTTCAAATTGACAAGAACTCTCAGGGGAATACTAACCAAAACCAAACGACACAGTGAAGACCAAAATTCGAATAATTGTGTATACAACCTACCATGCGAGTGCGGCAAAGCATACATAGGAGAGAGCAGTAGACCACTCAAAGTGAGACTTCAGGAACATACGAGTAACATCCGGAAAGGCGAAACAGAAAGATCAAGTGTCGCCGAACATGTCAGGTACGAAGTCGACCGTATCCAATGGGATAACATACAGATAGTGGCAAAAGACGAGAATACAACTCGCCGGAAACTCAAAGAAGCCACATACATCGGACTAGCATAAAATCTAATATGCCAAGCTAGTGTAGAAATGAAAGCCATATGGATCCCGATAATGCGCGGAGAGCTTAAGCGCAATACACCTGCGCAGTAAATTACGGCGCAAAATGCGCCATAAACTACTGTGCAACCACGAAAAGGTTTAATACATACAAGGTGATTCAAATCAAGTGAGCACCAATAGTAACTTCTTTATGACCAAAGCTACAACTTCGGTTAAATGATCGAACTTGTATAATTTTTTTCCGTTGATTAGAGTAGTGTAATTAAGAAAACAGTTGAACATCACGTTTTTGAGTTTTTAGACAAAATAACATTTTTTTAAATAGAACGCCATGTATATTATTATTTTTTAAGAATGTCCGTGATATTTGGAATATTAATGGTTATTATAATCTTTTTGCAAAGATGAAAATTAACTGAGTTATAAGAACCTAAACCTAAACTAATTCTAAACTAATTTAGGAGGCTACGGAAACACATGACGTTAATTTATACCACACGTGTAATTGTCTATAGAAAATGAACTGGTATTGTGTCCTTTGTGTGTTTTTCCTCATAGTGAGAAATATGATATGTCGGAAGCTTACTTGGTGAACAACAAATGTTCGCTAAAAGCAAAAGAATATTACTAGCAGTTATACCCATTTCATGATCAACCGAATCGTCGATATTTTCCAAAACTCTACCGGAAGTTTAGAACTAATGAGAATGTTTTTAATATATAGGGGTGGAAAAAGAATTGAGTAATTAGTGAAGCAGTTAAAACAGGAGTTATTAGTTATTTTGAAGCGTATCCCAATAACTCGATAAGAGACATTGTTAGAGATTACAGTTTGACTTATGGTACGATTCGCAAAATACTGAAGAAACATAAATACTCCCCCTATAAGTACAAACCTGTTCAAACGTTACTCCCGGGTGATCCTGAAAGAAGAATGGTTCTTTGCTATTGGTAACTTTTCGTATTGTGGAATGTTTAACAGAAAAAATCATCATTATTGGTCAAGAGAAAACCTCTTGCAAAAACATCCTACAGCTTCTCAGATTCATTTTAGTTTTAACGTTTGGTGTGGGATAATTTCATCTAGAATGTTTGGACCTTTTATTTATGAAGGTTCTCTCACCGGCGAAAGATATGTGGAATTTATGCAAGAGATTTTGGACAATCTTTTAGATGAAATAGATCTTGTCAGCAGATTACATGTCATTTTTCAGCAGGATGGAGCACCATAATAGTATCGATGTTCTCAAAAATGCAGTTCGAGAAGAATTTGTCAAATACATGGCAAGACCGTTTTGAAAAGTGTAAAATATGTTCATAAACGAGTTGGCAAACGTCTTCAGGAACGAGGTGGAATTTTGGAACATCTTAAATAGAGTTTTAAAGCTAGAACTTAGAACAAAATGTTGTTTGGTAATCAAATTAATGGTTTTCAGTATTTTTTAAATTTAGTTTTTTTATATCCTCATAACTTCATTATAAATATCGGCTTGTATTTCCATAGCCTCCTAATTAATTTGTGTAAGTTTAGGTTAAGTGCTTATAACTCCGTTATTTTTAATCCTAGCAAAACGTTTCTAATAAGCACCTTTATTCCAAATTCTTAAAAGTTCTTAAAAAATAATAACATACAAGGTGTTCTACTAAAAATAATTTGATTTTTTCTAAAAACTCAAACACAGGAAGTTTAATTGTTTTTTAATTCCACTATGGTAATCAGCAGAAAAAATTATACAAGTTTGCTAATTTAACCGATGCAGCTTTAACAATAAAGAAGTTACCAATGGTGCGCACTTGTGGATATATGTCTAGCAACTCAACTAATCTATTTTGACTTTGTCTCAATAGTAATTTCTGGCAAAATCGAAGCATCTACTATGTTTGCATACATTTTTTTATTTATCTTACTCAAACTATATGATGTACGTATAAACACAATTATCATTAGTTCGTTACGCTCAAAATTCTTCACTTTATCTATTTACCTCCGATAGCAAGTAGTTATCTACAACTACCTTATCTGTTACAAGTTCAATGGTACCTACGTACCTACTATACAGAGCGTACAGGAGAAAATGGGGTACACGGGATATTAGAAACGGTAATAGGCACAAGATGCTCCAAAAGGAGGAAATATTGCAAATTTAGGTACTCAATCCCGATTTACACTTACAAATATCTAGTATAGAATAAAACCAGACCCTTCAATCTAGAAAGTGGGAATTAAAAGAAACGGAATAATGTTAATAATAATTTTATTAGGATAACTATGCAATCTTTTTCCAATACGTTCATAACGAAAATAGTCAACATTGTGATAACAAAAACAATAATCTGATACACGTTTGACTATAATATCCGTTATATAAATAAACATATGCGCACGCACCCACCCACACACGCACACACGCACACACACACACACACACACACACACACACACACACACACACCACGCACTACACATACACGCACCCACACAAGCGCCCACAAACGCACCCACACACGTACCCACCCACTCACACACACACACTCAAACACACGCACACACACACGCACGCACGCGCTCGCCTGAACGCACACATGCACACACGCACATACACAACATAGACATACATACACACACGCATACGCACACGCACTCACACACGCACACGCACGCACGCACACATACGCACACATCACACACGAACACGCACACGCACAGCGACACACACGCACATGCAGCACGCACACGCACACGACAGCACACGCACCGCACACACTACATACAAAACACGCACACCCACACACGCACCCACACTCACACTCACACGTACGCACACACGTGCCCGCCCGCGCCCACACACACTACATACCCACACGCTCACACCCACGTACGCACGCACCCGTCTGCACGATCGCTCGTGCCCACACTCACATAACATACACATTCACATATACGAACACGCACCCGCACATGCACACACGCACACACCGCACACGCACACGCACACGACACGCAACGCACACGCACACGCACCACACGCACCACACACACACACACACACACACATACAGAACACACACACGCACCACACAACACACTAGCACATCCACGCAACACGCCGCGCCCGCACGTCGCGCGTCCACACACAACATCACACCACCATACGAACACACCACGCACACGCACGCACGCACGATCGCACGCACACCACACACATCACACGCACACCACACGAACACGCACACGCACACGCACACGCATAGCACGCAACGCACACAAACACACGCACACGCACACGCACACGCACACGCAAACGCACAGCACACGCAGCACGACACACGCACACGCACACGCACACGCACCGCCACGCACCGCACACCACACACAACCATACGCACACTGCACACGTACAACACGACACGCACACGACGCCGCACGACGCACGCACATACACACAAACAACACATCACATACGAAACGCACCACGCACATGCACACACACGCACACATCACAGCACACGCACACGCACAGTGACATTGCATAACGACCTATCACGCACTAAGCATACTGCGACACGTCAAAATACATCCACAAACACACAAACATGACAGTCAAGAACACTCCTACGTTTTATACGGCTACAGCAGCTCACACTTACACACACTCATTGCGCCGATAAGAACAATCCGCCTTCAAAATGAATTTAAAGATACCAGTCACAGATTCTACGCATCGTATCGAAGTGTTTGTTATGAACGCTATTTACAGTTTTACAATCTCATAGAAAGAGCTTTCAACCATAGCACATTTATCGTCCAGGTAAGAAATTATCGTCAAAACTGAATGTCGCCATATTACCTAAGAGCAGCCTCATACGTTTGTTGCTAAATGTAGTTAAACCGAAAATAATATTAATATGAAGAAACGTAAAACGTTTAATCAAAATGAAACTAAACGACAAAAACATATTACAATATTAAAGTAACTGTTCAAACAATCCACCATTCTCGAATACATAGTTTAACATCGTTACACTATTCCCTATTTCCTAAGATTGAATTGCATTTACTGGGTTTTCTACTGCTCGACGTAAATTGTCAAAATTTCATTGGATCTCTAATAAACCAAGTTTTTAGATAGACCTATAAAAAGATGTGGTGGTCAGATCTGGTGATCTAGCTATTCACTTAACTAGTCTTGGATTTCCAATCCACCTGTCAAGATATTCGTCGTTTAAAAATTCTATATCAATTTGACCGTGGTGTACAGGGGCACCAACTTATTGGAAGTAGCCCGGGGAAGTTCCAAAATTCCTAATGTTGTTTGCAAAAGGTTTAAATATCTTACAAAGTTTACATTTACATTATGAAAAAATGGGCGAAAAATATGAGTGCTTTTTTTTGTTAGTATGCTTATGCTTATTGGTTAATTACTTACTTATTTTAGCTTATGTAGATGTTGTGTGTAGACTGTTCAGGAGTCCTTCTCCTCTTCAGCCCTGGTCATTCTTTTCTTGTTGGTGCTGAGCTGTTTTGTGTAATTGTATAGCTTACAATCATGAGATTGTGGTTATTTTTGCTGTAAAAAAAAGATTTAGATTTATTTGAATATTTGTGCATAAGCACAAACCAATAATGGTTTAAGTGTGAGTGTTGTTTAGTTGGGTGTAGTGTTAATCCGATTCGTTTGCTGGTATTATGCATGGTCGTCATCGAATAGACGGGAGGATGCGGAGGGCATACGCAAAATTGTCTAGAGATTCTTCTATCTCCTCGGGGAGGTCGTCAAGGAGTTGTGTCAAGGATCGCGGGGGGGGGGGCAGTGTTTGAATTTTAATTTGGAATTGTTCCGTGGGTATTGTGGAAATCCGTAGTTGTAGGTAGTGGTAAGGATCTCTCTCGTTGGGATTGTGTCCCCAAAAACTTTTTTGTGTACAAAGTTTCTTTAATATCGGTATTCTGTGTGTGATGGATGGTATGTTTGCGCGTTGTATTGTGAGGTCATTAGGGCACCTCCAAGGTAACCTGTGTAAGCGTCTGAGTATTCGGCGTTCACAGGAAGCGATATAGGAGAGGTGATTATGGTATATGTTAGTGTATATGAGTGCTCGGAAATCCACAACAGTGCGTATGTACGTTTTGTAGTTGTGTTGTAGTGTTTTGTGGTGACAACCTTTCAGTCTACCCCAGAGGGCTCTCGGTTGGTTTGCTCGGTTTCTTATCCTGACTAGTATCCTTTGTACATCGGGAACCAGTTGAGGGTTCTGGTGAAGAGAATTACGCGCAACTACTACTCTGCAGTAGTAAAGCTAAGCGGGTTCTGCGACAGGAAGTGACGTCACACCAATCAGCGACGTGAGGAAGCATTTAAGCTCTGCCCCCTCCGGACATTTGCGGTTGGAGGACCAATGGGAGAAGAGGGCTTGGCTCCTCCTACCGGAAGAAGCAAGGACGTCAAGCCAATGGGATACGAGAATGGGGCCCGCCCCTTGTTGAGTTCAGGAAGGGGGACGGCCCATTAGCTGGCCAATGAGAGACGTGGCGGCCTTGTTGGAATTCTTCAGGGGCCACTGGAGTCTTCCGTTGATGGCCTCTTTGGATGTCTTCAGCGGCTTCCGGTAGGTTCTTTGAGGCTGCCTTCGGCCGCTTCTGATGGTTTCTTTAGAGGTCTTCTGCGGCTTCTGGTGGGTAGGTCGCGTTGATATGTCGCAATCACCGGGGCTTTGCAGGCATTCTCTTTGTCGCTGTTGAAGAGGAACTTTCTGTTGCAGAATAAAGTTTGAAAAAATTGTCTGAACCGGGATTCGAACTCGAGTGTCAAGTTATGAATATATGCATATTCATATAACCAACTGAGCTATCACGGTTTTAGATATGAAACGTAAAAAGTGTGATATAAGCATAAATATTTAAGCTGACGTCACAGTAAATTAAGAGCAGCTTTTCATTTGTGTAATTACATTTTACAATTAAAATACTAGTTACAGTGTTTTGAAGTAAGAAAATAGAAAAAGAGGATTTGCATTTTCAAATAAACATTAAATTTACATTGAAAAAATTTCAATATAGTATAAACTAGCATTATATATTCTAAAATAGAAGCAATGCATTGACTGATAAATATTTGATACATGTTAATTAAATATATTAAAGCTAAGTACAATAACCAGTTAAATCTAGAAATCATCATATGCTTTAATATATTTAATTAACATGAATTTATTAATAAATATAAACTCTAAAGAAGCAAATTTTATCATTTAATAACATCCTGCAACTGCTCCAGTTATGGTCGATGAAAGAGTGAGAGCGCATTCGGAGGAACAAGGAAAGCATTTTACGCGCCCCTATTTTTTCTTATTCTAATGCAAACCGTACATTTCACAATTACAATACAAGCGAATTAATAAATTAGAAAAAAGACTCATGTTGTGAATTAAAACTATTTGATTTGTAAATAAAATAATATATAAAAACTATGTTAAAAGTTTGCAACATATAAATATTTGAGCTGACGTCTATTTCTGTTAAAAGAAAAGTCAGTGTTAAAGAGAGAACACATTCTGGAAACAACATCCGGTGCGCATTCTAAATATCAAAGTATTAGTAAAGCTAATAAATATATATTTTGTGTAACAAAATTCTTAAAGAATTTATTCATTAAAATGCTAAAAGATATTACAATGTATGAAAATAAAGTTATCGCAAAAGATAAGATATTTATCAGTTGTAGGCCGCAGACATCCATTAAAAAATTTATTATCAGCGCTATTCAAAATTTATATGTAAACTATATCATTTTTATTAAGGAGGGTAATCATTTCAATTGTATAATAATAAGTAATATCTTTACATCCGGGTGACCATTTGCTTATAGAACAATGAAACCGGAAACCGCATTCTCAATACATTTATAAAAATTCGATATAAATACTACATGCAATCCACATATAACTTCAGTTATTAATATTACACTCTTCAATATGAATCTTTACAACACCTAAACTTAGTAGGCGAAAGTGAGTTCAAACCTATATTAAAAGTTTCCGACATGGTTATTGATGATAAATATCGGCTAAAAAATATTAAAATTATAAACACTAAATATGGTAGAAAGGTAGCGGTAGGAACAGAAGAACATATATTTCTCCCAGAGAGGTTAACGAAAGAGCTAACGGATGAGAAGGTGCATAATCTTTAGCAGTGCATTAAACAAATTGCGCTGGTTTATGGAAGCATCGTAGATATTGGTAAAGCTAAAATGATGGCATTACAAAATTAATGAATTATATTTATGCGGTAACCTACCTAATCACCATTCTCGCTGTAATTATATTAATGTACATATTGTATATAAATATTATAATAAAAGATGTTTGAAGTTGTTTATTCCTACAGCGTATAGGAGTTAACACGAAAGGTAAAATAAAAAAGTTACGTCATCATAGTTAAACGAATTTATTTATTATTACATTGAAAACAATCAAACATTAGAGGCGGTGGTCCATCTATATGATCAACATCGACTGATTTATTCCATTGCTTCATACATCTTATTTTAGCGCGTAATCGTCTAACCCTTGATAGCAATGAGGCAGCTTATTCCATAATGCAATCCAACACTTAATTGTATCAATTTCTATTTTATTACGCGTCGAATATTTTCAATCATCGCTTCAATCTCAGAGATTATACGATCCATCTGAAAATAACAATAATAAGTAAATGATTAAAACAGGTTTACATACTTACACTACAATTTCCGCATGCACTTCTTATCGCTAGCACAGGTAATAAACAAATGGCACGCACTTCCTATCGCTAACATAGGTAATAAACGAATGTAAGATAGCTTAGGGGGATGCAACTAAGCTTCATTCTCATTATTGTGGCGTCACACTTGCTATAAATAGAGTGGTAACGTAGTTGGGTAAGTAGTCAATTGAAATCAATCAGACGATATGGATGCTGAACGGATATGTCTGATATAGTAAGTATATGGGATATTGACGATAAAGCTGATTATTCGTGGACTGATACACCTGAAGCGGCGTCTAAAGGTAATAGTATTGCGGTATAGACATCTTATTAATAGCTTTGTTGTAGATAATTCTACCGTACTCGAAGTAGGAAGTTCATTGAAGAATAATGACTTTAAACCTGTAGTACAATCATTTTGGACGACATTTACCGACATATGCTGCCTGCACTTTGATATGGAGGAATGGCGCGATATCTCGAACATTAAAACTGAGCATCTAATTGGTCAAACTCTAAAATCTGACGAACCCGAGAAAGCTATCTATATAGGTTACGGTATAAAAATTGAATTGTTGTTTATTACCGACGAACAAAAGCGAATCAGAATAAGCAAAGGAAACAATGCAGTATTATTATCCGAGCAGGCAATCAACCTCTACTTTTCGGCTATAGAGGCGCTAAATTAGAAGTTGAATTATATGAATGATTATCGTAATTATTCGATTTATGAAGATTTTATAAATGATGTAGCAACGAATCTATATAATGAAGGTCTGAGCGATGAAGAAAGTACATTATCTAGAGGCAAATTTTTCTGCCAGAATCTTAGATTGCATTCAGCATTAATAGGTCATAGTTATAATGTAAAAGATTATTCATTTTTAACTGAAATTGTACACATCTTCCCGTAAAAATTTATAACAGATAAAGCTTTAAGTATTAATAGACCATACTTGTAAAATATATGTAAAAAAAGGTATATTATGTAAATCAGTATTTTAATAGAGATTGATAGAGGCTCCACCTAGTGGTACATTTTTAAAAGTGGATCTGATCACAGCTCTAACTCGTGATATATTAAGTAGATCTAGGTTCCTGTAATTGTTATGGCGTGAAAACTTGAAATTTGAAATAGATTCTAATAAGGAGTGTATTGAAGCTATACTCCAACTATTTGTTGTTTCAGACTCTACCTTAATGATCCAGGCGCCTACCATTCAGATTCCAAAGACTGCCAAGCTTCGCGGAAGTATGTAGATTATTCCATATAAAACAGGTGTGAAATAAAACGCATATTATGTGAAACAGTTAATTATTAATGTAATTGAACTTACAATTTATTTAGCTAATCATATGATGAATTTAACATTTCTACGTATAATGCTAGTAAAATGGTTCATACTCAATTAATACATCGTACATACATTAACTAAATGCCGAAGTTATCGGCGGAAATGCCGAAGATGCTTCAACTTCCAATTTTCCAAATCAATAGCTTACATCGATGGAAATTAATCCTCGTTTGGCAGACAGGTTAGTTATCAGTAAACGTTGACTTAAATTGTTCGTAAGCATAGAATCTTGTGGCGAATTATAACATTGATTTAGAAAATGATGAGTAAAATGATTGAAAAAGAGTTCAAACTACCTTAAACACTTACCATTAATCTACAATCCAAAGTTCAGCCGAAAATTGATCTTCTAGGCGTCCTACAATCTTAAATTTTTCCTAAAATAGTCTTAAATCGGAATGGTAAATTAATCCTATCTGACTGTGGAAGACAGGATTGCAGCATACTCAGTAAAACCAATCGTATTCAAAATAATCGCACTTACAAAATAAATTGATCCAAAAGCTTAAAAAATTCTGAAATAACGTAGTCGTTAAACTTATTAAACACACCCTGTACAATTTGATAAATTCCTTCAAATCGTATTAGCCGTTAACTTGAATACTTTTAAAGTATCTCAAACTCGTAATTACCTGATAAAATATAATATTCTAATGTTTATTCATTAAACTAATGAAATTTTAAATAAATATTCTCAATTTCAGATAAATTCTAAAATAAAATAATACGAAATCAGGTTTAACCATATGCAATTGTTATTTTAACAAAATAGTTAATGTTGATTGCTGAATAAATTCCAAACATAAAGCTGTTAGCCAAATGTTTGTAAATTCCATCAATAAAACACAAATTATATTTCATTAACTACTTCAAATCTTTAAGCAATCGTATTTAGACATTCATTAATAGGTTTAAACCTTACTACTTCAAAACTGTAATTTATGCTGAATAAAAATAATAAGTACTCTGTTAGTAGTGTTCTACATTCATATTTCAAAGCTAAAATGAAATTTTGTGATCGATCTGACTCACTACGCAATTTCCAATCGATCCTTAAATTCGAAAATATGCAAAGACTAATTTCGCTTATCAGAAGGTGTAACCAGTTAGGCACACAATTGACACAAATAAACGACAAAATAAATTAAACAGTGGATATATATTGACAAATTCCGCATGTAAACATGTACAACGGCGTAGTTTAAAAAAACCACCAAACACATAAATACGTTAAGACTAAAATTACCCAATTCCTAACACTAAAAACAACAAAATCGTGCTCTCGTCTGCAGATAGAGACCTACTACCGAAAATCTTAAGGCCTATACTTTTTCAGTTTCAATCCAATAGTTACCAACGTCCACTAATCGACCCTCTTGATCAACCAATTTCAAGGTTATGTTATCTATACGTCGTGTAAGTACAGGTAAATAAATAGCTGTAGCCGGCTCCTTGATTAATTTATAACCTGGTTCAACGTGTACGTCAAACTCGAAGTTTGTATGCGACTGCACACTGTTCCTGTATGCGCCTCCAGTTAAATTACACACTACATGTATATTTGTAGCGTGAATTATTCGAACATCCAAATCAGATTCATGAGTGTGGCCTGCTCTGTAAACGTTAGGTGAGAAGCCGAGCATGCGCCCAATAGAATCCTCTTTTCTAAAGTCTACGCTATGTTAACTATGTTAACTTTACATTTTAGCGTATTATTGTTTGCTCTTAATGTAAAGTCGATCGTCTTATGCGGGTTAATCTTACGCTGTAGAAATTTGTTAATTTCCACAATTTCATATACACCATTCGGAATCGTAACCTCTTTATGCTCTCCAGTTTGCGTGATATAGTAAAACTTGTTGATACCCTCATGTACATTTAGTATAGAATTGCAACCGTAAAATCGTAACAATCCTAAGCCATACTGGTAATTAGGATCAAGTTCGATTGGCGAAAAATACGTTGCGCTGAGCACGTTTCCCTCGCCCGTTAACATGAACGTTTGGGACATGACTACAAATAAACAAATAATATTTCAAGCTATTTGTTGTATAGAAAATCTAAACATAAATGTCCACATATAAATGTATTATAATTTTGTCCCTTATTGTAATTATATGTAATTTTACAACCTCTTACATATCTAATTATTTCAAGTGGTGGCGCTAAATCTCCGAAGCTATCGTAGTAGATGACATCATAACCGCGTTTCTTGAAAGCAACCCAATGAGTGCCTCTTCCTCTAAAATCGTCAAGGTTCACGATAGCACACTCATTAAGATGTAGTTTATGGGGTAAAGCAACACGCATAAACACTCCCTTAAAGAATGGCACATATTTAGCATACTTATTTAGATCGGAATCGGTTAATGCTCTCCGAGGCACGTTTATAAGTTTTTTGGATATGGTTTCAAGTATAAAGCACATCCCTTCTTACGAGGATGCAAATAAAGTCCTTTGTCACTCCTTATAGCTACCGCCTCCATTATTTGGTTATGACGGTGAGCCTCCTCCAATTGCTTCTTCGTCGCCGAAACGTCGTTGACAGCTTTAGCTATACCGCGCGCACAATGGGTGAGAGCACCTGCAGCTGCAGCTGAGAGACCCGCGAATAGAGGTATTAGGAATGGGAGAAAGCCGCGAGTTTTAGGTATCAGAATGACTTTAGGTAATTGCACCTTCTTCTTTCCGCCTGCAATCTTAACAGCCTTTTCAGCGGTCGATAGACTGACATCAATAAGTTTCTTCAGATTACCATCTTTGAGCAGACGTTTTCTTTTTTTTTTTTTTTAAGATTGTGGACCTGGTCAGGCTATAAATTTGGCCTATCATGCTAAAGCACTCAGGAACACTTAGGGGGATGGATAGAGGGATAATGAATTGCCAATAGATGACGTTTGACGGATTTTCAGATAGGTTTTAAAACTCCACCTCTAAACGAGTACCTCTTCGTTTTATTCTTCTTAGCACCCATACCCAACGTGGTTTTAACCTTCGTGGCGTTCGCTACGGCAAAGGCAGCTGTTTTCTCACCAAAACTTGAATCTTTCGAGCGTACACGATTCCAAGCTTGATCTCGAAGCACTCTATCTGCTTGAAGACGACTTGTTTGCAAGCTTCGTCTGGAGGATTTAAACCTGGATCACCGCGAGCTAAACGTTTCTGTAGCTTGGTTCCTGGTCCGTAATATCGATAACCCGGAATATGCAGTTCAACAGGTAATTTGTTCATTAAGGTGTTTAATACTCCACTCCCGAGCAGCATGTGAACTGGTCAGTATACTATCAGCAACTGAATGATGCAGTTTACGAAACCACCTCAAGAACTACCTGTGGATGGTCACAATTTCTTAAAATCCGAAGTTGCAAGAAAGCACGGTCGTCTCTTTCCGGCATCAATTAGAGCAATTATTTGGAGGCCTTCCGAATGGGGGAAGACTAATGTGTTGGTTAGCTTATTGGAGGCACCGCATGGCTTAAAATTCTAAAATGTATACGTTTACTCTAAGTGGCTCGAGCAGCCAAAGTATAAATACTTAGAACATGTACTTAAGCCGATAAGAGGTAGTAGGTATAATGCATTCAACGATAAGGCAGATGTATTCATGCGGGAAGAGATCGCTAAGAATTCTATAATGATCTTCGACGACATCTCGTGTCTCAATCAAGACATAATTCGCGATTATTTTAGTAGAGGGCGACACTCAGGCGTGGACTCTTTCTATCTCTGTCAAATATATTCGAAGATCCCTAAGCAATTTATTCGCGATAATGTGAATATGGTTGTTATTTAAACAGGATTGCATACATTTGAAGCATGTATATGATGAGCATGTAGGTACAGATATGACCTTTGATCAATTTAAATCAATGTGTTCGCAATATTGCCAGACTAAATACAATTTCGCATGCATTGTAAAAGGCTTTGATTACGGCAAATACCGAAGCGGATTTGATTGCTATAATACCCAGACGCAGTCGCTCGCAATGGATGTTAAGCGGAAGTTAACGCAGACTCGTAATGCAATCAAACGCAAGCTCGAATTATTGAAGAGAGGGGAACTTGAAACATATCGTTTAGCGGAAACTGCATATACACCTATAGTGGATCCTTTGAAACAAATCGCTAACGCGGAAATTAAAGTAGAACCGGTGAAACCGGAGTTCAAACAAGTACCTGCCGCATGGTACACATCTACGTTGAAGTTTAAACCTCCCGTTGCACCTTCGTTCGTTGAAACCGGTGTAGAACCAGCACCTGCTACGATTAGACCCTCTCCGTTATTCGTTGAAGCGGACGTTATTGGTGAAACAGATCCAGTTGAAGAGGAGGAAGAGCAGGTGGAACAAACTAATTTAAAGCGATTACTCGATGGCGCAGGCGTTGCCGATGAATTCTTAGGGCAATATAATCTTTTACCTCGCCACTATGTAGAATTACAGAACCGCGGGAACTAAGAGCAAATTGATAGTACATACGGTCTTCGTTATGATGCAAACTTAGATAAATGGGCTCCGGTGGATATAGAAGGACCTAATCTAATTATAAAAGATGAGGTATATGAAGGCACTCCCGGATTATATGAGCTGCTTATATTGAATAGAGCCGAAGAAGCTTACGTTGAGGGATGAGACAGCCTACGTCGATATTCTAGGTAAAACTAACGTATATAGGAAGAATCATGACCCGCACGGAGTAATTATGGGCACCAAGTTGTCTAAATACCGGAAGATTATTAAGCCGAAAATCAGCACGAAACGTTTCGGTCGCGGCATCATGAAGAATTTGTCGAATAGAGTAAAGGAGTATGTATACTGGAATACTCTTCGCGAACTTGTTGAACGGCTCAGACTGTTGCATGCATCGAAAGCAGCAGGTCATACTAGAATAACGAAATCATTAGTATCAAAGAAGAACTCCGAGAAGGTATAATTGCTTAATAACATCCATCGATAAGTTTGGCAGACCTTCGTTATGGTATTTAAAACATACAACTACAAATATAAAATTAACCTGGGATGATAGTTACGATATGCAAGGTAAAAGATTTTGCAATGTCTCTGAACGCATCCTAGAATATGTTGCAACTAGGAGATACGTGGATGGGACAAGTTTAAAATTGACCGAAGATGGTAATTACGATACGCAAGGTAGAAGAGTCTGCAAAGTCATCGATCCAACCCTAGATGTGGACCAAAAACAATGTTGATAAGTGTAAGGAAGTTCTACAACTTAAAATAAAGAGTGATATCGATTTATCGATTGCAAAATTATTGTCTGAACGCGATCGTAAACTTGAGGAAAAAATTAATCGTGTATATGGTGATATAACCATCCTCAGCAGGGATATTTATAACATTGACAATAAGTTACACTACGGGTAATGTCTTTAAAGTTAGCGGTTGCGCGAAAGAATTTCGTCAGGAAACGAACCATCGTCAAGCATCGGAATGATCTCTGGCAGACGGATTTAGCCGAATTTATTCCGAGTACTAAAGATAGCCGCAATAACAAGTATATTCGAACAGTGATAGACTGCTATTCTAAATATCTATGGACACGCCCTCTAAAGTCGAAGAATGCCGGCGAAGTTTGTCGAGCGATGACTTCTATTTTGAAGGAGGGTAGAGCTCCGGATAACTTACAATCGGATCAAGGACGTGAACACTATAATAAACATTTTGAAGGGTTGATGAAGAGTTATGCAATACTTATTACTCAACGTATAGTGTTGAAAAGGCAGCCATTGTTGAAAGGGTTATAAGAACTTTGAAAAATGCGTTATACAGACGATTTAGCTTTAAAGGTGAATACAAGTGGCTAGATGTGTTGCAGGAAGTTACATCTGAATATAATAATAAAGTGAATTCCACGATTATAATGAAGCCTAAAGGTGTAACTGCATCAACATATTTAGCTGTTTCATAATATTAAGGTAATGGGGACAGCAAAATTTAAAATTAGTGATTAAATCCGGATTTCTGAATACAAATCAATATTTGCAAAGGGCTACCCTCCTAATTTTTCCACCGAACTGTTTAAGATTGCTAAGGTAAACGTTGGTAATTTACTGGAGGATCTCCAAGCTAAACCGATACTAAGTCAATTTTACGCTGAAGAACTACAGAAAACAGCTCATCCGGATACATTTCTCGTTGAGAAGGTGTTACGACGTAAGGGGCAGCTAATGTTCGATGGCTTGGTATGGATAACATGATTCATGGGTTAATAAAACAGATTTTGTATAACATGTATATATTTTTATACAACAAATAATTTTTTATATAACGTATGTATATTTTCATACATGGTAAATAACTTATGATATAATAATAATAATAATAATAATAACAATTATATAATTTTCTTAACCTATAACATAATAGCAATAATGATGATGATGATAACACCTAATAATAGTAATAAATACTTTCTTAATCCAACATGTAATAACAATAGCTGATTTCTTAACCAAAATCCATAGTAGCGGGAATATTGCAATGTCCACAAGGCAGTGTATTGATGTCATTAGGCAGCAAATACCTCTTTTGCGATTGTTGAGAGCACGAGGTGGCTTTTCTATATGATACTACTTTGAGAGACGCTTGTAATGTCCCCGCTGCTTAGGCATTTTAAATAATCATTAAAACTAATCCTACCTCTTACAACATAATACCTTTTAACTTCCTTACCTCATAATCCTTAAGTCTAAAGCTATACATTCATTAATTACTCTTCCACTCATTCCATTTTTCATCAAGCCAATTACTTTACCATTGCATTTTGGAATGTTATAGGGGTTGTCGGGAGGATAATCAGAAGTGTCGAAACGCGAAATATTGTTGCGTATAAGACCGTATGCATCCTCACATTTCATCTCGTACACCAGGCTATCAGTATCCATATAAAATAATTTCATGCGATCATCATTAAACTGATATTGCATGAAATTATAGTGAAAATCGTACATTAATGTTTTATAAATGTCCAAAATAGCCATTCCCACATATAGTGGCTTATTAAAGCAGATTTCCACCTTAGATAACTCGATAGTCATCAGCCAATCCCGCGATGAACTTTCTCAAGCACAAGGTCTGCTTGAAGGCATTGCTTCAAATAACGGTATTGAATGACATCATTAGTCTTAGAATGCAGCGTTTCGAGCAGTTTCCTATTTTTATCACCAGGAGGAGTACCGTGTTCAACGCAGAATGGAATGTATTTATGACGATCATGCAAATTGTCCGGATATAATAGATCCACCTCTAGGATTAATTCTTTGCATGCATCATCCCGTAAATTCAAAATTGATTCTGAGGTTAGTGAATTTAATTGCCCCTCGCTAAGCCACTTGAAATCATCCCGCGGAAAACATTGACTATGTGCCCATCCATGTAAATTAACCATATCTGTGTAAAGGATATACTAGGATGGTTTGCTGGGATCGTACTCATCCAAGTACTTTTATTAGGCTTGCTATGTTTAGTACAGCATTGTATTATCCCTCCTCTTATACCCTTTTCCACGAACAAGAACATATCAACTACGGTGAGCAGCTCCAGTCTAACTTCAGTATAATTTAACATACACTGCAGGTGTATCCAGAAGCAGTGTAAAAGAATGCCGGATCTAACTTGTGCGTTATTATGCACTTATTTCTGAAATTTGTGAATACGTAAGCAAGTAGAAGCACATCACATGTCAGATAAACATCGCTATAATGATCTAAATTTTGAATTTGAAACTTTTGTCAAACGTTCTGAGTATGCACATAATCATTATCTGTGATATGTGGTTGCCTCAACTTGCTGTAAAATTTATCCTTATCTGGAAGACAAGTTTCATTAAATTTAGTCCACGTATCTACATACTCATACGGATACACCCCTTTTTTAGTTAATAACTGCAGCTGCTCATCATTCAAATGACAGCGTGCTGCGTAAAATGTTGAGATCGTTAAATGATAAATAGGAGGATAATTTATCTAGGGACTTGTTCACGAAGCGGTATGAATCTACAAATCGAAATTTAACTATGGAATAAATGTCTTTGGTGAAAGATATATAGCTTCTTTAGTTTTAGGTAATAATGAAATGTGGTCGGGTATGGCTTGGGAAATATCTTTTATCAAAAAGTGAGGGATAACCGGAAAAATTGTGGAAAAAACTGGTATTATTCGCAGGGCCTTATACCTGATTTTGCATGCTTGATGAGCACTACCTCTAAATTGATCGGTGAATTGACAATGATCTCTTACTTTAATATCTGAAAAGGGATGTTCGCAAATATGACTGGGTGGATGCATTACATTGCAGCATTTGCATGTCGCTTAACGTTTCCATAGGTATAGGATTTTCAAAATACTGCTACAGACTACTAGCAATATCTAGCAGCTCGTTGTTAAACCAATTAATATAATCCTCACCCCTCCGCAACCGAAATTTTGATAAGGAATCGTTAAGCGTGCAGTGGAGATACTATTCGATGCTGCATACGATATGTTTCTTATACTTAACTGTATTTTGCGTTTGGTCATCTTTAAAATTCTGCACTAAACATTCCAAGTCGCAATATAAAATAAATGGCTCAGTCTGCTTAAACTCACAGTCCTTAAAATACACATTCGAACCTCGCTTTGGCATCTCTATTCTACATTTATTAATTAATTAACACGTGGTTACTTACCTTAATTAGGGAACTAGAGTAGTGGAGGCATCTATCGCATAGATATAATTTCTTCTTCGTTAACTGTGAACCTGCTAATCCTGATAAATTTTGATCCAGCAGAAATGAAATTTAACGACTTCATCATCATCTTTAGTTGTTCCAAGTTTCGAAACGTCATCATCTATTTCGCTTTCAATTTCATAATTCTGCTGGATCATTAATACATTAACATGTTGCTGCTTCTTATCTTCACACAAGTAGACAGGTACTGCATTATAAGTAGAAGAGAGGCACCATCCCCTCCACTTTTTTTACGTCACAAGCCCGCTCACTGGGGCACCTTCCCCACTACATCTACTCGCCCACGTGTGAGACCGTGTTCTTCGCCCTATTATTGGCGGCTTCTTTTTGGAGGCCTTTTTTCAACCCTTGATGGAATTTTCAACCCTTTTTGGTTGTATTAAGCGCCTTTTTGCTGGTCGTTTTTGTCGGCCCTTTTTGTACTTGCACATTTAGGCCTTGGGATCGGTCTTCGACTTGGGGTTGGGATATTGGCTTCATTTCGGGGGCCTTTTGGAACCCTTGGTCGGAGTTTGGCCTTTAATTAAGATCCTTTTGGATGTATTAAGAGTCTTTTCGGCAGTTCAGCCTGGAGGTTAGACAATTGTGCGTATCCTTTAATTCCTATCTACAGATTGTAACCTTACGAAACTTTATTTATACATTGGGGTTGTATTCTAATAAGGGGCCCTAATGCTAACTTGTAAGGCAGGTGTAGGCCCTCGCCCCATTGCCGTGGCTCCTTGATGTATATGAGCTCTAACCCAATTTTATAAGACAAGTGTAGGCCTTCGCCCCTGTCGCGGTCTTTTTGGTGTAATAGTATGTGAGCCCTAACCTAATTTTATAAGACAAGTGTAGGTCCTCGCCCCTGCCGCAGCCCCCTTGGCGTAATTGTGAGTCCTAACCTAATTTATAAGACAAGTGCAGGCCTTCGCCCCTGTCAGGAGCCCCTGGTTGGAAATGGTATAGAGCCCTAACCTTATAAGACAAGTGTAGGACTTCGCCCCTTGTCGCCGCCCCCTGGTTGGAGATGGTATTTGTTTTTGTAGGTTATGATTGGTAATTTGAAGTTGTATTCTAATAAGGAGGTCTAATGCTATCTTGTAAGACAGATATAGGGCTTCGCAACTTACTGTTGGGACTTCGCCCCGTGGCCCCTTGACGTAAAATTTGAATTTGTATTCTAATAAGAAGGCCCTATTGCTATCTTGTAAGACAGGTGTATGAATTTGTGTTAGGGTTTGAACTTGCGTGGGGAATTTGAATAACAGTACAATTTAATTATAAAACACTTATTTTTTATTGCAAATATCATAATTTGAATGACAGTAAAATTTAATTATGCAACACTTATTTTTTATTTCAAATATCATAATTAAAGAATCCTCAGTGAGTTATAAAAAAAATTACTGACATTCAGATTATTCTCTAATGAAACAAAAATTTTATTAAGTTAATTAATTACATAACGGTTATTACAATATTATTTTCTAAATGAATATTTAAACTGATTGTTTTACTTGCATTGAATGCATTGAAATATGTTTAATATCCATCCGATAGTTAAATTGTTGTATATTGTACACCTTAATATTTTTAAAGAAATTTGATGTTACGTATAGATTAGATGTGTTTTGTAGCTGTAATTAAAAATCTGTACAAGTAAATAAATAAAGGTTAAAAGCACACTTACCAGCTCTGTATTGAAAGAACATTTTTGAGGGACTGATTCACGAGTGATAGTCACTGCTTTGTTGTTACTCGTCTAATCAAACTAAATCACTTTCTATGTTTTACGTTTATGAATAGTTGATGTAAAACTACCTATTGATTTCCCCATAATTAATTTTTAGAGTCTAAATATACAAACAACCTAATTATCTTTATCACGCTTACTGCAACTCGTATTTACCTTTCCCTTAAAGTAATTAATAATAAAGTGGTTTGAACAAAATATTATGTGTTGTCCATACATACATACACACACAAACTGATTTTTATAAAAAACCTCATTGAAAAGTTTGGAAAGTAATAATTACATGTATTAAATTCCACAACAACAATATGTTGTTAGAAACCACTGTTCATGTTTACTTTTAGCTAATGACTGTGTAATTATATAATCCTGTTAAATTTAATAGTCTAAAAAATTGATTACCAATATCGAATGGGTAACATAATTGCTTTTAAAAACAGTAACAGATTGTGACCTTTGCCTATATGAAAATTTATTTTTTTTCTTTTTTTTATGATTGTGGACCTGAACAGGCTAAATAAGGCCTATCGTGCTAAGCACTCAGGAACACTTAGGAGGATGGATAGAGGGATAATGAATTGCCAATAGATGCCTATGAACAGCTACCATAATTTTGTCATATCATAAGTGAGAGGAAAACAGGAACTAGGGAGATCATTCCAGAGTTTAGAAGCCGTGTAGAAAATGTAGATTCCGCCCGTTTGGTACGACAAGTGGAGATTTGTACTGCATACTGATGATGTGAATGAGCGAACCGAGTGTTTCTCGCAAAGATAGCCGGAGATGGTATCAAAGAATGTAATTCACCACCACAATTATATTCCAGATGAGGCCGAATTTGGGCCTTATACAGCAGAAGGAGTTGTCGAGAGGTAAGTACTGCTTAGATCTGTACAAAAAGCCTATTTTACGAGCAGCTGTTTTGGTAGCTGACAGAAGATGGTCAACCCATGAGAGATTTGAAGATACAGTCATACCCAACAGAGTAATAGAGTCTGAAAACTTAAGAACTGAGCCATTCATACTTACAACAGGAAATGATCGATCTTTTTGGCGGACATAAGGCAACACTGAGTTTTGTTAGCATTAAATTTAACTAGATTATTGCTTCCCATTCAGAATACGTTAAATGTCTTTGTTGATTAAATTTGCCATTTCAGCTTTAATTTCTTGATTTGACATAGAAGGAGGATTATCACTTGAGTAGACTGAGATGAACTACAGTGAAGAGTGCTATCGTCAGCAAAGCAATGGATGGGGTTAGTTGTTGAAGAAATAAGGTCATTTATGTACAGCAGAAAAGTGTAGGCGCTATAACGGATCCCTGTGGTACGCCCGCGTTAATGCTAACTTCTTTTGAAAAAAGCCATCAACTACGACACGTATTCGTCTTTTATCAAGGAAACTAGAAACCCAGTTGATGAGCGTATCATTTAACCCAAACGAGGTGAGTTTGGCAAGTAAACACTTATGCCAAACTTGGTCAAATGCCTTTGAGATATCTAAAGCGACTACAACTGTTTCACCGGACTGCTCTACTGTATTGTTCCAAACTTGGGTCACATATGAAAGAAGATCGCCTGTTGAACGACTTTGCCTAAACCCATATTGGTGGTCACTAAGGAGTTTGTTAGTTTCAAGAAACGTGAGCAGTTGCTGATTGATGGCTTTTTCCATGATTTTAGACAAAATAGAAGTGATGGCAATTTGGTCTGTAATTTGAGGGATCGGTCTTATCACCTTTTTGGGAATAGGTTGAACATTTTCTAACTTCCATGATGAAGGGAATTCCCAGAAGATGTAGAGATCGTATAGAGCTTAGATAGGACTGGTACTAGTTCGGGGAACATTTCTTTAAGACAATAGCTGGGATACCGTCTGGGCCAGTCGCCTTATTGAGATCAAGCCTACTGATGATCGATTCCAAGAGCTTGTACCGAAAATGAATTGGTTTCATAACGTATGAAGAAGAGTTGACTAGGGCACATCTTTTCCAGAATCATTGAGACACGAGTTTGATGCAAACAAATCCACAAAAACGTTGGCTTTGTCTACAGAATCAGCAACTACCGATCCGTCAATAGATGTCAGGGGAAATGAAGATGTTCGAAAGTTTTTACTAATGGCTTTTGCTAAAGACCAAAATTTACGACTGCCTAAAGGAGATGTAGCTAGTTCATTACATTTTCGTTGTTCGAACAACTTCTTAGTTTTAATGATGACACTTTTGCAGATATTTCTAGCACCAACGTATTCTACATGACTGTCAACCGATTTATTAGATTTTCATTTAATGTAACATTTATTTTTTAAAGATATTGCATCAGAACAAGCCTTATTGAACCAGGGTTGGGAACGTGAATGACCTACACGGTACTGTTTTTTCGGAATGTATAACTCCATTCCCATGAGGATGACTTCAGATACTGAAAGAGCGATGTCCGAAGAAGAGGACGACTTAAAACAATATTCACGCCATGGAAAGGTTGCAAAGAAATCCGGTAAATCACTCCATCGAGAGGGTTTGATGTAAGAAAGAGATCTAGAAGATGTGGAGTATGGTTAGGGTTATCAGGGATTCTTGTGGGTTCAGAAATCATTTGTGTGAGATCACATGAAATAGCAAATGTTTCTGCACTATGACCAGCGGGATTTGTAGTAGATGAAAATTGAAGCCAATTAGAGTTATGAACATTGAAATCGCCTACAAATGAGATATCGCAAGATGGAAACTGAGACAGGAGATAGTCAACTTTCATACTAAGGTAATCGAAGAAGTCTTGAAAGTTGCTGTCATTAGGAGACCTATAAATGCAACAGTAGAATTTCACAAAATTAGGACCAGAATGTTTAAACCAAATCACGTCAAAATTTTTATTTTCTAAGGAAGAAACCCTTTGCAAGCAATTCTGTCCTTGATGTACGCACATACGCCTCCTTTATATCGAAAGTTAGAGTGAAGATGGTATTGAGGAAATTGCAAGTCGGATGACTCGGAGCTTTCGAGGAGACTTGTGTTTCAGATAGAAACAATATATCAAGTTGTAATTGTTCAAGATGTTGGTGAATAGCATTAAGATTAGACCTGATACCGCGGATGTTGCAGTAGTGAATCAGAAAGTTGATACTTTCGATGACCGAGGTCGCTTGGCCCTGCCCTCCCGGACATCCGAATGGGGCAGGATTTTACGTCCGGAATTTATAACCCTAGAAACCACAGCCATCTTATTTTTTAATTTGGGACTTTTAATCCGATAAGAAGACAGTGAGGGCGAGAAGGAAGAATAAGGATGAGAATAGATTAAGGATGATGGAAAAGGTAACCGGCAGCCCTTACCGAGCTCAGAAAATCGGAGACCCAATATTAAGGAGCCCATGGTAAGGTGGTGGTACCCCCGGCTGGCATGGAGTATACATGCCTACCACCTAAATATTTATACATAGTTTAAATTAAATTGCTTCAAAGATAAAACGTGTAGTTAACTAATCGATTAACCTGCTCACGACGATAGTAAACATCAAAATTAATGAATGTCGCTTTTATTTATTTACCTTTAATACGATTTTTCAAGTACTCATAATTAAAACCATAATAAGTGGAATATAACAGGAGCTGAGAGCAAGTTCAAAAATATACAGCTAGGTGACTCAATTTTTCATATAGAAAACATTCCTAGAAATACACTACTAGATGGCACAAACAAAATCAAATTTACTATCACGAGGACCAAGACAATGAACTGTGACACAAGTTCATATACCTGTCTTACAATTTAGCATTAGGCCCTTATTACATTATGGTTTTTACATTAGTAACGTTCTAGTTTCGGTACCGTCAGCATCAACAATGAATTCGCTGCTATGAATATACAATAGCTGATATTCTAGATTTCGAAGATTTACCTGCATTTCATTGCATAACAATACCTGAAGATGATGCAGTTGTGAAGAATGACGATAAAGAAAATGCGAGTGAGAGCGGCAACCTAGTTATTGTTGGTAGCGAAAAGGAAACAATGTCAGAAGATCAATCAGGTAAGACAGATACTGATGCTAAAATAGATGTAATCTTAAAATGGCATTACTTAAAATAAATCATTATTAATACACCCTTTATCTTTTACAGCCATCGAGAAGCCCAATGAGAAGGAGGTTCTAACAGAATTTCTATCAAATAAGAAGGATTCTGCTATGATACTGCTACATAAGATGTATTCTTAAAATACTGTTATTAATAAATAAATAAATCATTTAGCTTTTATTGGGGTTTTATACTGTTAACAGGAAACATGCAAATTCAGCCTTTGAAGGGTGAAGGTTCGAGAGCAAGTTGCGATGCCCTATATCTGTCTTATAAGTTAGTGTCAGGCCTCCTATTAGAATACAATTTCAAATTTCTACCATAACCTACAAAGACTTAAATACAATTTTCAAATCAGGATCATGGGACGAAGGGATCTAAATTAGGTTAGGACTCGCATACAATTTCGCCAAGGGGGCCACGACAGGGGGCGAGGACCTACACTTGTCTTATAAAATTAGGTTAGGGCTCACATACAATTACACCAAAAAGACGGCGACAGGGGCGAAAGCCTGCACTTATCTTATAAAATTAGGTTAGAGCTGATATACACCAAGGAGCCACGGCAATGGGGCGAGGACCTACACCTGTCTTACAAGTTAGCATTAGGGCTTATTGGAATACAACCCCAATGTATAAATAAAATTACGTAAGGTTACAATCTCTAGATAGGAATTAAAAGAATAAGCACAATTGTCTAACCTTCAGGTTGAACTGCCAAAAAGGCTCTTAATACAATCAAAAGGATCTTAATTAAGCGCTAAACTCCGACCGAGACCCCCGAAAAGAAGCCAACATCCTGCCCCAACCCCAAGCCCAAGACCGATCCCAAAGCCTAAATGTGCCCCTCACGTGAGCAAGTACAAAAAGGGCCGACAAAAACGATCAGCAAAAAGGCTCTTAATACAACCAAAAAGGGTTGAGAATTCCATCAAGGGTTGAAAAAATGCCTCCGAAAGGAAGCCGTCAGAAAAAGGGGTGAAAAACGCATCCTACATGTGGGCGAGTAAAAACAAAAAGGCCGTAATTAGGGTTAAAAATTCTATCAAGGATTGAAAAAAAGTCTCCGAAAAGAAGCCGCTAATAATAGGGGTGAAAAACACGGTCTCATATGTGGGCGAGTAAAAGTAGTTGGGAAGGTGCCCCAGTGGGCGGGGCTTACGACGTAAAAAAAGTGGAGGGAATGGTGCCTCTCTTCTACTATTATATTTAGCTGCATGTTTTCTAATAAGGGCATACACCTTTATGGATAAATTAGGATTTTGTTTTAAAAATTTAGGGATTTGGCTTAATCATCGGAAATTGTATATCTTCATTAGGATTTTGGCATAATAGGGATAGGATGATACATGAGCACTGTTGAGGTGGGTAACATGAAAGACAGCCGATGCTAAAGCCCACCCGAAACAGGCTTTATCATTATTTTTTACGTTAATGACGCACTTCTTATTTTTTGTTTTTAGGGGTAGAGGAATAAAGTACGACGCCCTTATTAGAGTTATGCTGTTCGCGTTCACAGTTAACAAGATAATTTTTGATAGAGCCCAACCATCATCATTATTTAAAGATGGTCTTACGAATTCCGCACAGAATTTTAAATTAACTTTTAAAATATTATTATAAATGTTAAAAATTTCCCTAATCCTAATTGAAAATAACTTAAAACTATCATCAAAAAATGTTCCTAATGTCCTATGCCCTAAATTAATTATACCAGTGCTCACCCTGGATTTAAAGGCTGTAGTCAAATCCTTCCACTCGACTGAACCCTTGCTGCAACGCTCGCTAGATTTCTTTTATTGCCAATGCTCAGTGATAAGTCAGCAACGCGTCTTAACCAGCCTTAAATTTGCGTCAATGATGTTGGTTATTTTGCTGATTTTACTCCCATCATGAGTACTGGCATGCTTATAAAAATGTTCAATCATTCCTAAGCATGAATTCATTTTCTCAATTAAAGCCATTTCTAAACATAAATCATTAAAATAGATTAGTATAAATGGCTAGCATTCTACCTTTAATATCTTGCGAACAAACTGCGGCAGGAAGTAACATATTCGGATTGAATTTATCGAACCTGTAATGTTTTCGATATAATTCATGCTTCAAATATAAATATATAACTTACCTGGAGCGATACAAATAATTATAATAGTAGTCAAGCAGTGAGCACTTTTGTAGGCAATTTAAATTTAAAAGTTCATTTATATAATTAATGCTTTAAGTAAAATGAATAAAACATACCTGAATAGATCCGTTGGACGAACTGCAGCAAATAGTAAGTTTTATTTAATAATGGTTAGGAAACCTGTAATTTATTAATACCGTAATTAATTATTATGTTTTATATGTAATATTGAAACACCTGATCAAAGCGTGATAACGAGTGATAAAAACCATGTTACATTGCTCTTATACATATACACCACGCGCCGGATGTTGCAGGTTGTTCTAACAGAAATGTACATTTGGATATAAAAATGTTATCTGCTGTAATTGTTTATTGCGTATGGAGTATTAAATTATTAAAATAAATTTTGAATAGCGCTGATAAGAAATTACACTAAAATCGGATGTCTATGATTTCTATGGATAATAAATATCTATCTCTTGCGATAACATCATTTTCACATTCATATCTTTTAACAATGAAATTACATTGCTCTTATACATATACGCCACGCGCCGGATGTTGCAGGTTGTTCTAACAGAAATGTACAGTAATGTACATCTGGATATAAAAATGTTATCTGCTGTAAGTAGCTATGGGGGCAGTTGGGCCAGACAGTTGCGTGCGCAACCGTCTGCACCCAAATCCCGTTATATTATAGCAAGGGGAAATGTATAGCGAGAAACTTATGTTATAAAAAAAGGTAAGTCTGTGAGATTCGAACCGTAGACCTCTGAAATAACAAACTAGGGCCTTAACCGCTGCGCCACAGGCTCGTTTACAGTATAAACCTATAGATCATATATAAACAGTATACCTATAGCTTAGCGTACGCACACACCTTAGATCACCGACAAATAATGATCCTTCAAACACAGTTCCAAATGTAAGCTTAGAGATGTTACGTAATTGACGTATGCGTGTGTGTCTGTGTGAGAGAATGTGAAAGAGAGAGAGAGATAGAGAAGCAATGGTGAGAAGGAAAGGCATGCGTTGGGGCCCTGTGTGGACAGTTATTATATAATATAGGCGTCTGCACTCTGTAGTGTGTCTGTGTGAGAGAAAGGAAAGATAGAAAACATGGTGAAGAAAGACCGTTGAGGGTCTGTGTGACAGTTATTATAAAATATACAGGTCTGCACTCTGTAGTGTGTGTGGAGAGAGCGGAAAGAAAGAAGAAAACAGTGGTAGAAAGAAAGACATACGTTGAGGGTCTTTGTGTGACAGTTATTATAAAATTACAGGTCTGCACTTGTAGTGGAGGCTAAGATGAAATGCGGAGGTAGAAATGGTATGAAAGAAAGACATCGTTGAGGGACTTTGTGTGACGTTATTATAAAAATACAGTCTGCACTCTGTAGTTAGGAAGAAAGCAGCAGTAAAAGAAAGACTATGCTGGGACCTTGTGGACAGTTATTATAAAAAATACACGTCTGCACTCTGTCACGAACGCACATGGCTAATTTTGAAATTGTCCGTGAGCGTTATATGCGCATAAAGAAGTTTCTCTCAACGAATCGAAAAATTTTGTTTAAACTAACGAACAACATCGGAAAGCTATATGTGTTACATTGGACAAGAACAGGAGTTAATCACGTTATTACATACATTGTATCATCGGTTAACCCCGACAATAAAATGGAAATAACCTTTCAGGCAGAAAATTTTAAATTTAAACTACCGGTGTGGATGAGTTTCCGTAAAGCATCCGAAATGACATTTGGCTCTGTGTGGAGTATTTTGGAATCACTACCGCAGAGTAATATTCATTACACGAGCACCGACACATTCCATATGGAGGTAACGTGTGTATCACCGTCAACAGGGAAAGGAAGGCAGCGAGTGTACAACAGCTACAATGAAGAATCAACCATGCGACGTGGAATAATTACTATACGCAATGAAGATAACTTATGTTTACCGCGAGCGTTAGTAGTGGGTAGAACCCTTGCAGATAAAGATCCGAGATATAATGACAGTAGAAAAAAGGATGCACTGCAAAAACTATTAGCACTAAACTTAGTAGAAGTCGCTAAAGTTACAATTCCGAGTAAGGGCTGTAGTATTAACGAACTTAGACAGTTTCAATAATACTTTACCGGGTACAACATAACAGTATACCAACACGGCACTAAAGGACGAGAAATGTTATTCGAAAGTGTCGATTCCGAGGAAAAGAAAATAAGATTACTGCACAACGATGGACATTTTAACGTTATAAAATCTTTAACATCAGCGTTTTGTTGTAGCTATTACTGTGAAAAGTGTCATATCCCGTACAATACTTTAAGCAGGCATAGGTGTGAAGCTACATGCCCCTGCTGTAGAAGAGCTCTAGTTTGTGAAAAATTAAGTGAAGAAGTTTATTGCCATGACTGCGGTAGAAGCTTTCGTTCGTACATGTCTTTTGACCCATAAAGAAGATAATCGGGGTGTGTCTATGTGTTCAACGATCATAAACCGGAAAACCATTTTTGTTTTATTAGACCAGCAAATCCTTATAGAGAGAATGACGACGTTTTATTTTTGTTTTATGATTTAGAAACTCGTCAAGAACTATCTCACCATGAAAAACCCGAAGTGAAACTTCACGAGGCGAATCTTTGTGTATTTCAGCAAGTGTGCCCTACGTGCTACACACTACCATCTTCTCTAGTCATATGGCCCCGATGTTATAGAACAAATATTGTAAGATGGGTACTGTATTAACAAAATCTTTAATTACTTGCTGGAAGTAAGAAAATTGTTCAAAAAGGTTGTTGTAATAGGCTACAATGGTCAAGGGTTTGATCACCAGTTTATCTTAAATCACATACTAACAAACACACACCTTAAACCGGAGATTATAATGAGTGGGTCTAAAATACGAATGATGAAATTTAATAACCTAAAATTTATTGATAGTCTTAACTACTTCCCTATGTCACTCTCAGCTCTACCAAAGGCGTTTTGATTAATGACGGTTATAACAAAAGGTTATTTCCCCCATCTATTTAACATTAAAGCAAACATCGAGTATGTAGGACCGCTACCTCATATTGATTATTACTCCCCCAACTCCATAAAACCCGACGAAAGACCTGAATTTTTAAAATGGTATGAAGAAACACAATCACAGGGTTATATATTCAAAATGTCGGGAGAGTTAATAGAATATTGACGGTCCGATGTAGACATCTTAAAACATGCTTGCATGTACTTTAGAAGACTGTTTTTGAAGGAATGTTTGGTTGATCTGTTTGTCGAGGCCATTACGATAGCCTCAGCTTGCAATCTGGTGTATCGACGACGATTTTTACAACCCGATACAATTGGTATTATCCCCAAATCTGGTTACCGAAGAGCAGACAAACAATCTATAAGTGCTATACAATGGCTGGTATGGGAAGAGGACCGTAGAAGTATTTCTATTCAACACGCTGGTAAGCAGAGATAGTATGTGACGTATGGCTTGAGAGTAGACGGTTATTGCGAATCATCAAACGAAGTTTTCGAGTTGTACGGGTGTTACTACCACGGTTGTCCTATATGCTTTACAACACAACGCTATGCACCACTGTTTGACAATCCACACGATACCATAGAGCAGAGATATGAAAATACTAAATCAAAAGTATCCCGTCTCCCACTTTTAACACTCTTATGGGCCTTCCTTTGAATAGAAATCTGAGTGTGTGTGTGTATATATATATATATATATATATATATATATATATATATATATATATATATATATATATGTAGTGTGTGTGTGTGTGTGCGTGTGTGCGTGTGTGCGTGTCTGCGTGTGTACGGGTGTGCGTGTGTGCGTGTGGGTGTGTGTGTTCAGATATGCATATGTGTAGCACAGTTTATTTTCTTTCGGTGAAATGAGTGAGAAACGAGTATGCTTTTTTTTCTTCTTTTCTTTATTTAAGATTACATTGGATACATATACACGGAGTTTACATACATCAAAGAGCTATAAGTTATTATAATATAGTCTTTCGATTTATTTAAGTCTATAACGTTCCAATTCTAATATACAGTGAAAGCATATAAACATTCAGTTTATTCTAGTTTTGAACAATGTTTTGATCTTAATGTCTGGTCTATTTATTGATAAACATTCCAACAATATAATAAAAAGATAAGATGTCCTAAAATCCGATTGTATTCACATTACCTGGTATAATAACACTTTATTGTTTCACACTAAATCATTTTCGCTTTCTTATATCCGTATGGTACCGTTTCGTAGTTTTCTATCCTGCGACGTTTGTTGATGTTTAATCGGAGTCTTTTAATTTCGGGTTTTGTCACGAGTTCGTTGTCCTGTGTACACCTAATGACGTTAGTAGAAGTTAAAATTTCATGTTCTACGTCATCCACTAAGTCAATTAGGGATTCTAAGTTAACTTTTTCTAAATTTTCATAGTTAATGGTAATTCCTTTTACTTTAATCGTTTGCTTTACCATCCCACCTGGTAAATAAACTTTGTAACCGTACGTTTTCAGTCCTCCTGATGCAAACTAGGTGATATAAGACCCACGACCGTATTGAGGTTCAATTTCATCGGTAAGATCTCTTAACAGATCCGGGAATCCTTCTTTTGAAATGTAAATAACAGAATCAGTATCGTAATATAGCACCCGCTCTCCCAACGCTTCGAGATACGAGTATAATTTTAATAGTGCTTGTGTGGTTACGTAGGTTGCTATTACACAGTTTACATTAAACAGGGGCTCAACAGCCTCTTCCACATATGTCCAGTTTACAATTAGGGTGCCCTAGTTAGTTCCTGTATATGATTAACTTCAACTGCTGGAGAAAACATTAAATCGTAAAACTCTTTTAGAGTATTATATATATATATATATATATATATATATATATATATATATATATATATATATATATATATATATATATATATATATATATGTATGTATTGAAATTTTTCAATGTAAGGTTAATGTTTATTTGAAAATGCAAATTTTCTTTTCTAGTTTATTACTTTAAAACAAAAATAATTCTTTAATAAATAAATCCATATTTTAATTATAAAATGTAAATATATATTTATGTAGTCTACTCATTATACTTTAAACAACGCTTTAAGTGAATAATTAAAAATGTAAATCATATTATTATTCGACGTATACTGCTTCCTTGTTCCTCCTAATGCTTTCTCACTATTTCATCGACCTATAATCTCGCGATGGATTTTCATTTAGTTGGTGAGATAGAGAACTTGTTAGAGTCGGTGCTAGGGAGAGAGAAAGTATGTAATTTTGTTTTTTATGTTATTATCACATTGAACAGTTATATAATGTTTTAGTATTAATTATTTTACAATATAATGCAATTACATACAGCATGTAGTATTTTCAATTTTATTATTATTAACAATTAGTCTTAGAATGGGTGCCGGATGTTGTTTCTCGAATGTGTTCTCTCTCTAACACTAACTATCGTTTTAACGAAAATGGAAAGCTACTCTTCATTCAATATGACGTTAGCTTAAATATTTATATATTGCAAACTTTCAATATAATTTTTATATATGATTTATTTACAAATGCAAATAGTTTTAATTGTAATGTATAAAACCAGTATTTTTTCTAATTTGTTAATTTACTTGTATTTTAATTGTAAAATGTACGGTTTGCATTAGAAGAAAAATTTGACGCGCGTAAATTGCTTTCCTTGTTCCTCCGAGTGCGTTCTCACTCTTTCATCGACGATAACTGGAGCAGTTGCAAATAGTTTTAAGTGCAATGCATGACATCAAAGTCTTTTTTCTAATTTATTACCTTATTAGTATTACATATTTATCAACATTATTTTCTATTTATTTTAAAAATGTAATTACGAATTTGTTCAATTTTAACAAACGATTATATTTCGAATGCGCGCCGGATGTTGTTTCTTGAATGTGTTCTCTCTCTCACACTGACTATCGTTTTAACGGAAATGGAAAGCTACTCTTCATTCGTTGTGACGCCGGCTTAAATATTTATATATTGCCAACATTCAATATAATTTTTATATGTGATTTTATTTACAAATGCAAATAGTTTTAATTGCAATGCATCACATCAGTCTTTTTTTCTAATTTTTTTTTAATTTACTTTTATTTTAATTGTAAAATGTACGGTTTGCATTAGAATAAGAAAAATTGGTCGCGCGTAAATTGCTTTCCTTATTCTTTCTCTCTAACACTGACTATTGTTTTAACGGAAAAGGAAAGCTATTATTCATTCATTGTGACGTCAGCTTAAATATTTATATATTGCAAACTTTCAATATAATTTTTATATATTATTTTATTTACAAATGCAAATAATTTTAATTAATAACATGAGTCTTTTTTCTAATTTATTAATTTACTTGTATTGCAATTGTAAAATGTACGGTTTGCATTAGAATAAGAAAAATTAGTCGCGCGTAAATTGTTTTTCTTGTTGATCCGTATGCGTTCTCACTCTTTCATCGACCATAACTGAAGAAGCTGCATGATGTTAATAAATGATAAAAAAATTTTTATTAGAGTTTATATTTATTATTAAATTCATGCTAATTAAATATATTCTAGATTTAACTGATTGCTGTACTTAGCTTTAATATATTTAAGTAACATGTATTAAATATTTATCAATAAATGCATTGCTTCTATTTTAGAATATATAATGCTAGTTTATATTATATTGAAATTTTTTCAATGTAAATTTAATGTTTATTTGAAAATTCAAATCCTCTTTTTCTATTTTATTACTTCAAAACACTGTAACTAGTATTTTAATTGTAAAATATAATTACACAAATGAAAAGCTGCTCTTCTTTCATCAGCTTAAATATGTATGCTTATATCAGAGTAGGAGTTTGGAGAAGGGGTCGGGTATGTTTCATTGCTTGTAATAGAATGCTCTGGTGGGTTCTGTAAGCACCTTCAACGAGAGTTCGTGACACGTTCGGTTGGGATGGAAGCCGAATTGAGTATTGGGAAGGCGTTTTTTGGGTTCATGGCGGTTCATGGCCTGGCTAGAATCTGCCCAAAGTATTTTCCGAGGTAACTCAGAAGGGAGGGTCAAACTTGGGTTTGGCTATCATGACGGTGCAGGCCGATTTTCAGTCCGCCGGGAAGTGGGGTAGGGTTAGGCATTTGTTGTAAATGTCGGAGAGCAATCGGAGGGCTGGGTCGGGTAGGTGCTGGAGGATTTTACGATTTAGGTCGTCAATTTCTTCCTTTTCTTAAAGTACGCATTGACCTGCGCGGGAGTAATGGAGACACAAAAGGGATTCTCGTTATCGAGTTGGACTTCGGGAAGGTTAAGTGTACGGAATTCTTCAAGGCGACTTTCAAGGAGTACCTTGAACTGGTTGTCGAATTGGGGATCATCTGGAAAGAAGTAAGCCTTTTCTTGGTCGGAGGAGATTAGGTTGCCATGTGGGTCGGTTAGGTGGGATTATTTAGGGTTTACTTTCCTTCTGGTCAGTCGAACTGTTGCCAGAAGAGTTTACCGTTTCTATAGTCTATCTGGGAGGTGGCTTTGGTCTAGGAGTCTTCGGCGTGTTTGTCTGCTTCTCGTCTGATTAAGGCGTTAAGGCGAGTATATTCGGTTTCGAAAGCTGGATCCCTGGATCGCAGGAATTGACGATTTGTCTTTTCTGTTTGATCCAGTTCACGATGTGTCATGGGTGCGGTTTGCGCAAAATGTTGATGTTTCTCAAAGGGACTGAGATATTGACCGCTTCCCTAATTAAGGAAGTTAGGTCTCTAATGCCTCTCTCCAGATCTTGGGTGGTTAGAAGATTGAGTGTTGGAAGGTTGTTGGAGATGTGTTCAGAGAACACATTCCAGTCTGCTTTCGAAAAATTTTTAGTGACGGTTTATTGAGGAGGTGCTGAGGGAGATGGGTACAGTGAAGTTTTGACCAGTAGTGGTAGATGATCTGAAGTAATCGTGGTGTCTAAAAAGCATTCACGATCAGAATAGTGCACTATGGATTCTAAAACAATGATATGGGCTATAATTGAGGCACCTACATGTTAGAAATATATGTTAACGACTCGCAACAGCGACAACTGTAACAAAGCTGATGATAGTCTAGCACCGCTGCCATTATACCTCTGGAGTCACCGAATTGGGTATGGCGGGCATTGTAATCACCTAGGGTGACTGCATTAAGGTGGTTGGAGGCGTAAATTGAAGTCATTGGATAGGATGTTGTAGCCGGACGGGTTGTAGTATGAGAAGAAGACGATCGGGTGGGAAAGTTCACTGTCACAGCAACAAATTCGAGATGCTGTATGTGCGCAGGGAGTTAAAAAGGAGTGGATGGGAAGCAATTCTTAATTAAGAGGGCAGTTCCGTGGTGGTAGTTGTTTAAGAAGGTGTAATATGTGTTAAAGTTAAGCGTGTATCTGTTTGTGAGCTTTGTTTCTGTGATGGAAAGAATGTGTATGTTGTGTTTGTGTAAGAGGTTTTCAAGTAGGGAGCGTTTTCGTCAAACACGCCTGTCATTAGCGGTCCCTGCTAGGATATCCATTTTGGAGAGATTTAAGGGTTGGGTACTCGGATTACGGAGACCGCAGTCCGCGTGCAGGATACGCAGGTACCGGTACTTCGTTGGAAGTAGGATCGGGATAGCGAACCTAGAACACAAATGACCCTATTTCACCGGTCGGGAAACATACTGAGAAGGGTGTGAATGAGTACATGGAGGAAGTTTTTAATGGAAAAGGGCTCGGTGTCAGGACCGAGTTTGACCCTTCCGAGTCGGACTCTTCAGAAGACAGGATGGATTAAAGGGTTGTCATCTTCGGCGGGGAAATGGGAGGTTCCGTCACTCTTTATAAAGTGGTCTGCTTGTTTTCAGGCAGCTAAAGCAGTTTTCATGGTTGGCCAGGCAGGTACAGTTCTTGTTTTATTCACATTTATCTTGAAAATTTAGAAATTTTGTATTAAAAAATAATAAAAAACTTGAGTAGGCGAATTTCATCATCACATTTACATTATCATAGATACCTACTGCAAATATGTTTATGTAATTTATGAAACACCAGACTACACTTAAAAACGGTGTACTTCATTCAATTCTATTATACTGACGAACATTGGCGGAAAAGGAGGGCTGAGGGGGTTTACCATGTACTAAGGTAGACCCGTCCAGTAATGTTATCCCTTTTACATTGCCGAACCAAACCCGGAGCCGTATTAAACGATTTTCGAATCAATATAATTTTGGTTTATTAATAACTTAGTACTTATAGGGTATCAACAAATTGGTATTTTAAATGTAATTAAAGTGTAAAACTTATTCGGTATGCTGGCTGCAGTTGCACTTCATGGAAACTTGTATTTCTATTACAATAGAATGATTCACAAATGACAAACCCGTTGTGTTGGTGTCGGCATAACTAAGTACAAAGTTTATTTACCTATAAAGGGAGAAGGGACGACGGACGACGAAATGTTCAAACTACACTAAACTCTTTTAAAGTATATGACCAGTAGTAAATTTTAATATTTTACACATTGAATGGAAAAATTCCTTAAACGTGATGAAGCCTAAAGGTTGTTCACTGTTTCTTATAAGCTACTTTTGCGAATGTAACGTTCCTGCTTCTTACTAATCTTTTTTTGTATCTCATAGTAATTAGTAAGTATTTATTCGGCTGTTATACATTACACCTAATTGAATGCATTGCATGGCTGATGCGCTACACTTTAAAGTCTAAGTGTGTGATAAAAATTGTTATCTCACAATTCGTGTAAATACATTTAAGCATTTCTTAAGAATTATATAATTCCCCTTGGATCGAGATAATTGGGTACAAATCGTCCTACAATGTTTATCATTGACTTTTTCTTTTACTTAAATTTTACATACCTAATAATAACACATCTCTTTACCGATTTAAATGTGTTTCATTAAAATATACCTTAATGTATCTATTTGTTTTGTTACAGTATTAACAATGACAAAGGGAGATATAAGATCGTTTTTTCAAACTCGTGTGCAAACATCAATCGATGCAGATTCTTCGGAAGTAGGCCCAATTTCTGGAACTTCACGTGGGCCCGAAGAGAGCTACACATCAAATTTCCCAGCCAGTGGCGAAGGCGCCAGTTTTAAAAACATGTGATGTTGATAATGTTGAAAATGTTCCACCAACCTCTAGCACAACCAATTATAGACTTTCTTAAAACCGAGTTTAAAACACAGCGCCGAGCTTTTCAATGCAAATACTATATAGTTTATAAATGGATGGAGTATAGTATCAGAAATGACAAAGTATATTGTTACTACTGTCGGCTATTTGGTCATGAGCTGAAAGATCAAAATGAAAGGTTCTCTCTTACCGGATACAATAAATGGAAAAAGCTTTCAGAGGATTTGCAAAAGCATAATAAATCTCAAAATCATTGTAAATCAGTTTAAAAATATACAATGTACAAAGCTTCTCTACATATTAATGTGAAAGACATGCTAAATATTCGTCACAATACAGAGATTCAGGAAAATAAGAAATACGTGTTGAAATTTATTGAAATTATTTTACATGTCGCAAGACAAGGTAATGCTTTAAGAGGTCATCGAGAAGGTAATGATTCCAAGTACAAGGGCAATTTTCTAGAATTGTGCGCCTTATTAGCTAAATTTGACAAAAAATTTGCAAATTTTTTTACAAAAAAAGAAATACCTTAGCCACGACAGTAGTACCCCGGCACTTGTCGCCGCCATCTTGGATTTTGACGTCACAAGGCCGGCCACGTGGGAGACCGTATTTTTCACCCTTGTTTTTATGGTTTCTTTTCGGAGGCTTTCTTCAACCCCTTGATGGAATTTTTATACCTAATTATGGTCTTTTTGACAGCAATTTTTTTGTCGGCCTTATTTTATAATTTCTTTTCGGAGGCCTTTTTCAGCCCTTGATGGAATTTTCAACCCTTTTTGTTATACTAAGAGCCTTTTTGACAGCCATGTCTTTTTTGTACTTGGTCACGTGAGGGGTGTATTTAGGGTTTGGTCTTGGGGTTGGTCTTGAGCTTGGGGTTGGTCTTGGACTTGGACTTGGGGTTAGTCCAGGCGTTGGTCTTGGATTTGGGAGCTGGGGCTGGGTGACGGCGTCTTTTCGGAGGGCTTTTATCAACCCTAATTAAGGACCTTTTGGTAATATTCAGAGCAGTACAACCGCTGAAGGTTAGGCAATTGCACGTGTTCTGATTGAAAAACATTTTTATTTAAGCTGTGTTTATTAATATGTATTAGGACCCATTTTTATTTTATCAAATGAGATTGCATAATTGTATTTCTTTTAATTTCTATCTACAGATTGTGACCTTTTACCTATACGAAAATTTATACATTGGGGTTGTATTCTAATAATTAAATTTCACTGTCATTTTAAATTAATCTCTACACGCAATGTAAAAAATTATTTAAAGTTAATTACACGACACAGTAATCAGAATATTGTTTTTCTAAACGAATATTAAAACTGGTTGCTTACCTTTGAAATATCTTTAATCCCCATCCTCTCGTTAAAATTGTTGTAGATGCACAGGTCCTCGGTATCCAAACACTTAATATTTTTAAAAAAGATATGTTGTACGCACTGGCTGTAATTAAATCTGTGCAACTAAATAAATAAATTAAGGTTATAACTACCTTTTTCTGCTGCACGTATAGGCACACTAATACCACTTTCTATGTTTTAACTTATGCTTAATTGATATAAAACTGGTTATCGAGTAAAAGTAATTTTTGGAATGTAAATAAAATATAATATAATATATAAAAGATTACATACACACAAAATTGTTTTATAGAAAACGAATTCATTATAAAATCCTCATTAAAATATAACATAGAGTTAATTACTATTGGTGTAATTATATAATACCAATATTGAGTAGTATACTTTGTTTAATAATAATTGCTAAAAATCATAAATTTTTATAGAACGATTAAAAGAAAGAAATGACAGTAGGTATTACATAACGCTTAATTAAAAACAAAGTAATAAAATCTATTTTTATTTATCAGACTAGAATAGTAGGAAAACAAAAATTATACAATAATTTGATTATCTCGTCATTTAAGATTAAAGATACAGTGAAAACTTATTCACTAAATCAAACATAGGTAAATTATGTAATCTAAAATATAGAAACATTAACGTATAAAGTCCACACATTCGAATAGTAATCTTGCAGCGTCGTTTTGTTATAATGAAACCATCTAGAATTTTCTCTAGGAAGCGTAAATGATACCCTTGCGGTGCTCGTCCAAAGGAATCAAAATATTCCCCATTACCATTCTCGTCAATGTAGATAGCGGTCCAATGCTGACCTGGTTTGTTTGCAGGATCGGTGTTTACCATAATTTCACACGGTCTAGGTGCGTGTAGTGGCAGCTGATTTAAAGCACGTACAAGCCGAAACACATTCTTGTGGTTGGGGATCGATTTCAAGCATCTCAACACTTGTGCCGCATACATCTTTGGAATTGGTGTGCACCCAATCTTGCAATAGTAAGACGTTTTCTAGTGCACACATAGATTCGGCGATGTTATGGTTTAAACAACTATATGCTTTTGAATCCTTTTTCAATTTTTTAAGCGACGGACGACCATCCTCGTCTTTCCCCATTGTCGTAATCGCAGCTGTTCATAGACCTTGGTGTATTGTCGTGGTTCCCTTGCCGAAAAATTTGAATTTGTATTATAATAATAAGAAGCCTAATGCTAACTTGTAAGGCAGGTGTAGGGCTGCACAACTTGTTCTCTGGGCTTTGTCCCTTATCGTGGCCGCAATGGTGGAAAATTTGAATTTGTATTTGTATGTGTATTTAAGGCTGCAGGTTATGGCTGGAAATATGAATTGTATTATAATAAGGGGTATAATGCTAACTTGTAAGACAGATGTAGGGCTTAGCAACTTACTTTCAGGCCCTCGCCCTCGACAAAAAATTTGGATTTGTTTCTAACGCCATCTATGAGGGGAAATCTGAAGTGGTATAATAATAATAAGGAGGCCTAATGCTAACTTATAAGGCAGATGTAGGGCTTCGCAACTTACTTACTTTTGGGTCTAAGCCCCTGGTCCCTTGGCGGGATACTTGAATTTGGATTTGTATTTAAGTGTTTACATTCTGATTACTTATTGCTAGCTTATAAGAGAAAACACAGGAACCTGTGTTAGGGCCTGCGCTTTCCTGTCGTGGCGCTTGTTGGGAAATTTGAATTTGTATCGTCATCTAGTTGTGTATGGCCTAATGAATATCTTCTGTAATAAAGGTGGCGCCATCTAGCGTTATATTTCTAGAACTAATCAGGGTTTTGTTTGTGGCACCATCTAGTGGTATATTTTCAAACTAGCGAATGTTTTCTGTAATAGAGGCGGCGCCACCTAGCGGTATATTTCTAGTACTAATTAGGGTTGTTTGTGGTGCAATATAGCGGTGTAAAGGCTAACGGATGTTTTCTGTAATAGGGGTTGATCGTGTTCGTCTCTCCTTCGTCTCTTTCTCAAACATAAAAATCAATTACTCAAATCAAATTAATCAAATCAATCAAATTAAATACCAAACTGATTTAACTTAATCATACAAAATCAGCTCACAATTCAAAAAATAGCAGTATGATTGAACGCACAGAGTGTAAAAGAAAGCCAATCTCACACCTATGTAGCTACCCATCTAACCGTACTTTCGCATTAATTGCAGCATTGTTAGTGCAGGTTCAAACACCGTTAGGAAAAACAAGATTATTATCAAAATTGAAGGAAAGCTTAACGTTTGAAAATATATTATTATTATTATTATCATAAACCACAGTACATCATTTTTTATTTAATCACATCCTTTATCGGTCTTCTTCTAAACTCCTTTTTTCTGGCCGATAAAGGATGTGATTAAATAAAAATGATGTATTGTAGTTTATAATAATAATAATATATTCTCAAACGCTCAAGCCCCCTCCCAAGAAAAGGTATTCCGCCGCCAATGCTGGCGAACCTTGCTATCGTGCGGTCATCAATAAATTTAACGGATAATATCCAGAAACAACCATTTTTCATGTGGCCGTCCGAAAATTAGTGAAAAAAATTGTGGAAGCTGGTTCTGCTTTGGACATTAAAAAAAAACAGAACAAATTTATATGAAAACAATGCAGCATCCATTTTAGTTTCGCATTCAGCTGAAGAAAATCCCCACATCTCACTTAGAAACAGAGCTCTACAAACTGAAATTTCAAAATTAATTATTCAACAAATATTAAAAGATAACAAAATTAAACCGTTCAAACCCCATTTTAGAGAAACTTTGGAAGAGGCTGTTCAGACTAAACATTTGTATTTGTCTTTGTGAATGGGCCATAAAATTTTATCAGAAAGATTTTTACAAGGGAATTGTACTTTCGGATGAATCAACATTGTCTACCACTGGATTAGTTTCATCTGGAGACTACCGATATTGAGCTTGGAGAAATTCTCATTTTACAATTTGCGACCGACTACAGTATTTTAAAAAAGTTAATGTGTGATGCGCTGTCACTTACCATGGGACAATTGACGGGAATTTATTAACAATTGCTACAAACCATTTTAATGAAGAAATTAAAAATGTGCCTTTAAACCATTATAATCCAACGTATATTAAACAAGATGGATTCCCAGCTCACTATCCTCTGATCGTTCGCAATTGGTTAAAGAAAAAGTTTGGCGACAAATGGATAGGGAAAATTTTGTGGCACTCTCGAAGTCCCGTCATGTTCCTTTATTTGAGGGGGTTACAACAATTAGTCTGCGCGGAACCACAAAATAAGAATATCGATCTGTTGAAAGACATAATTGTTAATATAGTACGCTCAATATCGCTAGAACAAATTAGAAAAAGATCTGAAGAGCTACGAGCATGTACTGAAATGTGCCCTCACTTAGGAGCTGTTTTGTTTGAATAACTTGTTTTCAGGAATGTAAACACAATTTAAAATAAAACATTTGGTGTGCTTCTGTGTCTGTGCCTGCGTCTGTGTCTGTATCTGCGTCTGTGTCTGCGTCTGCGTCTCCGTCTGCGTCTGTGTCTGTGTCTGTGTCTGTGTCTGTGTCTGTGTCTGTGTCTGTGTCTGTGTCTGTGTCTGTATTGGTGTCTGCGTCTGCGTTTGTGTCTGCGTCTGCGTATGCGCCTGCGTTTGTGTCTGTGTTTGTGTCTGTGTCTGAGTCTGTGTCCGTGTCCGTGTCCGTGTCCGTGTCTGTGACTGTGTATGTCTGTGTCTGTGTCTGTGTCTGTGTCTGTGTCTGTGTCTGTGTCTGTGTCTGTGTCTGTGTCTGTTATGTCTGTGTCTGTGTCTGTGTCTGTGTCTGTGTCTGTGTCTGTGTCTGTGTCTGTGTCTGTGTCTGTGTCTGTGTCTGTGTCTGTGTCTGTGTCTGTGTCTGTGTCTGTGTCTGTGTCTGTGTCTGTGTCTGTGTCTGTGTCTGTGTCTGTGTCTGTGTCTGTGTCTGTCTGTGTCTGTGTCTGTGTCTGTGTCTGTGTCTGTGTCTGTGTCTGTGTCTGTGTCTGTGTCTGTGTCTGTGTCTGTGTCTGTGTCTGTATCTGTATCTGTGCCTGTGTCTGTGTCTGTCTCTGTGTCTGTGTCTGTGCTTGACTGTGACTGTGTCTGTGACTGTGTCTGTGACTGTCTGTGTCTGTGTCTGTGTCTGTGTCTGTGTCTGTGTCTGTGTCTGTGTCTGTGTCTGTGTCTGTGTCTGTGTCTGTGTCTGTGTCTGTGTCTGTCTCTGTGTCTGTGTCTGTGTCTGTGTCTGTGTCTGTGTCTGTGTCTGTGTCTGTGTCTGTGTCTGTGTCTGTCTGTGTCTGTGTCTGTGTCTGTGTCTGTGTCTGTGTCTGTCTGTCTGTGACTGTGTCTGTCTGTGTCTGTGTTTGTGTCTGTGTCTGTGTCTGTATCTGTGCCTGTGCCTGTGCCTGTGTCTGTGTCTGTGTCTGTGTCTGTGTCTATGTCTGTCTGTGTCTGTGTCTTTGCCTGTGTCTGTGTCTGTGTCTGTTTCTGTTTTGTGTCTGTGTCTGTGTCTGTGTCTGTGTCTGTCTGTGTCTGTGTCTGTGTCTGTGTCTGTGTCTGTGTCTGTGTCTGTGTCTGTGTCTGTGTCGTGTCTGTGTCTGAGTCTGTGCCTGTGTCTGTGTCTGTGCCTGTATTTGCGTCTGCTCTGGGTCTGCGTCTGCGTCTGCGTCTGCGTCTGCGCTGCGTTTGTGTCTGTGTTTGTGTCTGTGTCTGTGTCTGTATCTGTGTCTGTGTCTGTGTCTGTGTATGTGTCTGTGTCTGTGTCTGTGTCTGTGTCTGTGTCTGTGTCTGTGTCTGTGTCTGTGTCTGTGTTCTGTGTCTGTGTCTGTGTCTGTGTCTGTGTCTGTGTCTGTGTCTGTGTCTGTGTCTGTGTCTGTGTCTGTGTCTGTGTCTGTGCCTGTGCCTGTGTCTGTGTCTGTGTCTGTGTCTGTGTCTGTCTGTGTCTGTGTCTGTGTCTGTGTCTGTGTCTGTGTCTGTGTCTGTGTCTGTGTCTGTGTCTGTGTCTGTGTCTGTGTCTGTGTCTGTGTCTGTGTCTGTGTCTGTGTCTGTGTCTGTGTCTGTGTCTGTGTGTGTGTCTGATCTGTATCTGTATCTGTTCTGTGTCTGTGTCTGTGTCTGTGTCTGTGTCTGTGTCTGTGTCTGTGACTGTGTCTGTGTCTGTGTCTGTGTCTGTGTTTGTGTCTGTGTCTGTGTCTGTATCTGTGCCTGTGCCTGTGCTGTGTCTGTGTCTGTGTCTGTGTCTGTATGTCTGTGTCTGTGTCTGTGTCTTTGCCTGTGTCTGTGTCTGTTTCTGTTTTGTGTCTGTGTCTGTGCCTGTGTCTGTGTCTGTGTCTGTGTCTGTGTCTGTGTCGATTTCTGTGTCTAAGTCTGTTTCTGTGTCTGTGGCTGTGTCTGTGTCTATTGTCACGAGTTTAAATGGGAAACGGGTTTAATAGGAAAGTCTTCTCTACTCACCTACAGATAACACCGAGGCTGTCTAGCTCAGAACGGTTTAGGGGTCAAGAAAGGTTGTGGTGTACATAATCGACCAACACCTGAAATAACTATACCCTTCCACTCAAAAGCTTTATTTGTGTTACAACAATTAGTTACGGAACCACAAAATAATAATATCGATCTGGTGAAAGACATAGTTGTTAATATAGTACGCTCAATATCCCTAGAACAAATTAGAAAAGATGTGAAGAGCTACAAGCATGTACTGAAATGTGCCCTCACTTAGAGCTGTTTTGTTTGAATAACTTGTTTTCAGGAAAGTAAACACAATTTAAAATAAAACATTTGGTGTGTGTCTGTGTCTGTGCCAGCGTCTGCGTCTGTGTCTGCGTCTGCGTCTGCGTCTGCGTCTGTGTCTGTGTCTGTGTCGGTGCCTGTGTTTGAGTCTGTGCCTGTGTCTGTGTCTGTATCTGTGCCTGTATTTGCGTCTGCGTCTGCGTCTGCGTCGGCGTCTGCGTCTGCGTCTGCGGCTGCGTTTGTGTCTGTGTTTGTGTCTGTGTCTGTGTCTGTATCTGTGTCTGTGTCTGTGTCTGTGTGTCTGTGTCTGTGTCTGTGTCTGTGTCTGTGTATGTGTGTTGTGTCTGTGTCTGTGTCTGTGTCTGTGTCTGTGTCTGTGTCTGTGTCTGTGTCTGTGTCTGTGTCTGTGTCTGTGTCTGTGTCTGTGTCTGTGTAAGTGTCTGTGTCTGTGTCTGTGTCTGTGTCTGTGTCTGTGTCTGTGTCTGTGTCTGTGTCTGTGTCTGTGTCTGTGTCTGTGTCTGTGTCTGTGTCTGTGTCTGTGTCTGTGTCTGTGTCTGTGTCTGTGTCTGTGTCTGTGTCTGTGTCTGTGTCTGTGTCTGTGTCTGTGTCTGTGTCTGTGTCTGTGTCTGTGTCTGTGTCTGTATCTGTATCTGTATCTGTGTCTGTGTCTATGTCTGTGTCTGTGTCTTTGCCTGTGTCTGTGTTTGTGTCTATGTCTGTTTCTGGTTTGTGTCTGTGTCTGTGTCTGTGTCTGTGTCTGTGTCTGTGTCTGTGTCTGTGTCTGTTTTTGTGTCTGTGTCTGTGTCTGTGTCTGTGTCTGTGTCTGTGTCTGTGTCTGTGTCTGTGTCTGTGTCTGTGTCTGTGTCTGTGTCTGTGTCTGTGTCTGTGTCTGTGTCTGTGTCTGTGTCTGTGTCTGTGTCTGTGTCTGTGTCCTGTGCCTGTGCCTGTGTCTGTGTCTGTGTCTGTGTCTGTGTCTGTGTCTGTGTCAGTGACTGTGTCTGTGTCTGCGTCTGCGTCTGTGTCTGTGTATGTGTATGTGACTGTGTCTGGGTCTGTGCCTGTGTCTGTGTCTGTATTTGCGTCTGCGTCTGGGTCTGCGTCTGCGTCTGCGGCTGCGTTTGTGTTTGTGTTTGTGTCTGTGTTTGTCTCTGTATGTGTGTCTGTGTCTGTGTCTGTGTCTGTGTCTGTGTCACTGTTTGTGTCTGTATTTGTGTCTGTATTTGTGTCTGTGCCTGTGTCTGTGTCTGTGTCTGTGTCTGTGTCTGTGTCTGTGTCTGTGTCTGTGTCTGTGTCTGTGTCTGTGTCTGTGTCTGTGTCTGTGTCTGTGTCTGTGTCTGTGTCTGTGTCTGTGTCTGTGTCTGTGTCTGTGTCTGTGTCTGTGTCTGTGTCTGTGTCTGTGCCTGTGTCTGTATCTGTGCCTGTGTCTGTGTCTGTGTCTGTGTCTATGTCTGTGTCTGTGTCTGTGTCTGTGCCTGTGTCTGTGTCTGTTTATGTGTCTGTTTCTGTTTTGTGTGTGTGTCTGTGTCTGTGTCTGTGTCTGTGTCTGTGTCTGTGTATGTCTGTGTCTGTGTCTGTGTCTGTGTCTGTGTCTGTGTCTGTGTCTTTGCCTGTGTCTGGGTCTGTGTATGTGTCTGTTTCTGTTTTGTGTCTGTGTCTGTGTCTGTGTCTGTGTCTGTGTCTGTGTCTGTGTCTGTGTCTGTGTCTGTGTCTGTGGCTGTGTCTGTCTATTGTCACGTGTTTAAATGGGAAACAGGTTTAATAGGAAAGTCTTCTACTCACCTACAGATAACACTCGAGGCGGTCTAGCTCAGAACGATTTAGGGGTCAAGAAATATTGTGGTGTAATAATCGACCAACACCTGTAATAACTATACCCTTCCACTCAAAAGCTTTAGGGTGGCCACAACCCGTTTATACCCGATACATGTATATATATATATATATATATATATATATATATATATATATATATATATATATATATATATATATATACAGTGCGGATGATAGGTCTTACTTTAATCTCCGTTACTGAAGACAAAATTGAAAAACGCTTGGACACGTCAATTTTATTTCAAACGAGTTGTTTTTAACAAAAAAATTGTCACCCCTTTCACCCTCCCTTGACAGCTACCCTCCATTTTTTAAATAGCAAGGGTTGTCGTGTGATACATCCTTGGAAAAGATTTTAAAAGTAGAATTCAAAATTATCATTTTTAATTTTTTAAATAAAATAAACAAACAAATTATATTAAATTAAATCTTCAAAAATAAATGAACTAGACAAATTATTCTAATTAACAACTTAATTACTGTAAAAGGTGTTCAAATGTTCTCCATTTACTTCCTGGCGAAGTAGATTCTTTGTTTGGTTTCCTCCTAACCCTTTGTAGGGTCTGACATCAATTATGTTGCATTTTTCGAATATTTTTGTTGAAGTTCATCAAGTGTCATCACTAGGTGGCCACTCAATGAACCCACGACGCACAATCCATCTCGGATATAAATTGTTAAAAATTTCGAACTCGAGCAGCGTAATGTGGCGCAGCTCCATCTTGTTGAAAAACAATATCTTGAGTGAATTCACCTGGGTTGGTTCTAACCACATCATTAATTGCAGGGATTATTTGTGTTTCCAATAGGTTAAGGTAGCTATCCCCCGTTAAGTTACCTTCGATAAAAAGGGCCTATAATGTGATTCCTAGTATACCTGCCCAAACATTTAATTTGTTTTGGTATTGTGTGTGGCACTCTCGAAACAATAGAGGATTTTCGTCAGACCAATATCTTATGTTTTGTCAATGTACATGACCGTTTAAATAGAATGTAGCTTCATCGGAAAAACAAATATGTTGTAAGTAATTTGGATCTTGTGTAATATTATTATCCATAATTTCACAATATTGCATTCGTCGATCTGGATCATCCTCTGTCAATTCATGCACCATTTTTATTTTATATGGGTGAAATTTTGCTTCTTTAAAGTGCTTAAAACGGTCGAGTGACTTACTTCGCATTCGCGAGCAACATTTCTGCTTGAACTGGATGGATTTACTACAAATTGGGATACAATATCTACTTGGTTTTCCTCAGAAGTCTTATTTCTACGAACCCGTTTTTGTTTTCAACAGAACCAGTTTCAAAAAATTTGTAGTAGCCTATAGTAATGTCGATCAATTGGACGATCCGGAAAACGTTCATTAAATATTCTTACGCTTCATGAAAGTTACGACCAGCTTCACTAAATATTAGAACGGCTTCACATTTTTCCACTAAACCACGAGGTTGTACCATTTTGTCTGCTTGGAATACAAAAATTTACAGGGTACCACCAAAACTAACCAATTGTTAATAATTACGCTTTGCTGTTGTCAATATTGCTTAGACTCAATAGTGCTAAATGATTGTTATTTTGACAATGCTTGTCAAAAACTACTTGCCAACTAGATTGTTTAAAATTTCTAACAATGATACTTTCTTACCTACAAAGTATTTATTCGACAATAAGTAAGAACAAAAATTAAATAAACTTTGTTAATAGATTGTCCCATAAACAATTAAACAATTTATATACGAGATGGATTGTGCGTCGTGGGTTCATTGAGTGGCCACCTAGGTCACCAGATATGACTCCTATGGGGTTACCTTAAATCCAAAGTGTATGCGAGCCAGTTGATGGCATGATGAACTTCGTCAAAAAATATTCGAAGAATGCAACAGAATTGATATGCAGACTCTACAAAGGGTTAGGAGGAAACCAAACAAAGAATCTACTTCTGCCAGGAAGTAAATGGAGAACATTTTGAACACCTCCTGCAGTAATTAAGTTGTTAATTAGAATAATTTGTCCAGTTCATTCATTTTTGAAGATTTAATTTAATATTATTTGTTTGTATTTTTATTTAAAAAATTAAAAATGATAATTTTGAATTCTACTTTTAAAATCTTTTCCAACGATATATCGACGACTCCCATTGCTGTTTAAAAGATGGTGGGGGTAGCTGTCAAGGGAGGGTGAAAGGGTGACAATTTTTTTTTAAAACACCTCGTTTGAAAAAAATTGACGTGTCCGAGCGTTTTTCAATTTTGTCTTCAGTAACGGAGATTAAAGGGGAGGTAAGACTTATCATCCGCACTGTATTATATATTATATATATATATATATATATATATATATATATATATATATATATATATATATATATATATATATATGCACACATGTATCGGGTATAAACAGATTGTGGGCCATTCTAAAGCTTATGTATGGAAGGGTATAGTTATTTCAGATGATGGCGGATTATTGTATAGCAAATTTGTGATTTTTTGAAAAAATAGTCCAATATAGCCGACATCCTGATGAAGCCAAAGAATACAGAGGCAAGGTTAGATCGGTGTTAGATTCATCTAGCCGAACTAAACCTAACCTCTTTAACCTAGAAGGGAGAGCGGTCATTTTCCTTAAGAATGACCCAACGATCAAAATTCTCCCGGCAGACAAAGGAAACGCGACTGTGGTAATGGATATACATACTACAATAGTATGATCCAAGAATTACTAGACGGGGCAGTACAAACAAATACCAAAAGACCCCACACCATCAATTGATATACCTGACGCTGGCAAAACATAAGGGAGAGTTTTCCGATTACCAGAGAACTAGACTTATCCCACACTACAGCAAACCTTCGTATCTGTACAGCTTACCAAACATTCATAAGCAAGGAATTCCTCTATCCTTTAAACGAAAGGATTAACATGTATTATCAACAAAACGGAGCTGGGCCACACAATGCATGATTGGTTACTGAATATCTAAGTCACAGATTTGGAAATAATTGTATAGGTACGAATGAACCTATATGGTGGTCTACCAGATCGCCGGATCTAACAATATTAGATTTTGTCGTGTTTGCATACTTTAAACATTTCGTGTATGTTACCCCAGTTACAACACAAGAAGATCTAGAAGGCCGTTTGGATAGACCTTACGACAGTATTACACAAGAAATGCTGGAAAATGTGAATGAAAATTTTATAAGACGGCTTCAATTCTGTCTAAAACTGAACGGTGGGCATTTTGAACAGCTAATTAATTAAGTTCAATTATTAGGTATTATTAGCGAATAAGAGTATTATAAACATGTATTTTGAAGGTATTTGCTAATTTGTTGTTGGTGTTGAGTTTTATCAGTTTTGTTATTAAAGTTATCTACCAACTATTATAAGTTTTTTTTTGTTATGAACGAATAAGTTCAAAGGTAAATATGTAATTAAAAATTATTATTAATTTTATTAAATACATAAATAAAAAGTTTACCTCGAGTATTTGAACCTACGACCTGTCTTTAACAGTTAACCAACTGCGCCATCAGTTCAAGCCCCAATCGATGCAAAGTTTGTCTTTATGTATGTAGAACGATGTATGTTAGAATTTACATCAGTTCTACTACATAAACACAAAATTTACATCGATTGGGGCTAACTGATTCGCAGTAATTAGAAATCAGTCGTAGGTTCAAATACTGAGGTAAACTTTATTTATGTATTTAATAAAATTAAATAATTTTTTTACCAACTGTTTTTCGTTGATATTTCGACAGGGGCGGCTTCAGGACCATTTTGTGTTTATGGAAATTAAATAACAGTACATTATTTAGGAAAACAAGTGAATGTTATGTACACCATTTAATTTGAATTTATATGAGCTATTTTAAATAAGAGGCCCTTTTACTTTTTATAAATAAAACATAGTTTGGGTTTAAAAAACTGGATTTTATGATTTTAGTGTTAAATCAAATTATTAAAATTAAATCGTTGGCAAAATGAATACTTTTGCATAACTTTGGTTGTTATAAATAAATTGAAGCAAGTCATGGCCACCTTGAATGAACCAAAAATGAATTAAAAAATTAAAATGGGGTCCGGATTGAAATTTGACAATTGCGTTGTACGTATTTGAAGCCAGAGTCCAAAATGCAAACATATACAGGGTGTTCTATTTAAATTTCCAGTTTATATATCATTTACGACGAAACCGGATGTCGGCAAATTTGCTCTGATATAATCGACCAACATTTGAAATAATTATACCCTTCCATTCACAACCCTTTACACCTTATATATATATATATATATATATATATATGCATATCATAAACATATATAAACATAGGTTTGTGCAGTTGACCTACTATAACAAAAAACATGGAGGATATCTTAAAGTGAATATGGGTGTGGTCCACAATTTACCAAATAGTATTAGGAATTTGTAAAGTAAACGTTCTGAAGGTCACTTAAGTATAGACCAGACTAATAATTAAAAAGATTCATGCAGCAACAGTAACTTCTAGTAGTGTGTAATTTTAGCAGTGTGTGAAGTTTACTAATCGGTAAGTTCACTAAGTAGTGTTCTAGATACTAGCACGTTACTTAAACTCTTGTGGAACAGATGTACGGCTTCTAGTAAGTACACCGAGAATGTAGTAATTTTAGTTCATGCGAAAATAATTAAAGTTGTGGCCTTTGGTAGCGTAGCAGTGTTACCCTATCCTTGGCATCGTATTGAAGTTAGTGTAGACGAACCAAATCGGCAGGAAGGTATCCGTAGAACGTCCAATGGAAGGATATAAATTTAAGTAAAGTTAAGTTTCTGGTTACCAATATTGAACAGATACGGTTTAAATCCAGTAGTAATGCAATTCCTATAGGGACAAAATTCCGGAAATACTGAAAAGAAAAATTGAGGAATAAGTGCTAAAGGAAAGGGTACGTATTATATAAGGTGAAATTAACATCAATTACCACTATGTTCTTAGGCGAGCACACATGAAGTGGTACGAAATGCCTTCCGCTAGTCGATGGGGCATCCGTAATTTGTTTATAGTTGTACGCTGTCACACGCTGACAAAGAAATTTAGGAATTAATAGCAAATAAAGAAGACCTACGGAACAGCTTATCCCTTTTACGACGAAAAACTTCTTTATATCCGCAATATTCTTGTGAGTAACAAGTAATTTGGAACAGTAACTTTCAGAAAAGCTCAAGTAATTCTTGTTACAGTAATTCTTCCTATTTATATCCGACAAATCTTCAATTTAGAAATTTTAGAAGATATCAGAAACAAACATAATACACCTACGTACCACACAAAATTAAAAAACACTGAACGCGCTTCGATAGCTACGCTATCATCATCCGCGGTCAACTAGGGCGGATTAAAGAAAATTTCTAACATATATACCATCAGCGAGTAACGTTTCGTTGCTAATCTGGTGAAAGTGAAAGTGAAAGTTATGAAAGTTTAATGAGTTCAGAGTAGCTTAAAGGTCCTTGATCATCATTATTCATTAGAATTTGTTAGTTTCTCTAAACTTTCATAACAATCAAGTTCGTGCTTATTGCTAACATGTTTAATTAATGATACCTCATCTACTAAATGATTTTTATCAAACATATGTAAGGCTACGACAGACTTGTCCCAACGTTTGTATTTTATATGAGCTAAATGTTCTTTAAATCGAATTTTGATAGGTCGTTTAGTTTGCCCCACATATATTTGTTCACAATTTTTACAATTAATCTTATAAATTCCGACCTACCCTACTTAGCCACTTTATCTTTTGGATTGCCTAAAAGAGTTTGCAAACTATTATCTGAAGTAGTGACTGTTTCAAATTAATTTTGGAAAAGATTTTGGGTAGACCTTGTATAAGCAGGATAGTTTGGTAACTTTACATACTTTGTTTCTATTCGTTTTCTAGCATTACCTAATGTAGTTACGTTCTTAACCCTCATCCAATGTGTTTGTTTCCTAAGTATATTCATAGCCACTTCATCTGAAAAACCATTGTATGCAGTAATTCCTTTAATAGTGCGCAATTATTTATTATAATTTTGAACTGAAAGAAGAAAATTAAGCAATCTACAAACCAAACAGTTAAAAGCCGCGAGTTTATTCTGACTACAGTGATTTGAGTGATTGGTTATGAATCTTTTAGTGCTAGTTTCCTTACGATAAATATCTGTATCTGGTTTACTACCATTTCTTATTACCAGAGTATCAAGGAACGGGAGACTGTCATTTGCCTCTATCTCATAGGTAAATTTGATTGTCGGAAATTTAGAATTTAGTTTCTACAATGTTCTCAGCTCTACAAATTTTAGTATTAAGGATGGCAAACACATCATCCACGTATCTAATCCAAACTCTAGGAAAATAAGGCAAATCGCGTTTTAAGTCTGTCTCAAATTTACCCATGAATAGATTGGCTATAAACGGAGATAAGCTATTGCCCATTGTCGTACCATGTTCTTGCTGAACAAATTGATGGTTAATTTTGAAAACGGTTTGTTTCATACACAAATCTGTTACTTTAAGAAAATTTTCTACTTCCTTATCGTCCAAATGGTTTTGTTTTAAAACATCTTCTAAATAAACTAAGGTTTGATCTATTGGAACACTCGGAAACAGTGAACAAACGTCGAATGAGACTAAAATTTCATTTTATGTAAGTTCATTGTTTTTAATTTTAGCAATAAATTCATACGAATTTGCCACACTGAAGTTGGGCTGTTGGTAGGAGAGGTTATGAAATTTACAAGATAACCATTTGGACAGCAGATAAGTAGGTAACGAAAAATTGTTAGAATTGATTTCTTCGTTATCGATTGATATTGAATAAAATGCTATTGGGTTTAAATGTTCTAACCTCGTGTTATTGAGTAGATCTAAACCTTTGGAGATACGGAAATTCGCCCATAAGTGGCGTAAATATGTACTTTCGTTCAATAAAATTATAATTTGTTGATTTACATTTTTTATGTAACAGACTATAAGGACATTATTTTAATAAAAGGAATTCCAATACAGTGTGTAGTATGTCTTATTTACTAAGCTTTCACATCGTGGATTATTTGTGCAGAAATATGTTAAGCGCGTTAGTCTGTGTCAGTTCCTGTGTCTGTGTCAGTGTCAAATTTATCAAAACAAATGTCGTACAACCTTTGGCATACTAATCGCTGAGTTGCCACATTTAACTTCTATAAATAGAGCTCTGATCGAAGTGTTGCGTAACAATTGCGAGACATAAATACGGGCACTAATTAAAAACGTAACAAATTATACCACAGGTTGGCGCTTCAAGCCCTACGCTAACTTGTGGTTGTTGCAAATAGGATTCTGACTTAAGAAATGTGGGGACGGTTGTTAGAAAGAACATGGAGGCTCTGAAAACCACAGCTACTAGATAAGGGGTTTAGTGTTAGAAATAAATTATACCACAAGCGAAGGGTTACAGCTATATATACATATATATTATTATATATATATATATATATATATATATATATTTATCTGCTGGATATCTTTTTACCTTTAGGGCAGCTTATGTTTGACAATTATTTTAATGACAGCAAAATAAAATAACAAATTGGACTCTATGATTGTCGTGTGGAAGTGGTGAAACCTTTGATACCACCAATAAGAAACCCACCTTGTCACATACACCCACCAAAACTCTCCAACAGGGGTGGAAAAATATACTCACTGAAGATGCACTGTTTGCAATAAAATAAAATTAGAAAAGAAACTGTTTACCATTGTTCAGCTTCCCCAGGGTGGCCTGTTCTTTGCTTTGAATCATGTTTTTAATATTTTACAAAAATACTTACAGCTAGGTTCACATACGTTTCTGGTTTCACTTGTTTCACTCTTTACCTCTATTAACAGAAAGATTTTATATGGCGTCTTTCGACGTCAAGAGCCCATAAGGATCTTATTTATTGTTTTCTTTGCATAATAAATGTTTTCTTGCTAAGATAATTGAAAAGTTTGCTTATTCTAAAACACCTGGTAAATTTTAAGAGCACTTAATGTGTTAACCCTACATATCTGGACTGATTTACAGTAATATTAACATTGAGGTATACATTCTAGATAAAATTTCACATACACACATATAAAACATGGTGATAATTATTGATAATTGAATAATTTATATGTTGCAACGAATGTATAATCATTAAAAATAAGTTCATGAAAGTATGTAATTTATTCAATATTGAAAATAGAAGCCTAAACTTAGATACAATGCATGGCAAAGAAGTGAAACTAAAAGTATGATTGACTTGTTAGTGTATGATGAACGACTTAGAAACCTGGTGAGAGACACAAAAGTAATGCGTGGATCGGACCACTTTTTGGTTGTATCGAGAGTGTGCTTAAGGTAAATGTAGGTCTGGAGAAGGAAAGCAAACGTGGTGCGAACGTCTAGAATTAGGGTAAACAAACTAGTAGATAATGGAGCGAGAATGAAATACGCCGATGCTGTGAGTAAAGAGTTGAATGAAACAGTGTGGCACGAACAAATAAAAGACACTGACGTTGAAAGTGCATGGACAAGCTTGAAAAATTGTGTTGCGTATTGTGCCGTGCGGATATGTGGAAGAGCGTCTGTAGGTAAGCGGAAAAAAATGCGCTTGGTGGAATGAATCGGTAAAAAAGAGAGTATGTAAGAAAAAAGATACATACATGGCAATGAATGCTGCAAAAAATGAGACTGAGAAGAATCGATTGTCTGAAGTATATAGATTAAGAAACAAAGAAGTGAAGGAGATAGTGAGAATAAGAAAATGGGAAGTGATGGCCGTGGAAGGACAGAAAATGCAGAGGGAATCAAAAACTCTTCTGGAAATGGGACTAAAATACAAAACGTGGCCCAAAACAGAACTCTGCAGGAGTGATGAATACGAGCAACGAGATAGTATGGGACGATTGTGAAGTGAGGAAATGCTGGCATGGATATTTCGGAAATGTGTACAGTAGTGAGGAAAGTAAGACTGAAGGGTTGAATAAGGAGAATGTAGAACGAATGGCGAATAAAACTGAAAAGGATATTGGGATAAATGAGGTAGAGAAAACGGTAGGAAGCTTGAAAAACGTAAAGCAGCAGGCGTAGATGAAATCATTGCTGAAATGCTGAAGTATGGAAGTGAAAAGCTTATACGAGGATTGTGTGAATTATTCAATGTACTGTGTAAGGGTAGGGGGAACAATAGTGATTGCAAGAACTACAGAGGAATAAGTTTGCTCAGTGTACCTGGTAATGTATTTGGTAGAATATTGATTGATAGCGCACGAGAAGCTACACGGACTAAGATTTGGGGTGTGCAGGGTGGCTTCATGCAAAGGAGAGGATCTGTTGATCGGATGGCTGATGATCGAAAAGTGTTTAAGTGTAAAAAGGAAACTGTACTGTGCGTTTGTAGACCTGGAGAAAGCATACGACAGAGTGAATAGGGAGAAGGTGTGCGAAATATTAAATGAATATGGCGTTAATAAAGGTCTAATAACGGAATAAGGGCAGTATACAACGGTAGCCGGGTATATGTTAGGGTAAGAGTAGGTGGAGTGAATACTTTAATATTGAGTAAGGAGTGCGACAACACTGTGTGATGTCACCGTGATTGTTCAATGTATACATGGATAAATGTCTTAGACAAGCATGTACCGTTATAAATGGTGTAATGGTTGGTGACGTAAATGTACCAGTTGTAGTGAATGCAGATGACACAGTCTTATTAAGCGACAGTGCGGATGAGCTACAAACTGCTCTGAGGAAGTTTGATACAGTCTGTGAGAGCATGGACCTAACGGTAAATGTGAACAAAACTAAAATTGTGGTGTTAAATCGGGAAGGTGGAAAGGAGAGTAGAGTATTTACTCTGCAATATGAAATTGTGGAACAAGTGGACGAGCTGGTATATCTGGCTAGAATGTTTACGGCAGATGGTACAATGGAGGGCGAGATTGGACGAAGGGTCAATGCTGGAAGGAAAGTGATTAGAAGTATGTGCGCTATAATGAGAAACGAAAGCATGAGCCTAGCTGTGAAACGAGTAGTCTATAATGAAGTTTTTGTCCCGAGTTTTGGTGGGTGTATGTGACAAGGTGGGTTTCTTATTGGTGGTAACAAAGGTTTCACCACTTCCACAAATAATTGTCAAAAATAAGCTACCCTAAAGGTAAAAAGATATCCAGCAGATAAATATATATATATATATATATATATATATATATATATAATTTAGAAATAGTTGTGGCTGACTAGTTAAACATTAAAGACTAAATTAGTGGGGATGCAGCCAAAAGGTTTAGGGCAGAAAAATAAGACTCTTTTTACTTAATTGAGAGCTTTCGGAATTCTTTATTCCTTCGTCAGTCAAAATTCTACAATAGGTATTAAATTATTGTAAGTTATATAAGGTACAAAATCGATTACAGTATGTGAGGTTGCTATTTAAAAAACTTGCAAACATTGATAATAAAAAGATTAATTTTGAAAATATTGAAACATTAAAATTTAATGTGATGTAATTTATGATTGACAGTTTGTGTATATACATGGTAACGAAATGGATAAAGAAATAGAGTTGTTGGAAGTGGACTGTCTTAATTGTTTATTTAACTGACGTTGGTTATCTAAATATAATATGTTTGAATAAATTACATTTAGATTTTGAATATCAATTCTTTTATTCATAGAATTTTGTTCACAATGAATATGAGCCATTTCTAAGAAAGACCTTTTGAACAAATTGTTATTAAAGTCAGGAAGGTGTCCTGTTTCATTAGCGTGTTGTGAAAGGGCGCATGCATCCTTTCTGACTTTAATATCACTACGATGGGAGGTTAGCCTATACTTTAAGTTTCTAGATGTCATGCCTATGTATTTTAGATGACCGTTATTACAATCAATTTTGTAAACTATTAGTTTTATTTTTAGTTTCAACTTTATCTTTTAATTTTGAAAAGAGATTACCAATCTTTTTTGTAGGGCGAGACGCTATTATAATATTTTCTTCTTGCTTTAAAATATTTATAATTTTGGGAGTAACTTCTGTAATGTATGGAAATGATCTACCTATATATTTTATTAATGTTTTGATTGTTTGAGTTATTATGACTGTCAATATTGTTATCTTTTTTTGTTTGTAGAAAAAATTGTTTTTTTTTTAATTTTTGATGGATAACAGTTGTTAATAAATAGGTCGTATAATTTTTTTAGGCTATTGTTCCTTAGTGTTGGATGGCAAATTTTAGTAATTCTGTTTTTTAACATCAATACTATGTTCAGTTTCATTTTTTCGGTGTGATGTGAGAAATAATTTATATATCTACTAGAACTGGAATGTTTGTTATACCAGTCTAATATTATTGTATTATTTTCAGTTCTGATAAGTTTAGTATCGAGGAAGAAAACACTGTTATTTGTTTCTTCTTCTGTTGTAAACTGAATATTTGTATTATAGTTATTAAAAACAGTTAGATGTCATCAACATATTTTTAATAAAGGGTAAATTAAAAGAAAGTAAAGGGATACAATAATCTAATAAATCATCCATGACATACTGTGCTAAGATAGGAGAAATTTTAGATCGCATAGGGGTTCCAAGTTTTGTAAATAAAATTGATTTTGAAAGAAAATAATTTGTGTTAAAACAAACGTCATAACATCAATAAATGTATTTTTATTAAGTGTACAATAATTTGTTATTGTTTCCCAATGTTTATGAATGCTTTTTATTATTAAATCAAGAGGAATATTAGTGAATAGCAATATTACATCTAAACTAATAATTTTATAATTATTAGGTAATTTATAATTGTTGATTAAAGTTGAAAAATGAAAAGAATCAGGAATGTAATATGTATTATCTTGGTTGTAAGCTCTAGTTAAAATATCAGTTAAAAATTGTGTTAATTTGATATTAGGAGATTCTATAGAAGGTATAATAGGTCTTAATGATAATATTGGTTTATGAATTTTTGGTAAAGCATAAAATTTAGGTGATATACCTTGATAGAAAGTTAAAGTTTTGGCGATTTCATCTGTGATATCGTTTTGATTTTTTAATTTAGAGACAAGTTTGTTAGATTTTTGTTGAAAGGTAGGGTAGGGTGGGGCCGCTTCGGACATGGGGGGCACCTCCGGACATTTTAAAAATACCGCCTTTTATTACAACCAACCACGTGTTGCTTATCATTTTAGTTTGCTTTGAGCATTTGTTAGACGTGTGCTGATTTTGGTAGAGCTAGTTGTTTAAATTACGTTTTTCTGGAGGAATTGATGTTTTGTACGTATCAAGGTAAATATAAGCAATCATAGTAAATTAGAAATATTGTTTTTATCTCGTTTTATTTACTTGGGTTCGGAAACATGTGTGTATGTGGGCCATTTTGTCTGTAACATAACCTGTAAAGTAATATTGTCGGCTGCATTGACACGAAGTTTTACATGATTTTATGAAAAACTAAATGGGGCAGGTCCGGACAAAATGATGGGGTACCTTCGGACGTCCGAAGGTGCCTCACTTTAGTTTAGTTTTTATTCAATTAGGGTTTCGGTTACTTCTTAATTTTTTGTTGTTATGGAATTTGGGACTACATTTACAATCTACGTTAAAACTTCGATAGTTAATTAAAATTTGAAGTTTTATCCAGATCCCTCTCCAGTAGATGAAATAAGACATATGGTTCAATCCCTTATAGACATTATTGTTGACAATGCGACAACACCACTCATAAATATAATCTCGGACATTTCAGTGCAACTTTCAGACATCAGACCGTTTCCTAAAGCACCCACACGTAAAACAAACAGAAAGACGAAAACTGAAAAATCAAGGATTTATACAAAAACTCCTGAAAAACTACGCCTTGAGTAAATTGAGAGAGAACGGAAATTAAAGACCGAAAAAACTGGAGTAAAAAGAAAAATTACATCTGTAGAAGCAACTCTCTCAAAACAAATGAAAGAAGTCGTAAAACCTAAAAGAACTGCAAAACGTAAAAAACCTGAAGAAACTTCATCGTCAGACTCAGAAATTGACATCCCTAAATCTTATACAAAGAAACAAAGTTTTCTCAATGTATCTTCTGATTCTGATTTAGACCTAAATCCAGATCCCAACGATGAGCTAACTCTGCTTGGAGATGAAACGATTGCAACTGATGATTACCTGCTGGTTTGTTCTACTACAGAGAGGAGTGAGTTGTACTATATCGGTCAGGTGCAAGAGGTTTACAAACCGGATGAATATGTAGCTAAATTCATGAGGTGCAAGAAAAATTGTTTTCATTTTCCACAGATAGACATTTCTACAATTTCTAGACGAGATGTTATAGCAAAATTGCCCAAACCTGCTAAAATGACTGGTTCATCACGATTGTCCGGATTTGTAAATTTCCTGTGGACTTTTTTCCATATTATATTCAATAATCCTTTTGTTTTATAACATTATTATATGAATACAATTTTTCTCTTGTCACATAGTTATGTGTCCATACCTACCCCACCCATGTCCGAGAAGTGCCTCACTGTGGGCAGGTTCGGACAAAAGCAGCGACGTAAACATTGTTAATTTACTCAAAATGCTAGTGATGTATGTTGGTGGTAAAATTTTCAAATAAAACTAACACCGTAACGTATCAGTTGGTGCGTCTTTTGGACTTCAAGCATTTTAAAAAAAATTTTAAATCGTTTCGAAAAAAATCGTCCGAAGCTGCCCCACCCACCCCTAGATGTGGGATCTCTGGGTATTTTTTATAATAATTTTCATCATTCAATAGGTCTTTAGATAAATTCTCATATTGTTGTTTGTACATGATTACAGTAGTGTTTCCTTTATCAGATTTAGTAACAATTAGGTCAGGGTGTTTATTGAAGAAGATTTTAGTTACATGAAACCATTTTTGGAAAATAGAAAAATTGTTTATGTCTTTATATAAAAAGTTTGGGATGATATTGCTAATTTGTCCATTGTATATATTACGTTAGTTTGTATCATGTAATATGTGAAATAGCAAACTCAACATCTGCTAACAATTTTTTTATATTAATTTCATTTTTATTAGGTTGAAGACAAAATTTAGGTCCCAACGATAATAAACTTTTGAATTCATTAGGAATTTCAACAGTAGTTAGGTTTTTTAACCAATTTTCATTAATTAAGATTTTAAGTTTATTGTTATTTTGTAGATTATTAATTTTAGATAAATTTGAGGTTTTAATGGAATGAAATAATCTGTCTGTTATAGATAATAGATTGTTTTCTTTGGAATTCGTTCAATATGTGAATTGGAATGATATTAAGTATTTGATTTTCAATTTTAAGTTGATTGACCTGAAAACTGTTGATATTACTATGAGTTGCTTTAATTTCTAAGTTTAGTATTTTAGTATTTAACCTTTTGTTTAAATTGCATGCTAGTTGTCCACATCTTCCATCATGAGTTAGTATTAGGTCTTGAATTCTTTTTGTTCTGTCAGAAATATGTTTTGGTGTTAAAACATTTTTCTCATAAGAACAATCTTTCTATTTCGTAAAGATGCAAGTTTGTTGTTGATATTGGCCCATTTTTTAGATTTATTGAAGTAATTATAAAATCATTAGTTTAGATGTAGTATCGCTATTCATAATATTCCTCTTGATTTAATAATAAAAAGCATTCATAAACATTGCAAAACAATAACAAATTATTGTACACTTCATAAAAATACATTTATTGATGTTATGACGTTTGTTTTAACACAAATTATTTTTCTTTCAAAATCAATTTTATTTACAAAAAGTTGGAACCCTATAGGATCTAAAATTTTTATCTTAGCACAGTATGTCATGGATGATTTATTAGATTATTGTATCCCTTTACTTTCTTTTAATTTACCCTTTATTAAAAAATATGTTGATGACATCTGTGTCATACCACAAATTCTGAAAATGAAATTCTACTGTTTTAATAACTATATACAGATATTCAGTTTACAACAGAAGAAGAAACAAATGACAGTGTTCTTCTCGATACTAAACTTATCAGAACTGAAAAAATACATAATATTATTAAATTATTTACATCACACCGAAAATGAAACTGAACATTATTGATGTTAAAAACTGATTATGAACAAAATTCTATGAATAAAAGAACTGACATTCAAAATCTAAATGTAATTTATTCAAACATATTATATTTAGATAACAACGTCAGTTAAATAAACAATTAAGACAGTCCACTTAACAATCTATTTCTTTATCCATTTACTTACCATGTATTAACAAACTGTCATTCATAAATTAATAACATTAAATTTTAATGTTTCAATATTTTCAAAATTAATCTTTTATTATCAATGTTTGAAAGTTTTTAAATAGAATCACATACTGTAAGTTATAGATTTTTGTGGCTTATATAACTTAAATAATTTAATACCTATTGTAGAATTTTGACTGACGAAGGAAAAGAATTGAAAGCTCTCAATTAAGTAAAAGAGTCTTATTTTTCTGTAAACTTTTCTGCATCACTAATTTAGTCTTTTATATATATATATATATATATATATATATTATATATATATATATATATATATATATATATATATATATATATATATATATATATATTTGTCGCTGAATATCTTTTGTAGGGCAGTCAAGGAAAAGTGTATGCAACTACCAACCACTGCGGAATGATGATGAAAAATAGAGTCCGAAACGTTTTGAACTGTCTACCCAGTAATGTTAGATAGGTTAAAATTCTATTAAAATCTTTTTATTTTACTTTATCGTAAATTTTGTTTATGTGTTTTGTTTTTCTACGTAATAAATAATGTTTTATAATGCGAATTTTTTTTATTTTCCACAGGTTACTAGATAATAGAAACTAAAATTGAAAAATACACAATTGCTAATTTCTAAGTTTAGTTTTAGTATTTAACCTTTTTTAAATTGCATGCTGTTCCACATCTTCCATCATGAGTTAGTATTAGGTCTTGAATTCTTTTTGTTCTGTCAGAAATAGTGGTTTAAACATTTTTTACAGTGAAGAACAATCTTTCTATTTCGAAAGATGCAAGTTTGTTGTTGATATTCCCATTTTTTTAAGAGTTGAGTGTATTGAAGTAATTATAAAATCATTAGTTTAGATGTAGTATCGCTATTCACTAATATTCCTCTTGATTTAATAATAAAAAGCATTCATAAACATTGCAAAACAATAACAAATTATTGTACACTTCATAAAAAATACATTTATTGATGTTATGACGTTTGTTTTAACACAAATTATTTTTCTTCAAAAATCAATTTTATTTACAAAAGTTGAACTAGGATCTAAAATTTCTCTATCTTAGCACATGTCATGGATGATTTATTAGATTATTGTATCCTTTACTTTCTTTTAATACCCTTTATTAAAAATATGTTGATGACATCATGTCATACCACAAAATTCTGAAAATGAAATTCTACTGTTTTTAATAACTATATACAGATATTCAGTTTACAACAGAAGAAGAAACAAATGACAGTGTTTTCCTCGATACTAAACTTATCAGAACTGAAAATAATACAATAATATTATTAAATTATTTCTCACATCACACGAAAAATGAAACTGAACATGTATTGATGTTAAAAACTGATTATGAACAAAATTTATGAATAAAAGAACTGACATTCAAAATCTAAATGTAATTTATTCAAACATATTATATTTAGATAACCAACGTCAGTTAAATAAACAATTAAGACAGTCCACTTCCAGCAACTCTATTTCTTTATCCATTTTACCATGTATATACACAAACTGTCATTCATAAATTACATAACATTAAATTTTAATGTTTCAATATTTTCAAAATTAATCTTTTATTATCAATGTTTAAGTTTTAAATACAACTCACATACTGTAGTTATAGATTTTTGTCTTATATAACTTACAATAATTTAATACCTATTGTAGAATTTTGACTGACGAAGGAATAAAGAATTCAAAGCTCTCAATTAAGTAAACAGAGTCTTATTTTTCTGCCCTAAACCTTTTGGCTGCATCTCCACTAATTTAGTCTTTTTATATATATATATATATATTATATATATATATATATATATATATATATATATATATATATATATATATATTTGTCTGTGAATATCTTTTTGTAGAACGTCAAGGAAAAGTGTATGCTGAACTACCAACCACTGGGATATGAAAATAGAGTCCGAAACGTTTTTGCAACTGTCCACCAGTAATGTTAGATAGTTAAAATTCATTAAAATCTTTTTTTTTTACTTTAGCTCGTAATTTTGTTTTTGTGTTTTCGTGTTTTTCTACGTAATAAATAATGTTTTATAATGCGAATCGTTTTTGTTTATTTTCCACAGGTTACTAGATAATAGAAACTAAAAATTGAAAAATACAACAAATTTGCTTTAATTTCTAAGTTTAGTATTTTAGTATTTAACCTTTTGTTTAAATTGCATGCTAGTTGTCCACATCTTCCATCATGAGTTAGTATTAGGTCTTGAATTCTTTTTGTTCTGTCAGAAATATGTTTTGGTGTTAAAACATTTTTTCTACAGTGAAGAACAATCTTTCTATTTCGTAAAGATGCAAGTTTGTTGTTGATATTGGCCCATTTTTTTAGGAGTTGAGTGTATTGAAGTAATTATAAAATCATTAGTTTAGATGTAGTATCGCTATTCACTAATATTCCTCTTGATTTAATAATAAAAAGCATTCATAAACATTGCAAAACAATAACAAATTATTGTACACTTCATAAAAATACATTTATTGATGTTATGACGTTTGTTTTAACACAAATTATTTTTCTTTCAAAAATCAATTTTATTTACAAAAAGTTGGAACCCCTATAGGATCTAAAATTTCTCCTATCTTAGCACAGTATGTCATGGATGATTTATTAGATTATTGTATCCCTTTACTTTCTTTTAATTTACCCTTTATTAAAAAATATGTTGATGACATCATATGTGTCATACCACAAAATTCTGAAAATGAAATTCTACTGTTTTTAATAACTATATACAGATATTCAGTTTACAACAGAAGAAGAAACAAATGACAGTGTTCCCTTCCTCGATACTAAACTTATCAGAACTGAAAATAATACAATAATATTATTAAATTATTTCTCACATCACACCGAAAAAATGAAACTGAACATAGTATTGATGTTAAAAAACTGATTATGAACAAAATTCTATGAATAAAAGAACTGACATTCAAAATCTAAATGTAATTTATTCAAACATATTATATTTAGATAACCAACGTCAGTTAAATAAACAATTAAGACAGTCCACTTCCAACAACTCTATTTCTTTATCCATTTACTTACCATGTATATACACAAACTGTCATTCATAAATTACATAACATTAAATTTTAATGTTTCAATATTTTCAAAATTAATCTTTTTATTATCAATGTTTGCAAGTTTTTTAAATAGCAACCTCACATACTGTAAGTTATAGATTTTTGTGGCTTATATAACTTACAATAATTTAATACCTATTGTAGAATTTTGACTGACGAAGGAATAAAGAATTCCGAAAGCTCTCAATTAAGTAAACAGAGTCTTATTTTTCTGCCCTAAACCTTTTGGCTGCATCTCCACTAATTTAGTCTTATATATATATATATATATATATATATATATATATATATATTTGTCTGCTGAATATCTTTTTGTAGAGGCACGTCAAGGAAAAAGTGTATGCTGAACTACCAACCACTGCGGAAGATATGAAAAATAGAGTCCGAAACGTTTTTGCAACTGTCCACCCAGTAATGTTAGATAGGGTTAAAAATTCTATTAAAATCTTTTTTATTTTTACTTTAGCTCGTAATTTTGTTTTTTGTGTTTTCGTGTTTTTCTACGTAATAAATAATGTTTTATAATGCGAATCGTTTTTGTTTATTTTCCACAGGTTACTAGATAATAGAAACTAAAAATTGAAAAATACAACAAATTAATCAGAAATTGTGAAATTAAAAAAAATCTATGGAAGGTAGATACCGACAAATTTATATCGTTAGAAAGGTAAAAAATTCCGCATTTGATGCAAAAAATTTTAAATTGCCGTTCAGTTTGAAAAAATCAACTAACCATTGATTTAAATTTTCTAAATTGACAAAGTAATTTCTTTAAACACAAGAAGAATTCGGATTTGACCGTCCGGTCTGCGCTAGTACATTTAATGTCTAGTAACATTGCAGAGTCATGGCCTTCTAAGTTTTGTGATCACAGCGATATTTATTTTTTTTCATACATCTACTTTTTGTAAAAATGACGATTTGCGGCTAAACGATTCGTTTTGAGTACCATGTACATAAAGTCGCACTAGAATTGGCCAAGGAATCCAAATATGCAATAATATACAGTGGGTTCCATTTTAAAAAATGCAACTTTGATATAAATCGGTATCGGCCTCTGTAGGCTTTACGATTCAAGTGAAAATATTTTAGGTTTGTAGCCTTAAGGATACCCCACCACATCCCATTAACAAACTTAATAAACTAAACTAAACATTCCTTAATAAACCCATATTTTTTTATACCACCTTCCTTTAATAGGGATAATATGGCATCACTAGATCCGTTTTGTCGATGCCTCCCATAAAACGATTGTAGTTGCAAACAGCTTCAGACTTCTTTCCTTACTGCCTTTCATTAAAATATTTAATTAAGTTATTCCCAAACTCTGTTGAAATGTAGAATAAATCTCTAGTATTTCCCCATTTTGAAATTACCTACCGCACAAGTAGAACACCGACACCCTCCCACTTTTTTTGTGACGTTATAGGCCCCACCTCCTGGGACACCTTCCACTCTATTTTATTGACTGCTTCTTTTTGGGGGCCATTTTCAACCCCTTGATGGAATTTCCTTCCCTAATTAAGGCCCTTCTGCTTGTATTAATGACCTTTTTGGCAGTTCAGTCCCTAGAAGGTAGGCAAATGCGTGCGCATACAATGTTCTGATTTGTGGTCCTAAGGGCAGCCCGTTTTACCTGATTGGTCGTACGTGCGTCTGCTCTTCTGGTTTATGATTGATTCTTAGTCTCCGCCCAGCCTCTGAGCTCTGATTGGAGGCCTAAGGCTCTGTATTCTGGTTGGTTACAGCGGGAAATTTGAAACCCTAGTGCTAACGTGTAAGACAGCTATGAGAACTTGTGTTAAGGTCTGTGCCCTCTAGTCGTGGCCCCCTTGGCTGGAAATAGTATTGTAATAAGGGGGCCCTAATGCTATCTCGTAATATAGCTATAAGAACCTGTGTTAGGGTCTGCGCCCTCTTGTCGTTGCCCACTTGTTGCGAAACTTGAATTTATTTGTAGGGCTATCTAGTGGTGTATGGACTAATGAATATTTTTTCTGTAATAAAGGTGGCTTTACCTAGCGGTATATTTCTTGAACTAATTAGGGATTGTTTGTGGCGTGTATTTTTAAAGTAGTGAGTGTTTTCTGTAATAGAAGTTGATCATGCACGCCTGTCTCTCTTTCTTTCTCTCATTTATCCGTTTCTCTTTCGCTCTCGGCTCTTTCTCAAACAAGAAAATCAAATCAGATCAAATTAATTTATTCATTAAGCACATCAATCGCAAACAAATCATGCTCGCTCAAATCAATCAATCAACTAAATCAATCTGAATAAAATCAGATCATAACTTACAGTTTGCGAAAACCAGCTTACAGTTCAAAAATACTGATTTGGTTTAATGAATTAGGTCTTGCTTGCTCAAAATCAGCCACAGTTCAAAATGCAAAATTGCTATAACGAAAATAAAAAGACAACAGATTTTAATGGTTTGTTATAAGCGAATCAATAACTACAAAGCTTAAAATCCATAAATACGTACTCGCATAATGTTATTAATTAAAAAATAGCGTAACGCTCACAGCTTCATCTAATTAACTAAACAAATGAGTTGAGATCGAGTCTGTAGAATAACAGTTGACGGTATTGCAATGTTGGTTCATGACATCCTCCTCATCCTAAAGAATAATAATACATTAAAATCTTTATTGGCATTTTGTGAACAATATCAAGTGAAATATATATTAAAAATGATACGATACCTTCACATGTGTTTTGCTTTCGGCTGTTCTAATAATAATAATGCGTCGGGGAACTAAATATTGAAATATTTTATACAGCTCACTAAACCCGTTCTGTGTATTTACTTATAAATAGGTGATATAAAACTGGCTATTGTTTTTTGCATCATTAAGTAAGTGATTTTTAGAGAGTAAATATACAAACAAACCTAATTATTTCTATCACACTTACTACAACTCGCATTTACCTTTCCCTTTCGCAGACTTGTTACCGCGACCTTACATGCACGAATTTATATAAAACGATGTTTTTTATTTACAACATGCATTTAAAATGATTTTACCTATATGATAAACCTGTTTATGGAATGCAGTTATTAGTATTAAACAGATATACAATTTCATTAATATGAATTGGAAAGTAGCAATCCCCAATGGCATCATGTTAATTAATGTGTCTACAAATATTTTTCAATTTTGCTGCTGCAAAATACATTAAGGTCTAAATTAAATATTAGGAGAAATAATCATAATAATAATTTCTACCCTAATGCAATGGCGCTTCTTATATAGGCAGATTATCTATCTAAGCGGTCAGCACCTACACATTCGAAAAAATTATGCCTGATTTATTTGCATGTTCAATTACACACACATGTACTTCACGTTATATTGGCTTTTACCAGCAGGGATTTAATAGCCATGCTAATTAAACACTTTTAAATTTTCTAATCTGAAATAAGAGTGAGTGGCGTAATTCAACTTATTTGAAATTTCATAGAGAGCATCACAATTATCAAGATTTGAGATACATTTTACCTCATTCATCTCGTCGTTTTTCATCTTGAACGATTGTATTGTACTAGTTTATTAACAAGCCGTAAAACATCTAATATCCCTGATGCTGGATCATAATAATAATGCTCATTCGATGATGGTTACACTTTAAATACATGTAAAGGATAATACACAGCCTTTATCGGTCACTATTATTTTTTGCATAGATATGATATTATTCGTACATTAGCTGTTTTCAGCACGACCCTGGAAATACTATACTACACGCTTTCAAACCTTCTTCCTCGTTCTCAGAAGCTGTACCGTATTCATCTTCTTGAATTTATCTTTACCCGATTTCGAAGCAGTAGTACGTTATCTATTTTATCTTGAGATATTTTCTAGTTACTAATTTAGCGAACCACTAATATTAGCACATATATAAATTACAAAGTATTTGAAATGACCCTGTATTATTGATATTTTATAGAAGCAGTCGACCCTGGAATTTTTAAATGTTAATCAAATAAGACAAATATAGGAACTTGCTCTCGGCCTTTGCCGTGGCGCCCATGGCTGGAAATAGTATCCTAATAAGAGAGCCCTAATTCTATCTCATAAGGCAGGTATAGGAACATAGAGCCTGCGCCTCTTGTCGTGGCCCCCTTAGCGATAAATAGGATTCTAATAAGGAGCCCTAATGCTAACTTATAAGACAAGTATAGAAACCTATGTTAGGGTCTGCTCCCTCCTATCGTGGCCCCCTTGTTACGAAATTTGAATTTGTGTCGGTATCTACTTATGTATGGACTAATGAATATTTTCTGTAATAAAGGTAGCGCCATCTAGTGGTATATCTATAAAGTAGCGAATGTGTTCTGTAATATAGGTGGCGCCGCCTAGAGGTAAATTTCTAGGACTAATTAGGGTTTGTTTGTGGCGCCATCTAGTGACGTAAGGACTAATGAATGTTTTCGGTAATATAGGTTCGTCTCTCTCTCTCTCTCTCTCTCTCTCTCTCTCTCTCGTCTCTTTCTCAAACAAACAAATCAATTGATCAAATCAAATTAAGCAGATCAATTTCAAACAGATCACGCTGGACCAAGTCAAACAATCAGATCAATCTCAAACAAACAATCAATCAATCAACCAAATCAATCTCAATCAATCAAATCACAACTTACAGGATGGGAAAGCCAGCTTACAGTTCAAAAATACTGATAGGACTAACTTACAGTTTGCTAAAACGAACCACAATTCAAAAATACCAAGTTGGTTTAACTTCATCATGCAATTAAAAAAAATAAGTCACATTTAACTTACAGTGTGCAAAAAAAACCGATCTCATACTTATTGTAATTTCCCATCTAACCGTCCTTTCGCATTAACTGTAGTGTTGTTAGTGTAGATTCGAACTTCCGTTAGGAAAACAAGATTATTAATAAAAAGTTGAATCAAAACTTACCGTTTGAAAGTATATTATAAAACCAATACATCATTTATTTAAAAACATTTTTTATCGGTCTTCTTCTTCTTCGACCCTGATTCGCCGCTATCATCATCATGGTTTTGAGATGCGTCCTTCTCCTCCACCACATCGCTCTTCTTCTGTGAATCATCACCATCATCTTGGATTTGAGATACATTCAGCTCATGAACTTCATCGTTTTCACCATCATCATCGTCTTGAACGGTTATCTTGTAATAGTTTATTAACAAGTAAAATCTCTAATGTCCGCTGATGTTGGTTCATAAACAGGAGAATGCATTATAATAATGCTCACTCGATGGTGGTCACACTTTAAACAGCGAAACGCGAGAAACGAGAATGTTGTCGGCTTTGGGTCTTGTACGCGGGCGCACTCTTCAATGTTCGGATAGGATCGGTTATCTTCGGGGAAGTTTGGAGTGGGGGTCGCCAAAACAGCCTTCGCAACTGCCTTAGCAGAAATACCTCTGCCAAAAAAGGAACTTACAATTATAAACATACCCCTAGGGAAGATATTAGAACGTGGTTACAGAAACAAGGAGCGTACATTATGCATAACTCGCGTCCACGTTTAAGGTTAGGTCAATACACGTACAATATTAGGTTAGATTAATAAACGCACGGTTTAGGTTAGCTTAGGTCAATACTCGTACAATATTAGGTTAGATTAATAAACCCATGGTTTAGGTTAGGTCAGTACTCGCGCGCGAGAGTATCATTTCATTTTATTTTTATTAGAACATTTCAAATTTCCCGCCGTAACCAATGAGGATAGGTAGGGACTAATAACCAATCAGAAACCAGAAGGGCGGGCGCACGCATGATCAATCAGGTAAAAGAAGCTGTCCTTAGGACTACAAATCAAAACACTGTATACGCACACATTTGCCAACCTTTCAGGGGCTGAACTGCCAAAAAGGCTCTTAATACAACCAAAAGGGGCCTAATTAGGGGTAAAAATTCCATCAAGGAGTTGGAAATGGCCTTCGAAGACAAGCCGTCAAAAAAGGTGTCCCAGGGGGCGGGGCCTATGACGTCACAAAAAAAGTGGGGTGAGAGGGTCGGTGTTCTACTCCCACATTAGCATAATACTCTATAGTTTCCCCCTTTTTTTAATTTGGCCTGCCTCACATCTACTGGATTGATTTTTCTATCCACTCTTAAGAGATCCTGAGCAATATGTTCTTCTAGACAACAATTTAGAGGCCAGATCGTAACTGTTTTAAGTTGCCATTATATATATATATATATATATATATATATATATATATAAAATGTCCGACATTTAAGTTGTGTTGAGATGAAGAACCCATGACCATCTAAGGTTCCCATTGTATACCGCAAATTTGATAACAGTACCGTATTGTTCCGTAAGTAGATACAATTAGACACCACAATTATACCTTTTATTTTTAATATACTGTTTGGAAAAGTAACCTACCTCGCCATAACGAATAGACTCATCTAAGGAAAGATATTTGTCTGGGTAATAGATTTCAGTCATTCTTGAATTGAAATAATCATTAATAGGTCTTATTTTAAACAACCTGTCTGTAGGTTTTAACCGAGCAGGTAAGGGATTTCTACTAAAATGCAGACATTCTTAAAATTAACATAAAACGATCGTTTTGAAAAAAAACTGTTAAGTTGAATCAGCGATGTTTTTTTTTCATTAATCTTGGAGTCTATTTAACTTTATGGTGCCCATGTGAAGGACTAATCCGAAAAAAAATGTGTTCTCTCCTGGTTAAACCTTTCAAGCGCGTTATTCGCGAGTTTTCTGTTGTGTTGTGTTGTTCTGTTGAAGCAATTTTATGGGTGTTTCCTAAAAATAATAAAAATATTCTTTTTAGAAGGAGAACGTGAAGAATGTTTTGTTTTTGCAACATTTCAAAGTGTTGTTACTTGCCTATAGGCTTAAATAGAAGCCTCCTTTGCCTTGAAAATGGTATCTGAGTTGTATACCTTCCAGTGAATCCCATAAAATAACGGCATCTATAGACGTTTTAGCGGAAGTTACGAATACATGCCGAACGGCTTGCGACGTAATAGAACCATCTGAAGAATCGTCATTATTAGATTAATCACTTTTAGAATTTATGTCTTCCTCTGCCTCCGAATCACTATCATTGGAACGGTTTGCGTCAGAAGTTTCAATATGATAATCCGAATCAACAATATCATCATCAGAATCCATTACATAACGTAACAATTGTACATCTATAAGGTGACTGTAATCTTTCAATGTTTTTTATTGTTCCGACGTCTTTTCACTCTAGAGGATCCTGCTTGATTCTCATCCATGTTGAAATCGCGTAAAATTTTTTTTTCAAACAGCTGAGATCGCACAACACATAACCCAATCTAACAACATACTAAACCAAACTACGTAAATGTGCCGATAGCGTAGAAAGACGTCGGGCCGTTGAGTGCATCCCTCCAAAGTATATGTCGTCTTTCGACATTATTGACAGTCAACGTGTTAAGTGCAAGAGATGTTATACAACTTCGCCTTTTGGATATTACTATACGTTGCCTCGGATCGACCTGGCTACAACGGGCGGTCAAGGTCGAAACAAACAGGCCTCGTTGCTGACGACTATGAAAGGAATAAGCTATATAAATAAAAATCAATTGCGACATGTATGAAAGATGTAATTGTAACAAGGTTTGTGAGAATGAAAAATTTTGGAAAATCCTTCGGAAAAAACGAAAATTTAAATGGTATTTTTTGAAAATGTGACATTCAGTTTGACAAACAACAAATTCAGTATTGAATATTGATATTTTAAGTAAATTGAATTGAAAGTGATATTTCAGTATGTTATCGGTGATCTTATCTTTGGTGCATTAAAAATAATAAAATTCATCAATTTTGTGTTCTGAAAAATGTTGTCAAACATTTAAATGGAGCAGAAATGACTATTATAATAGAAACGGGTACGCGAGGGAAGAAACAAAGAGATTAAGGGAAGAGGGAATAAGGGTAAGAGAGGGACACCAGAATATCTGAAAAGAGGTAAGGAAAAAAATGATAGCGAGGTTCAGATGCAGTAATTAAGAGTTGGGAAACAAGTTTTGGGGGAAAGAGGAAGGAAGGATGTGTAGATTATGCGGGGCAGGGATGGAGAATATGAGGCAAGTGATAAGATTGTACGAGTTAAGGGAGGATGACAGGAGTGTAGAAGAAATACCACAGGAAAAGGGAAATGGGAGCGGAGTGGGTGTAGGAAACAGGAAACGGAGAAAACTGATAATGGGAGATGTGACAAGAGGGAGAACACAGATAGATAGAAAAAATGCACAATTAATTAAATCGAGAATTTGAACCACGTACGACAAATTGCTGATAGCAGTCAACGACGGGTATGGAGGAATCCTCTTCCTAGATCCACCTGCGGAACTGGCAAAATGTTCCTAATTTCAGTGATTTTAGCTTCCATTCACACAAAAAGTCAAATTTTCATTAGTAAATTGCACGTGTGAAGCAGGGTCAGGTTGCTAGTACAATATAAAAAATAGAGGTCCCATAAAGACATAATCATTATTATAAGATTTTTCCATGACTTTGATACCACTTTCTACCTTAGAGGAAGATTTTTGGAAAACAGTAAAATACTGATTTATTTTTGTAGAGTGATACCAGAATGCTACTTGCACATTGTAGTTTGAAATACATGTTTTATTTTATCACAAGAACTTTTATAGCTTGTTGAATTAATTTAAAAATAAAAACCACATTTCACACCCTTGGGCATTAGATTACAAAAAGCCCTTCATAGTGGTTATAACTTTTTGAAAGCAATTGATTTACCAAATTTCACAACTTCTATGATTAAACGACTGGGTGCTGTAAATATAAAGACTTAAAAATAATTAACACGTACATATCAATATTTCGAAAATAACAAAACCCAGATTTATTTTACATATTATTTTTTTAGAAGTTGACTTTGTTTTATTCAAAAATCGGATTGTTAAATATTATATACACCTATCTAAATGTTATCTTAATACTTTATAATTCCATTTCAACTTGAGTTGATTCTTTTGAAACTTTATTCGAAGTCGTTTTCTTCAAGTTTTCACCATGTAGCATTTGATTACTCTCTTCAAAATATTGATTTGGATGATTTATAACAGATTTACTTGCTTTATGGTGAGTTAATTCAAAATATTTTGTGCAAGCAATCTGGTAGTGAGAAGAGCTCACCAGATTTAGAATTTCCTCAATACCTACAATACAACGTAAACCAAAGTTTAAGTAGATGATTAATTCATACCTGTTCCATTCACTCCATACTCTACCAATTTTTGTCGTAACTGAGTGGCATCAAAATGTCGAAAAGGACAACCATGATGTTCTCCAGGACCGACACTTTCCATAATAATTTTCATACAGTTATAAGGTCTATAATTTGTCATACTTCCTACCCTACCAAACTGATGTTTAACATTATAAGAATATTTTTTTTCAAATGTGTTATCATCTATACTTTTAGTAAACTCATCACGCCATATTTTTAAACACTCTTCAAATGTTAAACCTAAACCTTTTAAAAATAATCCATATTGCAAACGACAACCATGTTTCATATGATGTGTTGACCGAAAAACCTCATGTATATTACGCATACATAATGGATATTGTTTTTTTGAATAGTAATCCAGATATTCTGGGTTAACCAAGGATTTATTTTCAGGAGGTCTGGTATAATCACGACCTGTGTAGCTTGTATGCAAATTTTGAAGAAGATTATTTACACGCTCATCATCTATTTTAGGAACTATATGACTGAGATACTGAAAAATAATAATGTGTTAACCATAAATGGATTGCACATAACTTACTGCTAAGGCTTCACTTAGTTGTATTCTAAATTTTAACTGAATGCATGTAACTAATTCAAATTGTGGTATATAAGCTATCCCATTCTTTAGAAAAACACGTCTGTTACTTATTAAACTATGCACTTCAGTGAATGGTACTTTATAAAAATCCATTACCGAAACCTCATTGACTTGAGCAGTTGATTTAAGTAAATCTGTTAATAATGCTTCTTTCTCCTCTGTAGAAATACAGTTATAAGTCAAATTATTCAATTTTAGAAAATTTATAATAACATCCGGTTTTTGTTGAGAAACTGTTAAAAACTTTGCTTTAAACCATTCCATTTCACGCGATAAAAACCAAGACCTTAATGCTTCCGATCGACAATAAGCAAGACGAAGAATGTAATGTGAAACATGATCTGCTCTTCGAGATTCGACCATTGCATCTTCACGTAATTCCAAAAAGTTAAGAAACTTTACAAGCTTTTGCTTTTTCAAATCGCTTTTGACCATATCAAACCAAGGCTGGGTAAAAAGTTTATTTCCCCTTTGAGTAGCTTGCTCCAGAATTCTCAATAATTGTAATCGTTCCAATGCTAAATCTTCAAATTCGGTGAGTGTAATTTCATTTCCAGGAGGTAAATTATAAAATTGTAAATCATTTGGGTAAAGATCATTTACATTATTGTTTTCTACTTTTTTTTGGAATTTTTTTCGTGTACCAAAATCCATTTTTCTTAAAACAAATTTGGACGATTTATTAACCTCCACAGATTAAATATTTTCGCGGTTAAAAGTACAGGCAATAAAACAAAGTAAAATTACCAAAAAAAATACAGCAGTAGCTAAAAATAGTACTAAACCAACGTTGCCATGTTGTAAAATTGTATTTATTAATTTAAATTTATAACAATGATTCTATAATCATTTGTGGTTTCCTAAAATTTAATTTTGTTTTAACTTTAGAAACATGATATACATATGATACTTTATAATAACAATTCCTACTCTTACATATTTAAATTGAATGTAAATTATATTAATAAATATTAATACAAAAATAGTTTGAAAAGTACGAAGATTCTACTTATTGAAATAAAACTGGGAATTGAACCTTTGAAGAGGGAAATATAAAAGTATCAATTTTGATACCATTTACGAACATTTAAAAAATATATAACAAATTTAAAATGCTTACTTTTTTATCAAGTTAAAGATATTGAAGAGGAATATTGACGGCTATATAATTTAATTAGGTTATCCTGTCTCTTGCAATTTTCAAACCAAAGCAAGTTGGTATCCTTCAGTTTCATATCAGATTTTATACAGTCAGTAGTCATATAATGAGTGCTTTGATTATTATCGATGATATTTCTCAGTGAAACAACACTGAAAATTTAACGAGTGCGTAGCACGAGTTGAATGTTCTGTTACGGTTTCAAGAGCCATATAAGCGATTATTAATCAAATCGCGAGTTGCATTAAACTATAGAATATAAGTAATGAACAGAGACGGCGCGGAGAGTGGACAGTCAACCTTAAATTTCTACTGGCTCTGATTTGATAGACGTAATAGAGCCCTCATACAACTTGGGAGGATGTACTTTCTACACGCGCCAGAAATTTAATTTTGATATTACAGCTATTTTAGGATCGTTTTACTTCAAATTATGCACCTTTATTCAATTTACATGCATTTAACACGTGTGTTGTGTAACATTTATAAGCAAGTAGTAACTTATTTCAAGCAACGACATTAATTGACAATGTAGGTACACAACTATTGTTCAAACTTTAAAAACTTTAATGATTATTTCAATTAGGTATTATCAGTTTCAGAATGTAAACCGCACAAAAGTGTTATATAGTAAGGATAATAGAGGGCGCTATGGATACAGCAGGCTCGGACGGGCAATGGCTTTGGGCACGGAAGCGTGCTGGTGTTAACAATGTAGTTAGTATTGTATAAGAAATTGTATATAAAAGTTATAATAAATAATATGGTAGTTACAACTCTAAATTGTATTTAAATCAATACACAACATAAATGGCGACGAGGATGAAGGGATTAAATTAATAAAAGTGGATGCGTTGGGTACGAGAAAATTAAAAAGCAACATGTTGGGAAAAATTGAAAATTTTGTGCCAGGAGAAGATTTTAATGATTATATAGAAAGGTTAGAGCAATTTTTTGTGTTAAACGATATTTTGGACGAGAAAAAAGTGGCATGTTTAATAACGCTGTTGGGACAAGACACGTATGCCATTTTAAAGAAACTGATAAGCCCAGGGGAGCCAAAGGCGAAAACGTACGCTAAGTTAGTTAAATGTTTAAAGGATTATTTTAAACCTGAGTTAAATGAGATCCCGGAGAGGTATAAATTTCATAAAGAAGATCAAAAATTAGGACAGTCAATCAACGATTATATCGTTGAGTTAAAGTCAAAAGCAGCGACATGTAAGTTTGGAGATTTTCTAAATGAGGCGTTAAGAGATAGATTCGTGTTTGGTGTCAGAAGCACACATTTACGAACAATGTTGTTGAAGGAACGTACGTTGACGTTTGAAAAAGCATGTGAGCAAGCTTTAAACTGGGAGGCGGCTGAGAAGGAAAATGGAAGTACAAGTGAAATTAACATCATAAATGCGCATGGCAGTAATAGGCGAAATCAGAATGTAGAAACAAGAGATAGTGCAAGAAGTTTCTGCTGGATAAAGAGCTAAGTAAACTGTCTGTGTCGGACAAAGTGCGGAAACTTGTAAAAGCTTACAACTCCACTCCTTCTACTACAACGTTGCATTCTCCTTTAAATTTAGTATTTAGATATAAATATAAAACATTGCGAAATTTAATAACACAGGAAATTGTTCCTAAGAAAAAAGTTAAGTTTGATTTAAGTAACTTAGAGGTTAAGAATAGAATAGATAGTAACATGTTAGAATTTAAGCCGGGGGAAACGGTGATGTACAGGAACCACTATAAGACTATCGTTAAGTGGATACAAGCTACGGTTGTTAAACGATTATCTAACGTAATGTATTTGATTAATTTAAAAGGTTATAGGCGTACAGCACATGTAAATCAGTTAAGAGTAAATAGGTCTAAACAGTATTCTAATTGGCACAATAAAATACCAGTGTCAATAGAAAGTGCATGTTCGCAGACACACGCTGAACCTTTGCGCAGATCTCATCGCAGAAGACGTGCCCCTGTAAAATTAAATCTGTAATTGTTACATTAGTATTTAGAATTAGATATAGGGTTATTAGTTTAATTTTGGGGGGAAGATGTTATATAGTAAGGACAATAGAGGGCGCTATGGATACAGCAGGCTCGGACGGGCAATGGCGTTGGGCACGGAAGCGTGCTGGTGTTAACAATGTAGGTAGTATTGTATAAGAAATTGTATATAAAAGTTATAATAAATAATATGGTAGTTACAACTCTAAATTGTATTTAAATCAATACACAACAAAAAGGAAACTGAAAGTTGTAAATACGTTAAATAATAGTTAACCAAGTTCAAAAAAAGAGACTTAAAACTTACGAACGCCAAATTATCAAACATCATGTACGCGAAAACAACTAATAAAAATATCTGGTGTGGAACACCACACGACCTTCCAACCTACAAAACGGAAATTAAAAGAAATGAAATAATTTTAATAACATTTTTTTTAGGATAATTATGCAACCTCTTTTATAATAAATTCACTACGAAAATAGACAGCATTGTAAAAACAAAAACAGTTCGAAACTTCATGTCAGATAGAGATTAATAAACATAAATACATGTTAACTGAAAAAAATCCAAAGCCGCCCGCTTCTATAAGATATCAATAAAACAGTTTAACCATTTTCATTGATATGTAATTAATTTTTAGACTTATATTACGTTACAATAAGAACCTTTTTAAAAAAACGTTATTTAAATTAAATTTTTTTTTAAATGTGTACTCTTTTTCTTCTAAAACTAATCGTTATTCAGAAAATCAAAAATTTGAACAAACACTTAAATTTTACCTACCCGCGTCGTATCAAAAAATTGCATAGAACATAATTAATCGATACGTTTTAGGTCTATATCTAGGTATTTTCATATCTTTGAATTATGCAGCTATTTTAGAAATATTTGAAAAAACCAAAAACTAACACCCCCTGGCTGGAATTCGTCCAAAATCTAACTAGCTCCATGCCAAATGAAAACAAGCTTAAATACAAAATTTTAAGTACGTAGGAATTTTCATTCTGTAGTTACTGTGGGTACTCACTCACACACGCACACGCACACGCTAACGCACACACACACGCATACGTACATGCATAGCCACATGCACACGCACACCCACTCATATTTAAGACAGAATCTAAATTTTTGGTGTAGTCAATTAATTCCAAAAAAACCTTTGCTGGGCGATTCCTATGATTCGTCGTGACCACGAAGTGCAAGATTACATTTACCGCACAACCTCATAATTTTATTATTCTTGATGAAACATAACGGTTTTTCTGCACCATTTCATTGTGCTTACGAATATTGTCAGCATAAGATGTGCTGATTGATAAAGCAATTAGTAGGGCCCAGTAGTTTAAACCTTATCGTATTATTCATGTGCTCAGTCGATTTGTCGTGTTTTTTATCTTCTTGGTAAAATGTTTCAGGTCACACACTTCTTCTGTCGTCCAGTTATCGTCGCCGCCAAATAAGTACGCCAAACAGAAAAACGAATTTGTGTCTTCACATCCACACAGTCATGGCGTTGTTGTATACATATTTGGGTCAAACTTTCGCATAAACGTCCATAACCAGGTTAATATCACACAGTTTCATTTTCGTAGCGTTTCATTTACATATTCATACGAATACATGCCAGAAACAAAAGAATGATTTTAACTGCACGTATTGGGTATTTTCCTAATTTGGTTTGTCTAAGGACTCTTAAACGCATCGCTTGTAGTGCATTTAGAAGCTTCTTAGAACCATCGTTTCTGGTAACTTTTATTGTGTGAATATAGACAAAGAATTTACACGTACACAATTGTTTAATGACTACTAAAGCACGAAATACATACGTACAGTTATAGTAAATTACATATAAAGAGAAATTAGTTCACAGGAAAACAATTCTACTTAACAAACTGACACCAAAAAAAAACTCATTAAAGCAACGCCTTACAAGGGTAAGCCGTAAATAGATCATAACGTCGTGACTGATACATAAGTTTGAATGCATTAGAAAAATACAGCGTCCCTTTCTCAGGTTACACATTCATCTATACAACAATAAAAATAAAATTCGAGGTGTTTAATGATCATCTGGAACCAGGAGTATGTAACCACTTGGCAATTGTATTACATTTAGTAACCAAGGGTTATCCTGTACCCGTTCTCCAGGCCCACCTCTACACAAATATAAATATAAACAACAATGCTAATTCACACAAATACAAGAGTGAGGGAGTCCTGTACTGCCTTTTATTTTAGCAGATTTGATCTTAATGAGCCCGCGTGCGAATGAGTTACCTTTGCAAGGCAATGGTCGATTTTTAATACGTTATATAGGCTTGTAGAATTATTTGCTGCCAGCCTTAATTTATACAAAAATACCTACTTACACTTTAATTGATCACAGACACAAATCGTTAACATACGCGGTTTAACTTCAAAAAGTGTGACTGTTACGTATAGATTAATACTTGCAAACCGCATTAAACTAACACCCGAAAAAAAAAGACAAATTAGCGTTTCCGAATTCAAAAGCAAATGTACTCACAAGAAATATTTTAAAGACAACTGTTTACAATGAAGGTATTTAATTCACCCTCGATCTGGCTCCATCGCCACTGTACGTCTAACTCCCTTTTCCCCCTATTTCAAACTCACTACATTTACTCCCGCAATCAACCCCCATTTTTCAAAAGTAATAAAAAAACAAAAATTTATTATGTTGGAACAGTTTCATATTAATTATTGAACGACATCATAATTTTAAAAATATGCATTCGTTCGTAACAAGCGCTATATTTAGGTCTCAAATTTCAACGTACCAAACAAAGACGTCTTTTATTGCAGTGTGTACCGACGTAATTAATTACTAGCTAGTGATATTTTTGCATCAAGAATGTGCGCATAAGAATTTCCAATGATTCGTTACGCCCCTTCAGTAAAGCAGCGTTCAAGCGTACACCTGCTAGTCAAACCTCAAACTCATGTTTTTCAACCCTTAGCCAAATATTAGTTACAAAAGTAAAATATCCCGAAAACCATGCTCAAATAACGTCATAATGTTTAATAAAATATGTTAATTAATTAACTTTCCTATTGCGGAATAATTTCGATTTAAAAAATGTTTGTTGCAATAATAAAATTTTCGCCGTCCGCTACCTACAATTTATATTGTGAACATAAATATGTGTGTTATAGCCAAGTGTTGGTTAACTGATCGAGAGCGAACCTCTCGATCAGTTAGAACGTGAGGCAGTAATGAAGTCTTCCTGCAAGGTTTGTATACATTTTATTCCCAATCATCCAATGGTAAAAATAGCAATTCACTAAACATTCTGAATAATAAATATCCTCATGTAACAAATATAAAGCAAAGTAGGCTGGGCGTGAAAATAAATACATAAAGTTATAACTGTCAAATTGCAAAAAGTCGGTTTTGTCGAAAAAAACTCTGTTACTCAACTACATACGAGTTAGGAAAGATTCTTTTTTTAGTTATGGTCTGTAAAATCTAACATTGTCAGTTTCGGATTAGCGCTTCATTTAACACCGACATGTATACACTATTGCCGTTTCCTTCCTACATTTATGTTTTCAACAAGTAAAGCAAGAACGTGCATTAGTTATCTAAATTAAGAGATGCATCTTCTTTGGGATTTACAAACATAATTGATTAATTTTTAACTACAAAAAAGCTTTACACATCTGCCCTTTTTTATTTTTCCAAATCCGAATCGTGACTACTTTCGTCCCCGTTAAAACAAATTATAAGAGTTTTCACAACCACGTGGAGTATGCGCTCTAGTGACCACCATTCTGATATCACCATTTCTGTATGCACAATGATTTTTTTCTACACTTCGCAGGAACATTGTTCCAAACATTCTTTCCACATTTGTAGAACACTCTCTTCACAATAACCATCACGTCCAATATGTTTATCGTAATAAGATTTAGAAATACCGCAAATATTTTTTATCGCATTAAACAGATAGTGATGTGGCGGAAGCTTAAGAACGCAATGTCCGTATTGAATAATAATTTAATCGGCGACGAAGGATTTTTGCTTGTTTATGTGCTTTAGCAAGCCCTAAACGCCTTCAAATCCTTGTCTGAAAATAGAATACTTTCTTTCCGCAACCACCTTTGTATGTCCGCTTTTTTTCAACTTCCAGTTGGTGACTTTTCTACAAGTCGAGAATGGTACGATGCGTTGTCCATTATTATTAAAGATGGTTCCGTTAAATTTGGTAGAAGCTGTTCTCTTAACCACTTTTCAAATAAATCCGCGTCCATACTGTCATGGTAATCGCTGAATATAGAATTTGAAGGAAACATCAAACTACAATTTTTCACGGACCCGTCTTTATTACCCGCATGTAAAATTATATACCTTTTCCTTGACGACGACTGATCAGGATTTTTTTACTGATAGTTTTGGAGATCCCCTTGCGAATACCCACGTTTCATCTAGAAACACTACTGAAAGAGGTGATGCAGGTTCCATATTTTTTACCTATTCTCTTAAAAATGAAACACGCGATGCCGCGATGTTTTTTTCGCAAAATGCTCTTCGCTTACAACTATCTTTATATTTAAATCCGTTGGTATTTAAAATTTTAACTATGGTAGGTCGAGATTCAGTTAGTAATTCCTTATTTGCTAGGGTACTTTGTAATGTAGTCGAGGTTACTGGCTTTTATTAGCATACATACGGTATACTGTATCCCTGATTGTACTAATTACTACTAATTTGTAGTGCTTCCGCTGCTCGTTCTTTTGCAGCTTCAACAACAAGTATAGGACCAAAATTGTCCTTTTCTTTTTGAAAGTAGTTATACAAATTAATAATAAGTTCATGACGCCTCTTATTTAAACATTTCCCGGGAATTTTAAACAGAATTATTGTACAAGTACAATGATTAAGTCACAATCCGGAACAACTCCGTTACTCTAATTATAACGACCTTCGACTAACTAACCAAAAATAAATCAATAGGTCATACGTACCTACTGATGACATCCAATTTATGAGCCGCTTTCTACAAATTAGCTACATTCCTGTGTGAATCATATTTTACAATTAAAGGAAGTTTTTATGCAGTACTTATTTGCTGAATAAACCTATTTCCGTTGCGTTTTTATTGTCACTTAATTTCTTTACCTATATTTATGCTAAGTGAAGTAATTATTTCTTCAATTAAACAAACACTGACGATTGTACTAAAACTCGTCGAATATGTTTTAGAACTTCTGCAATGTCATTAAAAACTTGCTTGCCAAAAGTAGGAAGGAAACGGCTATAGTGTACCTATGCATGTCGGTGTTAAATAAAGGGCTAATCCTAAACTAAAAATGTTAGATTGTACAGACTATAGTTAATTTTTAAATATGTTGCACGTCCGTTGGTTAATAAAGAATATCAAATAATAATACGTAATTTAATTCATTGTAATGGTTATGAGGTTCATGATAATTACGCAACCCTCGCCACGGGTATGTAAAAATTGTCGGGGTATGTAATAATTATTACCGGCTAGTTTCATTATTCTCGGCTGGTTGAGTAATAATCTATAATAAAATACTTATCTTTTTTGGGATTTTTTGAGTAATAATCTAGTTCCCAGCTGTTGTCATATCATGAAATTGACAGATACTATTGCAAATAAAGGAATACAACATTGTCTAACATTTTTAAGTTGTGAGATTAAACCAGTGAACTCTAGAGAATTCGCTGGATTAAACCTATAATGACATTATTATATATTTGAGTATTACCAACCCAAACATCTAAAAAAATATCCAATGAATTTAGCCAGTTTTGATGCACGTTTGGTTGATGAACCCTCGCCACAGGTATGTAATAATTTTCGGGGTATGTAATAATTATTACCGGCTAGTTTCATTATTCTCGACTGGTTCAGTAATAATCTAGTTCCCAGCTGTTGTCATATCATGAAATTGACAGATATGATTGCAAATAAAGGAATACAACATTATCTAACATTCTTAAGTTGTGAGATTAAACCAGCGAACCCTATAGAATTCGCTGGAATAAACCTATAATGACATTATTCTATATCTGAGGATTACCAACCCAAACATCTAAAGAAAAATATCCAATGAATTTAGCCAGTTTTGATGCACGTTTGGTTGATGAACCCTAGTCACAAGTATGTAATAATTTTCGGGTATGTAATAATTATTACGGGCTAGTTTCATTATTCTCGGCTGGTTCAGTAACAATCTAGTTCCCAGCTGTTGTCATATCATGAAATTGGCGGATATGATTGCAAATAAAGGAATACAACGTTATCTAACATTCTTAAGTTGTGAGATTAAATCAGTGAACTCATAGAATTCGTTGGATTAAACTTAAATGACATTATTATATATTTGAGTATTACCAAACCAAACATCTAAAAAAAATATCCAAACAATTTAGTCAGTTTTGATGCACGTTTGGTTGATGAACCTCGCCACAGGTATGTAATAATTTTCGGGGTATGTAATAATTATTACGGGCTAGTTTCATTATTCTCGGCTGGTTCAGTAATAATCTAGTTCCCAGCTGTTGCCATATCATGAAATTGACAGATATGATTGCAAGTAAGGAATACAACATTATCTAACATTCTTAAGTTGTGAGATTAAACCAGTGAACTCTATAGAATCGCTGGATTAAACCTATAATGACATTATTATATATCTGAGTATTACCAACCCAAACATCTAAAAAAATATCCAATGAATTTAGTCAGTTTTGATGCACGTTTGGTTGATGAACCTCGCCACAAGGTATGTAATAATTTTCGGGGTATGTAATAATTATTACGGGCTAGTTTCATTATTCTCGGCTGGTTCAGTAATAATCTAGTTCCCAGCTGTTGTCATATCATGAAATTGGCGGATATGATTGCAAATAAAGGAATACAACATTATCTAACATTCTTAAGTTGTGAGATTAAACCAGTGAACTCATAAATTCGTTGGATTAAACTTAAATGACATTATTATATATTTGAGTATTACCAAACAACATCTAAAAAAAATATCCAAACAATTTAGTCAGTTTGATGCACGTTTGGTTGATGAACCCTCGCCACATGTATATAATAATTTTCGGGGTATGTAATAATTATTACCGGCTAGTTTCATTATTCTCGACTGGTTCAGTAATAATCTAGTTCCCAGCTGTTGTCATATCATGAAATTGACAGATATGATTGCAAATAAAGGAATACAACATTATCTAACATTCTTAAGTTGTGAGATTAAACCAGCGAACCCTATAGAATTCGCTGGATTAAACCTATAATGACATTATTCTATATCTGAGGATTACCAACCCAAACATCTAAAGAAAAATATCCAATGAATTTAGCCAGTTTTGATGCACGTTTGGTTGATGAACCCTCGCCACAGGTATGTAATAATTTTCGGGGTATGTAATAATTATTACCGGCTAGTTTCATTATTCTCGACTGGTTCAGTAATAATCTAGTTCCCAGCTGTTGTCATATCATGAAATTGACAGATATGATTGCAAATAAAAGAATACAACGTTATCTAACATTCTTAAGTTGTGAGATTAAATCAGTGAACTCATAGAATTCGTTGGATTAAACTTACAATGACATTATTATATATTTGAGTATTACCAAACCAAACATCTAAAAAAATATCCAAACAATTTAGTCAGTTTTGATGCACGTTTGGTTGATGAACCCTCGCCACAGGTATGTAATAATTTTCGGGTATGTAATAATTATTACGGGCTAGTTTCATTATTCTCGGCTGGTTCAGTAATAATCTAGTTCCCAGCTGTTGCCATATCATGAAATTGACAGATATGATTGCAAATAAAAGAATACAACATTATCTAACATTCTTAAGTTCTGAGATTAAACAAGTGAACCCTATAAAATTCACTGGATTAAACCTATAATGACATTATTATATATTTGAGTATTACCAACCCAAACATCTAAAAAAAATATCCAATGAATTTAGCCAGTTTTGATGCACGTTTGGTTGATGAACCCTCGCCACAGGTATGTAATAATTTTCGGGGTATGTAATAATTATTACCGGCTAGTTTCATTATTCTCGACTGGTTCAGTAATAATCTAGTTCCCAGCTGTTGTCATATCATGAAATTGACAGATATGATTGCAAATAAAGGAATACAACATTATCTAACATTCTTAAGTTCTGAGATTAAACAAGTGAACCCTATAAAATTCACTGGATTAAACCTATAATGACATTATTATATATTTGAGTATTACCAACCCAAACATCTAAAAAGAATATCCAATGAATTTAGTCAGTTTGATGCACGTTTGGTTGATGAACCCTCGCCGCATGTATATAATAATTTTCGGGGTATGTAATAATTATTACCGGCTAGTTTCATTATTCTCGACTGGTTCAGTAATAATCTAGTTCCCAGCTGTTGTCATATCATGAAATTGACAGATATGATTGCAAATAAAGGAATACAACATTATCTAACATTCTTAAGTTCTGAGATTAAACAAGTGAACCCTATAAAATTCACTGGATTAAACCTATAATGACATTATTATATATTTGAGTATTACCAACCCAAACATCTAAAAAGAATATCCAATGAATTTAGTCAGTTTGATGCACGTTTGGTTGATGAACCCTCGCCGCATGTATATAATAATTTTCGGGGTATGTAATAATTATTACCGGCTAGTTTCATTATTCTCGGCTGGTTCAGTAATAATCTAGTTCCCAGCTGTTGTCATATCATGAAATTGACAGATATGATTGCAAATAAAGGAATACAACGTTATCTAACATTCTTAAGTTGTGAGATTCAACCAGTGAACACTATAGAATTCGCTGGATTAAACCTATAATTACATTATTATATATTTGAGTATAACCAATCCAAACATCTAAACAAAAATATCCAATGAATTTAGTCAGTTTTGATGCACGTTTGGTTGATGTTTTTAAAAAAACAAGCCTGGATGTGTGCGCCATAGAGTGACATGATAATTGTGTTTTAATATACTATTGTGGGCTCTGCAGTTTCCGCCCGCATGACACGCTAAACAGCGTGCCGTTACATGGAAACTAAGAAGCACGGCGCATTGGCAGCTGTAATCAGCGAGCTTCGGTCGCATTTTGAGTGCGCGTTGCGCAAGTGGCTATATTTATCGTATCTTACTGTGACTACTGTTTATTTTAACGGAAATGTGAAATTAACAAATGTATTGACACAATGAGTATGAGTGAACATAAAATTAAAAAATATGAAATACATTGCGACGTCGTTTTCACAGGAGGGCAGCGCCCTGGAGCCCACCTGCACGAACGACCACTGGACCATACCTTTATTAAATAAAAGCATATCGTCGTTGATCTACGAAAACCTCGTAAGCGACATGAATGCCTAAATTAGGTTTAAGTGTTAGTTCGATCAAAAATCTGTCTCGGCGTGTACTGCGAAAACCTCGTAAGGTGCTTACCAATAGAATCCATGTATTCAATCATGTGAGCTAACCACGTAACCGTCACTTGCACTATACTGGGCAATGTAAACTCGCAAGCGACATTAAACGCTATTATCGGTTATTTGTATGCATTTCGTTCATTTTTTGTGTGTGACATTCTTTTATAATATTACTTAATTTTCAGTAAGTATTATCCCTATTTTAATCTATTGTTGTCTACGAGTAACATACTCTTAATTACTAAAATGTTATGCTTTGGACGCCGTTGTAATTATCAATATCAAAAAAGACGGCGTTTTTTTTTATGACTGTGGACCTAAATTAGGCCTATCGTGCTAAAGCACTCAGGAACACTTAGGAGGATGGATAGAGGTACCTTAAATTTTCTCATATCATAAGTGAGAGGAAAACTAGTCTTACTTTATAGATTTTGTGATCTGTTAATAAAATGAAAAACTTTTTCTTTAGTCGTTAATTTAGATAATAATGGATCGAAGCAGTAGAGGCTGGAAGTTGCTAAATTTGGCCATAGGAGACCCTGCCATGCTTGATCAGGCGACACTAAACAATATTAATAATAATATTGAGTTTGTCCCAGAGCTTGCTAATGGAGAGTCTGTGTGAGTAGACATTATAATATTTACTTTTGTAACAACGTTAATGCTCGTCTTGCCCGAACATTTTTCTGGTGTATAAACAAAAAAAATCTGTTTTAACCTTCTCAGAAAGATTTTAATGGTTCTACACTTAATTTTAATCCTTATTCAAATGTTCATTTTTTTGTAATCGTTACTCTACTTCTGTAGTCTACACACGATGGTGTTCCTCCACCTGGCCTGTTTGGTCCAACTGGGACAAAGGATGATGATAATATTGAAGCAGGTTCTGAAGGTACTGCAATGTAAGTTATGCAGCATCTCTAATTTTTATGATAAACACTAATTATTTTTTCCAGGATTTGTCATACTCATGATGCTAATATAGCAACAGAGGAAGACCAAACTGCACCTTCAACTCCAGCTAGGACAAGTGTGGAAAATGATAGTTGTACAGAAGATACTGACGTTGTCGCTTCCAATTCAAGTTATAAGCTGTCCCATGATGAATTGGGCAGTGATTCAACTGACGATAATGAAGATACAGAAGATAATACAACCGGCATAATTAAACAACCGAATTCCCCTGATGCTGAGAACGGAGCAGAGAGACCCGTAGCAAATCAACAAAGAAATAAAAGGAATAAAAAGGCAAACCCTAAAGAGTGGCAGTGTTATAAAAATAAAGGTAAACGTATTAAAAGCGAAGAGTAAAAGGACAAGGTAGGAAAGAAAAGCTACAGCGTGAACAAAACAGCGAGGAAAATGGGGCCACTTTGTTCGAGCATTGAGTGCAGAAGGATAAAAACGAGAGTATGTCCAGGCATCTTAGAAGCTGACAGGGAACGTCTGTTTACCACGTTTTGGCAATACATGGATTAAAAGCAAAGGAAGGTGTATATAAGCAGCCCAGTTCACTCCAAACTTATAAACAGAGTCAGGAAAGCTGCAGAGACAGATGGACCGTCACGAAGGAAGAGTACATTACAGTACACACTAAATATCAATAATGAGCTGCATCCAGTCTTCAAATCATTGTTCCTGTCGACATTTGGTTTAAAAGAATGGACAGTAAGAAATTAGTGGAGTTGATTGGCCTATTTCCACAGTTTTTGCTTTTTGAGCGCGACGTTTCGGAAGCGGACTGTGCTTCCGTCATCGGGCTTAGTCCTGAGAAGGACTGTTTTCGCACTTGAGTCGAATTCACATGTTATATATACTTCTTTCCCAAGCACTTGACTACTCTCAGATTCGAACTTGGTACCTTTCACTTACTAGTCTGACGCCTTTACCGCTGAGCCACTGAGTAATCCAATATATATTTTTTAGAACTTATATATATTAAACTTTTTTTTTCGTGGTTGCGCAGAAGTGTATTGCGCATGTTGGACCGTAACTTCTTGCTCAGGAGTATTCCGCTTAAGCTCTTCACTCATTATTGGAATCCATATGGGTTTCATTTCTACACTAGCTTGGCTTATTGGATTTTCTGCTAGTGCGATGAATGTGGCTTTGAGTTTCCGACGAGTTGTATTCTCGTCCTTTGCCACTATCTGTATGTTATCCCATTGGATGCGGTGGTCTTCGTTCCAGACATGTTCAGCGATTCTTGATCTTTCTGTTTCGCCCTTGCGGACGTTGCTTTGTGTTCCTGAGTTCTCACTTTGAGTGGTCTACTGCTCTCCTATGTATGCTCTGCCGCATTCGCATGGTAGGTTGTATACACAGTTCTTGGAATTCTGATCTTCATTGTATGGTTTGGTTTTGGTTAGTATTCCCTGAGCGTTCTGGTCGATTTGAAGGCAGTGCGTATCTTGTATTTGCTGCCTATCCTTCGTATTTTGTCTGAGGTACCTTGTATATATGGTTCTCTGTTCAGGTCCTCTTGTTTTGAGCATATTGTTTTTGCTCATCGTACAAGCATTTTGCTACGCCTAACTTCACGTTTACCATATATCAAGGTACCTCAGACAAAATACGAAGGATAGGCAGCAAATACAAGATACGCACTGCCTTCAAATCGACCAGAACGCTCAGGGAATACTAACCAAAACCAAACCATACAATGAAGATCAGAATTCCAAGAACTGTGTATACAACCTACCATGCGAATGTGGCAAAGCATACATAGGAGAGAGTAGCAGACCACTTACAGTGAGAACTCAGGAACACAAGAGCAACGTCCGCAAGGGCGAAACAGAGAGATCAGGAATCGTGTACATTTCTGGAACAAAGACCACCGAATCCAATGGGATAACATACAGATAGCGGCAAAGGACGAGAATACAACTCGCCGAAAACTCAAAGAAGGCACGTACATCGCACTAGCAGAAAATCCAATAAGCAGCTTAGTGTAGAAATGAAACCCATATGGATTCCAATAATGAGCGAAGAGCTTAAGCGCAATACACCTGCGCAAGAGGTTACGGCGCAACATGCGCAATAAACTTGCGCAACCACGAAAATAGTTAATAATATATATATAAGTTCTAACAAATATATATTGGATTACTCAGTGGCTCAGCGGTAAATGTGTCAGACTAGTAAGTGAATGGTACCAAGTTCGAATCTGAGAGTAGTCAAGTGCTTGAGAAAAATTAGATATAACATATGAATTCTACTCAAGTTCGAAAACAGTCCTTCTCAGGACTAAGCCTGATGACGGAAGCAGATTTCGCTTCCGAAACGTCGCGCTCAAAAATAAAAAACTTTGGAAATAGACCGATCAACTCAACTAATATGAAACCACAGTTACAAAACACTTATAATACAGAGTTAGTAAGAAATTGGTCAATGAATAGCAAGGATGGAATGCACCAAGATGCAACAGTCAAGTATAATACTAATAACGATAATACTAGAAATGTTGAAAGAAACGCAACAAAAGAGTATGCTGCACTTTTTTAAATAGCCTGCCAATAATGCCATCTCATCACTGCAGATCATCAACTTCTAAGGAATACTTAGAGCCAATAATTGAATCAAAATCTGAGCTGCATCGAATTTATCTTCGAAAGTGTCAACATGAGGGAATCGAATCATTGGCCAGAAAACAGTATCTTGAGATATTTCAAAACAAGAACCTGGGACTATTTCAACCAGGAAAGGACCAGTGTGACACCTGTATTGGATCTAAACACAAGCAGGTGACACAGGAACAGTATGCACAGCATGTAAAGCGTAAGGACGAAAAAAGAGAGCAGAAGAAACAGGAAAATAGAAAGCAATTAGAGGAGAGTAGTTAACATACACAATGGATTCGCAGGCTGTGAAGCTGTCCCCAGCACTTAAAGCTAGTGCGCTATATTATAAAACGAAGTTATGCGTGCATAATTTTGCACTTCACAACATTGCTACAAAAGATGTCACTTGCTATTTGTGGAATGAAAGTGTGGTGGTCTTGTAGCTGCCACTTTCGCCAGCTGCGTGATAGACTTTCTTGCAAAAGAAATAGAACAGCACCAGTGGTTATGGTTAGTGATGAGTGCACCTGTCAAAATCGCAATGCTGTTTTGGGAAATGCATTACTAAAGTTCTCTATAGAGAAGAACATCACAATTATCCGACATTATCTAGAAAAAGGTCATACACAAGTGGAGGTAAATAGCGTCCACAGTACCATTGAGAACAAATTAGAGCACCAGGGAATCTACCTTCCGTCTGATTATGCCAGAATCTCTAAAGAAACTAGACCAAAGCAACCTTACCAAGTTCACTACCTCGATTATACTTTTTTCAAGGATTTCTCTGCTCTTCATTATGTTCCATCTGTTGGGCCCGGAAAGGGCACAGGGGATCCCGTAATTACAGATGTCTGCTCATACAAGTTCTCACCAGAAGGTGAAATACATTACAAGCTCAGTGTAACTGACGAATGGGTTCAATTGCCACACCGCATAAAGAAGGGTCCTTTTCAACTGCCACAACTTTATCCTGCAAGACTAAAAATGTCGAGGGAAAAATTTTATCACCTGCAAGAGCTAAAGAGAGTCATTCCAAGTGACTGCCATGGATATTACGACGAGCTTCCGCATTTCTAATTACATTCTATGACATTGTATTTAAGTTAATAACGTTCTGGCATAGGTAGTTAGAACAGTATTAAAATTAAACTAATATAAAAAACTGTTAAAGTTATTTTTTTAGAATTTCATAACTGATACCAATACCTCGTATCCGTCAACAGTGCAGAGATTCTCCATAAGAGAAAATCACGTAAGCAACAATTATTTTTTTTTAATAAAAAGTATTTAAAATGTGTGTGTATATTACACAACAAAAAAATCAGTATTAAATTATTTAGTATCACAAAAAACCTATTTTTTAAATGAAATTATGGTTATTAATGATACTAGTTCGATATGAACGTCATAATGAAACGCGTGTAAAGTGAAACCACGAGGCGTTAGCCGAGTGGTTTATTTACACAAGTTTCATTACGAAGTTCATATCGAATGTATCATTAAGCTACGCCAGTCCAAATAGATTTTCTTTGCATAGATTCGATTTGTTTACAATATCAGAAACGTTTTTGTAAATAAAAATTCAAAATTATTAAGTGCCCATATTAATCGATGTTATAGTAACCGCGCTTGTTGATTGTTGCAATTTTACGTTGACAACGTCATTATTTGCGTTCAATTTTGTGCTTTACATGAGTTTCACGCACTGATGGACTGAATTTAACAAATTGTACAGACTTTATAATTAATGTTTACAATAAATAAATGTTGGTAAAGATTTTATAATGAAGTAAAAGTTGTAACTAACTTTCTTTTGCCTGTTTTTATTTTAAAATTTGCGTGTTATGAGTTCATAATGGTACTGGGTGCTATTATGAAGGCCATAATGACACCCAAATGAAGATGATAAATATGTCATAATGACAATGGCGTAGATTAACATTATAAGACAATTTTATTTTATTTTGCCACCATAATGTTCTTTATACGCCCCCAAATGCGGGCGTAATGTGGTCTTTATAGCACGGAAATGTCATTGTTGCTAAGCAGTACAGCATGATTGACAGCAAACACATGACATGATATGTCACGTAAGTTGAAAGAATTATTGAAACAACAACTTTACTATACAACCTTTATTAATAAAAATAATAGTAATGAAACTTATTCTTTATAAAAATTGAAAATACAGTTGGATGGATTTGAACCCACCAAAGCTGACAGTTCCTTCGCCGTTTTGTGGTATACTTGTAGCTGCTGTACCAGTAATGTTCTGAGCAATTTTAATTTTATTTTGCAGAGAATTCTCTACATATAATTCGGCTACTTTATCCGATCGCCATCCACCAAGCTGCTTCAGTGCCCTACTATCACCGCCGCTTTCTGCAAAGATCGTCGCCGCACTCCTTCGAAAGCAGTGCCCTGTGTACTTATGGGCATCCGGTGGATTGAGAAACTCTGCTATTATCCTCGGCATTTTGCATAAGGTGTTTTTCCCAACAGTCTGAGCACTACATTTGCCATTATGATACGACAAAAACAAGCTGTTAATTTTAGTATGTTCCGGTCCGTAATGCTGCATATTTTCGGTACAAAGAGACGTAATCAACCAATCCATCGCTTGGTACAATTGTAAATTGCCTCGAAGTATAAGTTTTGGTTTTTTTGATCTTCACCAATAGCACTGGTCCCTCAGTTGTTATGTCCTGTACAGCCAAATCGTGCAGTTCTTCGCGACGACATGCTCCAAAAATACCAAAGGCTGTGACAACCTATAAAACACAATAATTTTTGTAATGAGAATTGGAAAAAACTAAAATCGTTATACCTTAACTAACAAGTACGTATGATCAGGCGCCTTCAACATGAATTCTTCAATTTGATGCCGTTGCAATACATAGGACTTTTTAGCTTGATCACCTACAGAATTATTCTTCATGAATTCTGTGAGCATGGAAAAACGAGATATATCAACATCTTCCTTTAACTTGAACATCTTTTTCAATTTAGAATATAAACACCACAGTGACGACGGCTTATAGATCTTTGACTGCAAAATAGATATTTATTGAATAGAGATAATTGACTAATGTATATATACAATCCCTTACCATTTGAGACAAGTATGCCATCACAACTTTTTCATCACATTTTTTGTGCTCCGCCGCGTGCAAAACTTTTCGTACTCTTTTATGTATAAATATTTCGATTTACTTGAAATTATTTTTGCCTGGGCGGCCTCATATTCATCTAAAATTTCTTGTGAATAAGTTTTTGTGTTTTCACCTTCCATTTTAGAATGCATTTTACAAACATACAGTACCTTAGCAACAATTTAGCAATATCACAGTATCTTAGTAACAACAAATTAGCCTACGGTCGACTTTATTTCACTGCATTTGCATTTAAAAACTTGCCGAAAATACTGAATCTTTTTAAAATTTTGTTCCAGTTTCATGGTGCAAAATAAAATAAAACATTGTATGTACCACGGGCATAATTGTAGATTATGGCTCTCAGGAATATAAAATAATCTTCTGATTATGCCCTTAATACATAAATATCTATTATGTGTCTCCTGTAAAATTAGTCTTTCGTCGCTTACAAGGTTTTCATAGCTCAACGACGATATTATGTGTACCTATATGCAGTATTAGAATTCTAAAATACATATTGAATAAAGGCTCAGGCTTTATTAGGACATTTGCCCAAGACAGCAACGTTGAAATTTGGTGTAGTTTATAGCCTCTTCATTCGACTTATTTAAGTTATAACCTCAGTATTCAGCAAAGAATATATACGCGTATATATTCTTTGGTATTCAGTAGTAAATTACTTAACCTCATATTTACTATGTTCCTCAAAAATATTACAAACATTTTAACAAAATATAATCATTTTGCAAAAACTTTTTGTAGTGTACCTAAAAAGGTATTAAATATAAATATGAACGATGTAAATGTTTCCAAATATATTATTCAACTTGAAAAAGAATATGAACGTTTAAAATCTGAAACACCATCTTCATTATTACTTGAACAGCAGCAAAGACTAGAAGAATTACAACAAACCATAAATATTTTAGAATTACGTAAAGGCGTAATGGAAAATATTAACAATTTAGACATACTTATACAAGATAAAGATGTTGACATTCGACAATTAGCTGAAGAAGAAAAATGTGAGGATATTAAGAAGTTAAAACAAATTGATGAAAATTTATTAGAATCTTTATTACCAGTAGATAAATCTGATGACTGTAATGCAATTATGATAGAAGTGAATGCAGGTGTTGGTGGCCAAGAAGCAATGTTGTTTGCAAAAGAACTGTTTAGTATGTATTGCAATTTTGCCGAATATAAAAATTGGAGTGTTGAAATTGCTGATTATCTGGAAACTGAATTGGGGGGTATTCGACATGCTAGTGCTCTAATAAATGGACTAAAAGTATTTCAATATTTTAAATATGAGGCAGGAGTACATCGTGTGCAACGTATACCCACAACTGAAAAGTCTAGTCGTATTCATACAAGCACTGTTTCAGTTTTAGCTCTCCCTCAGCCTACGGATATTCAAATTCATATTAATAATACTGATTTACGCATTGAAACAAAACGAGCTTCAGGTGCTGGTGGGCAACACGTAAATACAACAGATAGTGCAGTGAGAATAACACATATACCGACAGGTTTAAGTGTGGAATGTCAAGTAAACCGTTCACAACACAAAAATAGATCTTTGGCATTACAAAAATTAAATATTTTATTGTACAACCAGCAATTACAAAATCAAATGAATGAAATTGAAAATACAAAGAAAAGCCAGGTGCGTTCGAATTTTAGGAATGAAAAAATTAGGACTTATAATTTTAATCAGGATAGAATAACTGATCATAGATTACCAGGTGCTAATGTACATAATTTAAAAGTCTTTTTAGAAGGTGGTGCTTCGTTAGAAAATTTAATTGTAAAATTACATAATAATGTTACAAGAGAAAGTTTATTAAACATTGTTAGGAACTTAGATGAAAATAAGAATTTGAATAAAAGCTAAATTAACAATTAGGTTATTATAAGTTTTGTTATGTACGAATAAGTTCAAAAGTAAATAACATAAAATAATTGATGTAAATTATATTTAGAAATTACATCAATTCTACTAAAGACAAAATTTACATCAATTCTAGCAAAGTACAAGTCGTAGATTCAAATCCTACTTGAGGTAAACTTTTTATTTATGTATTTAATAAAATTAATAATAATTAGGTTGTTTACAATTATGCATTCATTATAATTAATATGGAAGACTAGTTGTGTGTGCTTCACAATTTATTTTTCACAGATACAGCTTTAACGATCATTATGCAGAACTATGTCTCATTATGAATAAACTACCGGTGATGTAAGAATCCCGGAACAAGCCCTTCAACCAGAATCAGACATGAGGTTAGTATTATAGATCACATCAATGTTGATGAGCATATCACATATGGCTAATATAATATAACCATTACGTTGGCACATCGGTTTTATTTCAGGATGATAATTACAATATTTGATTATGCCATGAATTACACATACAAAAAGATGAAAAATACATTCTCATTTTGTGTGGTATATGAGTACATATTTGTTTAATTTAGTTGAATGAAACACACAGTAGTGTTTTTGGAATTGTAGTAGAAGCGGTATTTTGGGATTATACAGGGTGAATCACTACCGACCCCACGAAGTTCTACGGCGAAGCGGCCTATAATCATTAATTTCTAATACAGAGATTATGTAAGTCAATATGAGCAAAAATTTAAAAAATATTTGTAAATATACAGGGTGTTCCAAAAATAGTGCATATATCAAAGTTATGTTTTTTTTAATGATACACCCCGTATATTATTGCATTTTCGATTTTACATAAAAAATAAGTAGCACTTTCGTAAGGGTTCCCTATACCTACATACAGAATGCTTCAAGTTATATCAATTTTTCTGAAAATGTAGGTTTTTAGGAAAAATTAAGTATCCTAATAAAATTAACTCCAACAAATGTACTCTTAGGTTTAAGCAAAATACTGTTCCCTTAGTCTATTTATTGCTAGAATACTAAACACCTCTTTACAGGTTTTTCAGTTAAATTAGTAGAACATACATACTGAAATATTCGGCTTATTTTAAATGGAACACCCTGTATTTTATACGCTTAACTTACTTAATTACCTTTCAACTTCTATAAGGGTTTCCTATACCTAAACCTTCCTATTTAATCATTTTTGGAATTTGTCTGTTCCTGTATCATTTGTAGATTGAAATATCTTCCCTAAATGCTGAAATGTCTTTTGGCTAATGTAGTAATATTTTTCTTTACCAATAAGCAGAATGCTGGGTACCAATCTTATGTGTACATGATAGATTTCAGATGTTTGCAATTTACACATTAATAAATAATATTAATGTGACTAATCTTGTAAGTTTTGTAGTGTGCTGTGGAATTGCCGGTAATGCATGTGTTATGTTAAAATTCTGACATTGGGCGTGACTTTTGTCATTGTGTATTGTTATTTTTTCCAAGTCTGTTGAACGCTGTTGAAATATTTTCAATTTAACAATGGTTTATTCACAACAAGAAAGAATTGATATGATTTTAACCATTGGTAAGTGCTATGAAAATTGTTTACTTGCTTCAAGAGTGTACTCAGAAAAATACCCCTGAGCGGGTGCATCCCGATAAAAAGGTTTTTGGAAAGGTTACTTCAAACATTTCGTGATACAGGAAGTGTAGCTTATCAAAAACAACTAAAAGTGAAACCTGTTACAAATGATGATGATAACGAGTTTTTGGTATTTGGTCCCGTTGATGACAGCCAAAATACTAGTACAAGAGTTATTGCAAGAGAAACAGGAATTAGTCAGCCTACTGTGTGGAGGATCTTAAAGAAACATAAATACCACCCTTTTCATATACAAATACATTAAAGGTTATATGGCACAGACTTTCAAAAACGTATTGATTATTCCTTATGGGTTCTTGATCAAGTTAGTGACAATGAACATTTTTTGAAAATGTATTATTTGCCGACGAGACAACATTCCATAATAATGGATTAGCAAATCGGCACAATTTCCATTATTAGGACACCGAAAATAAACATTTATTTAATACTGTTGATCATCAAAATCGATGGAGTGTTAAATGTGTATGGTGGAGTTGTTGGCAATCATGTTATTGGCCCGTATTTTTTCGATGGCAATTTAAATGGTCAAAAAATCGTTAGATTTTTCAAGAGAGGCTTTTGGGAACTTTTAGAAAATATTCCTTTAAATATTAGACAAAATATGTGGTGGTTGCAATTAGATGGAGCACCTGCACATTTCTCACGTGCTATTAGAGAATATTTAAATACGAAGCTTACTGATAAGTGGATTGGAAGAGGTGGACCAATTGCTTGGCCACCTAGATCTGCACTAACATCCATGGATTTCATCTTTTGGGGCTATATCAAAAATTTAGTTTACAGCACACCTCCCACCACTGCAGATGATAAGAAAAGAAGAATCAGAAATGCTTTTGAGACGGTCACCCCTGATATGTAGCAAAACATAAGATGTTCGTTGGAAAAAAGAATAACACTGTGTATTCAAGAAGGTGGACATCATATCGAACATTTATTGTAATTTTTTGAACAAATTATCACACCACATAAATAAAATTTTAGTTTCCATTGTATACATGCTTTCTATCCGTACTCTATGAAACTGTTGCATTATGCAAATTAAACTAAACAAGACAAAAGATTTTTTAAAGTTTTACTTTATTTTTTAAAATTGAAGCTGATCGGTTTCGCTTGGACGAGCCACACATCGTCAGACCTTGAAAGGTGGCTACTTGTTGTTACGGTTATCGCGAGTAAAGATAAGTGTATAAGAAATCTATTGCGATGTTTAGTTTAATCTACATAGTGTAAAAATAACTTTATAAAGGAACGTTTAAATTAAAGTTACTATGATGTGAATTCGAAAATGTGTTACATTAGCCGAAAATCATTAAGAGTAGGCATCTTGGGAGGATATTTCAATCTACAAATGATGCAGGAACAGACGAATTCCAAAAATTATTAAATAAGTTGAAAATTTGAAGGTTTAGGTATATGAAACCCTTATAGAAGTTGAAAGGTTATTGTAAGCTATACAATAAACGCATAAAATACAGGGTGTTCCATTTAAAATAACCCGAATGTTTCAGTATGAATGTTCTACTAATTTAACTAAAAAAAATTAACACTCTGTAAAGAGGTTTACTATTCAGTCAATAAATAGACTAAGGGAACAATATTTTACTTAAACCTAAGAGTAAATTTGTTGGAGTTAATTTTATTAGGAGATATTTAATTTTTCCTAAAACCCTACATTTTCAGAAAAATTGATATAACTTGAAACACTCTGTATGTATGTATAGGGAACCCTTATGAAAGTGCTACTTATTTTTTATGTAAAATTCGAAAATGCAATAATATACGGGGCGTGTCATTTAATAAAACATAACTTTGATATGCCAGTTTTTTGGAGTACCCTGTATATTTAAAAATATTTTTGAAATGTTGCTCATATTGACTTACACAATATCGCTGTATTAGAAATTGAGAATTATATGCCGCTTCGCCGTAGAAGTCCGTGGCGTCGGTCCTGATTCACCCTGTATTAATAGCGTTATGGGAAGATACAAATTTGGAATGTAAAGAAATTTTGTGTTTGTTGATTGACTTTTTATTTGTTGCTTAATAAATGGAAGCTACATAAACAATTAATAACCTTTATAGAGACGCCATGAACTTTAAAATTTTGGCAATTAAGCTTTAATAAGAAATAAAATTCTCGTTTTAATAGGAAAAGGTACTTTGACATTAATGTAAATTTTGAATTGATAATCTAGACAAACTGTTTCGTATACGTGCTCAAAATTTTGGGTAGATGTTAATATTAAATATGAAGTGCAAGCTTTCACCATTATTACACATATTTAAAATACTTAACTTTTTGGTTTTTTTTAATGGTATATATGTGTATTTATGATATACAAACCTAAATGTATCGATAACAGTTACAGTTATCTTCGTCAGTAGTAATAGGTATTATCTTTCAACATTGTTAAAGATGTTGAAACAAATTTATGAAATTTGAAAAAGTGAAAACGCAAACATAAGCCTGTTATTATTAATATAAGTTCGATAAACGTATAAAGCCAACTATGGAAAACAATTTTAGAATAACTAGAACTTTACTAAATTAAATATTGTTAAACTGCCTTGAAGATTACAAAGAATAACACCCTCTAACGGTCGAAGTCTGGCAGTGAAAAATGTCATAACCTAAGAACAATTTAAAAAAAATTGAATCAAGGTATGATGTTTGTGTAAAGTTGTGAAAAACTTTAATTATAAATTGGTACAAGCATTCACAAATAGAAACTTGACATCAATTAAAATAATACAGTAAAATCTAACAAAGAAGTAGCTTTATTAATAAATGCAAGTGTCATTTTACAGTGAAAACACAGTGTGGTACTTTTTATATCATTTTAATTTCTATATATGTTATAGTGCTGTGGTAACACACAATTGGTAAAGCATTTATTTTAAGGGTTAGGAAAAAACGGCGAAACACCTAGACATACCAAGAGCTAAAATCAAGACGTACCATTGTGCATTTTTTAAATTATATGAATCCAAAACCTACTTAAACGGAGATTTTTTCTTGCCTATTGCAGTTATTAGGACGTTTATATATCTTAATAGTTACACGTTGTAACCGAACATATTAATGAGTTTGCCTTGACAATATTTCCATTTTAGTTGAGTTGATTGGCCTATTTTCACAGTTTTGCTTTTATAGCGCGACGTTTTGGAAGCGACTCTGTTGTCGTCATCAGGCTTAGTCCTGAGGACTGATTTTGCACTTTAGTAGAAATCATATGTTATAATTTTTTCTCAAGCGCTCAACTACTTTCAGATTCGAACTTCGGTACCTTTCACTTACAAGTTTTCCTTACCAATCATATATATATATATATATATATATATATATATATTAGTTGAGTTGATTGGCCTATTATCACAGTTTTGCTTTTATAGCGCGACGTTTTGGAAGCGACTCTGTTGTCATCAGGCTTAGTCCTGAGGACTGATTTTGCACTTTAGTAGAAATCATATGTTATAATTTTATCTCAAGCGCTCAACTACTTTCAGATTCGAACTTCGGTACCTTTCACTTACAAGTTTTCTTTACCAATCCAATATATATATATATATATATATATATATATATATATATATATATATTAGAACTTACGTATATATTAGAATTTTTCGTGGTCGCGCAAGTTTATTGACGTAACTTATTGCGCCTAAGCTCTCTACGCATTATGGAGACTGTAAATTTTACTTTTCTATAAATACATTATTAAATGTGACCATATACGTAAGTGCTTTAATCAAGAAAGATGTATTATTGCGGTACAAAACAGATGAAAATGATTTATCTGTTTTTATTAAAATCATAACCTATTTAATCCAACACATGGATCCCAATAATACGCGAAAAGCTTAGGCGGAATACACCTGCACAATAGGCTACGGCGCCACTACTGGGCAACAACGAAAAAGTTTATTATATATATATATATATATATATATAGTTCTAAAAAATAGATATTGGATTACTCATTGGGTTAGCGGAAATGGTGCCAGACGTAAATGAAAGGTACCAAACAAAACTCGAATCTGAGAGTAGTCAAGTGCTTGACAAAAAATCATAATATATGAATTCGATTTAAGTACGAAATCAGTCCTTCTCAGGACTATGTCTGATGACGGAATCAGAGCCCGCTTTCGAAACATTTATAAACCTTTTTGATCATATTTTTTCAGATGATGCTATTGAAGCGCTTTTTATGGGCGGAAATTTTGCGATGACACCAATACCTTTTGAGGATATAATTTCCACTATTGAGAATTCTATTAAATCGTTACCTTTTGATACTGCTAATGAAGTTAGATATAAAACTGTTAACATATTATATAAGCAAAACCTCCAAACAGCAACTTAAAGTAGATCCACACGCTTATCTTGACCTACTAAAAGATCCTAAAAAAAATTTCTTTTTAAAACTAAAAAGTTTATTAAATTATCATGTATTCCTGAAGAGAAGAAAAGAAACCAGCTAACTCTGAAGCTCTTTCACCAAAATTATGTGGTTTACCAAAAATCCATGAAGCTAATGTTCCTTTAAGGTCTATTGTTAGTGCAATTGGTTCTACATATAATCTTCCAAAATATCTTATATTTATATTACAACCTCATATAGGTAAAACCCCCCATTATATTAAAAACTCTGCCGACTTCATTAAAAAAATACATAATTTCAAAATTGAAGAGGGCGATATAATGGTCAGTTTTGGTGTTGTTTCACTTTTTACAAAAATCCTCCTAAAAGAAACTATTGGATATATTAATCATATTTTTTCAAAAGATATAACCATTCTTTTTTAATTTTGTCTTACTATGATTTATTTTCAGTGGAATAATATTAATTCAGCTTGATGGTGTAGCAATGGGTAGTCCTGTTATAGCTAATTTTTGTATGGAAAAATTTGAAACAGCGTTACAAAATCCACCTAAAAACATTAAGTTTGGTATAAATATATAGGTAGATGACACATGAACATGTAAACTTCCACCATTATTACACATAATAAAATACTTCTTTTTTCTTTTTTTTAATGGTGTATTTTATATTATTCAATCTAAACGTTTTGCTAACACTTACAGTTATCTTCGTGAGTAGTGATATCTATTAAAGTAATATACACCATTAAAAAAACAAAAAAGGTAAGTATTTTATTATGTAGATGACACATTTGTTATTTGGAGACATGGAAAAGAAGCACTACATGCATTTTTAATTTTTATAAATGGTACACATCCTAGCATCCAGTTTACCATGGAAAATGAAACTAATGGAAGCTTACCATTTCTGGACATACTAGTACCTAAAACTAATAATTCACTGTATTTTAACGTTTACAAAAATCCGACACACATTGATAGATACCTTCGTAAATTATTATCAAACCACCACTTACGTCAAAAATTGATGTAATTTTAAATCTTTAGTGGATCGGCCAAAATGAATTTGTGATCCTGAATATTTGAAGGTGAATATAAATAATTAAGAAAATCCTTACAAGCTAAGAGATATTCACTTAATGATATTAACGATGTTACTACACGTGCTAGACATAACCATAAAGAAAAATCAGTGCTTAATGTTGGTACTGCTTTTCTTCCTTTTATAACTAATGTTACAGATAGAATTGAAAAAATCCTAATTATTCATGGCATTAGGACTGTTTTTAAACCTACAAGAAAAATTAAAGAACATTTAAAGTCACCAAAAGATGTTCCAAACCAATTATCATCTTCAGGAGTGTATAATTTATCTTGTTCTTGGGGAAAAGTATACATTGGAACCACAAAACGTAGCTTTGATGCAAAACGTAAAGAACATATGAGATTTTGTAGATTAGGGAAATCTGCGGTAGCTGACCATGCTTTAAATAGTTTAAATAGTGACATTCAATTTGATAATATTGTCAACGCAAATGAATAGATTGCATAGTTATCCTAAAAAATTATAATTAAAATTATTTCATTTATTTCAATTTCCACACTGTAGGTTGGATAGCCGTGTGTTGTTTCACACCAGTATTTATCATTTTTCAAATATAGGTAAGTAATGTTTTGCAAATTTTAATAATGCAACATTTGATAATTATTTTCATTAATTTGAAATTTGACTGACATTTTAGCGTTTCTTATTAGCTTAAACTATTGTGACTATTTTTGGATTCGAGTAATATTTTTTGTAGATTTTAATTTTAAGGCCAAATTAGTGATTTTGGTATTACTGCAGAGTAAAGAATGAAAGGGGTGAATATATCTATATTTTGTTACAATAACTGAAACATTTGAATAGCGATTGAATTTGAGCTAAATATTTTCTATAAACTCCAGTGATTTTTTTGTGGACCTACAGAGTAAATAGTTATTTTTGTATTAAATGTGCAAAATGAGTGTTTGGTAAATGGTAACAGGTCTCGGCCAAAAATTCATTCGAATTTGCCATAAAACACGAATTTTACCACGAAATATAAACAATATTTTTTCTATAACTGTCAAAAAATGTTTATATTTTTTTACTAATGTCAGTTTTTTTAATTGCAAACTATTTTTTCCCGTTGCCCATGGCAACATTCGCAAATTACTTTGCACAGTAGGGCGCAAAATAAATTGCAATAATCAATCACTTGAATTAAAAAATGCTCAAATGATACTTTTAATTTAACGAAAACTAACAAATATTAAGTAAGATAATATAGTTTATTTTACCAATACTACTACTAATATTCCAAACTTACAAAAACCTATTTACCGATGAAGCTACTTTCGATAACAATGGACTAGTTAACCGGTATAATTTTCACTATTACAAAATAACCACCAGTGCAGAACAACAAATCATCAAAATCGATGGTCTCTGAATGTTTATGGGGGGATAATAGGAGATAATATGGCCACATTTTTTTATGGTCATTTAAACGGAAGAAATTTCACTAGATCTTTAAGAAGTTATTTTTGGTATTTTTTTACAAGACATTCCATTAAATGTCAGAAGAAAAATGTGATTGCAACTAGACGGGGGCCCAGTACATTTTTCGCGTAATGTAAGACAATATTTAAATGAACATTTCCCAGGAAAATGGATCGGCAGAGGCGGTCCTTATCATTGGCCCCCAAGATCACATGATCTAACACCAATGTATTTCACGTTAAAAATATCGTTTTTAATACCTTTAATGAACTAACATTATTTTTTAAAAAGTAATTGAAAAATTTAATAAAATACTGGGCGTTCCATTTAAAAAACCTAGTCGAATTTGAAACTTTATTATTTCTTACCGTTTGCCCAAGAGATTCCGTCCCACTCACCCTGTATATATATATATATATATATATATATAATATACATGGCGCATTTGTGTGACAAAGTCTCATATCTCCTTTATTTAAAGAGATACAAAAAAATTAAATACAAAAGTTGTAAGATATGTTCTGGTGCATATTCCAAAAGTATTTTTAATTATACAGGGTAAGATCATAAAAGCTTAGAAGTAATTTTAAATTTTTTTTTAAATAGAAAACCCTATATATTATTACATATTTAGATTCTACATACAATTTTAGACACATTTTATGTATAATGTTCTATACCTAAGTCTAACCGTTTTTGACAAATTTCAAATTTTTTGTCAAAAGTGACGTTTGCAGGCCAAAACATAGGTGGAAATCTTTTCTAAACGAAGCCTTTATCAATTAGTTGTAACTATTCTTTTTTATTTATAATATTGATATTAATATTGTTAAACATGATGTCTCTATAGATACGATTTATGTTGCAACATTTAGGAAATACGGGGCGATTCATTTAAATTATTTAACAAAGTTCAAAGAAATTCTCAAAACAGTTATAGAAAAAAGCGATTTAATTTCAATTTGGTATAAGTATTTGATTAAATTGACTCGAATTATACAAGGCGGAAAAGCTTTTCTAGCCGGTTGGCTCAATTTTTATTGAAATCAACCATACATTATTAGTAGAAGGCAGACACCTTGGCCGCCATCTCGGATTTTGACGTCACAAGAGCGACCACGTGGGAGACCGTATTTTCCACCCCTATGGTTCCTTTTCGGAGGTCTTTTTCAACCCCTTGATTTTCACCCTAATTTGGTTGTATTAAGAGTCTTTTGACAGCCATGTCCTTTTGTACTTGCTGACATGAGCGGGACATTTAGGCCTTGGTCTTGGATTTGGGGTTGGGGCAGGATGTTAGCTTTTTTCGGGGGCCTTTTTCAACCCTTGGGCGGAGTTTAACCCTAATTAATGTCCTTTTGTCGGCCATTTTTTTATCGACCTTTTTTATCGCGCATACTTGAGAGGCGTATTTAGGCCTTGAGCTTGGGTTTGGTCTTGGAGTTGGTTTTTGGAGTTGGAGTTGGTTTTGGGGTTGGGGGTAGGGCTGAAGGCTAGGTGTGACAACTATTTTTGGTAATTATCTCGTAGACCATTTTGTTTTTCTTGACCCTGTACCCTGACTGGAGGAGCTAAGTCTCTGCATTCTGATTGGTGGGGAATTTGAATTTGTATTCTAATAAGGGGCCCTAATGCTAACTTGTAAGACATGTGTAGATATTCAAAACCTGTTCTCGGGCCTTCGCCCCCTGGTTGGAAATGGTATGGGGCCCTAACCTTATATATAAGTGCAGAAACTAACTCTTGGGCCTTGGCCCCTATCGTGGACCCCTCGGTGCAATTGTTATTAATATTCAAACCGCTGGGTATAAAAACCTATTCAAACGCTTACCCTTATTTGATTGATTTAGAAGTTGTCATTTAACATGTATTTAACTGAGAGCACCGAAATAAAGCTAATTATTTAACTTAAAAAGTACGATAATCTTTTATGTTTAAATTTTTATTACAAAAAAAATTTACATTTTACCCGATGTCTTGTTTTATTGTTTTGAAAATAAAAGCTATTTGAATTTAATCGACAAAAAGTAAACTTTTAGAGTAAAACTTCTTTACCTTTCTTATTTATTAAACGAACATTGAAAAGGCAGTGAAGTATGTTAATTATTTAACTTGAAACTATGCAACTCTATTTAATTTACTCGATTCATATAATATGCTATTTACTACTTTAAATTTTTGTTATTAAAATTTTCAATTTACAATTGCTGGTGACGCGCCTACCTGCTTTCCCTTTGCCTTTACCTGGTTTCTTGTTTTATTATTTGAGAATAAAAGAAGGTGTTGTACTTCAATCGATAATGTGGACTTTTAGTAAAACTAAATTTTCCTTAAATAGCTACATTTCTTATTTATAAAATGAATATTGTAAAGAAGTGAGGGATACTAATTATTTAAATTAAAACTATGAGGATCTATTCAATTTAGTATGTTTTTAGTATGTTTCGGGTTCCTCAAATAATCTTATGTAATCACTGTCCACTGAGTTGCTTTCATTCAAGTTACTTTCGTCTAGACTATTTGTATCCTCTGTTCTATCATATTCACTTTCATTTTCATCCCCCACAGAAACCGTTGATTCTGGTTGGTTAATAGTTAGATCAAATATACTGAGTTTATCGTTAGCCTTTTCACTAATGACTACATCTCGACTGGTTATAATTTTCTTATTATCTGGGTCGTAAAGCCTATAGCCTTTTATGTTTTCACTGAAACCTAAAAAAATTTTTTTTTTGATTTGTTGTCAAACTCACGTTATCTTTCTGCAGGTATATACATCATAACCTCACTACCAAAAATACGTACATGACTTACATCAGGCTTATTGCTTGTCCACATTTCATATGGTTAATTGCTTCTGCCCAAAATAACTTCTCAAATCCTGCATCAAATAGCAAGCTTCTTGCTTTCTCTATTAGCGTTCGATGCATACGTTCGGACATACCATATTGCTCTGGTGTAAAAGGATTTGTCTTTTGATGCACTATTCCATTTTTAGTCAAAAAACTTTCGAATTCATTATTACAAAATTCTCCACCATTATCAGTGCTTCGAGTTTTAATGTTAGTGTTTTTTTGTTTTTCTACCAAAACTTTAAATTCTTTGAATTTGCTAAAAGTTTCATCCTTCCTTTTCAAAAAATATACATAGGTCATTCTACTGTAATCATCTTCTAAAACTAAAAAATGCCTGGAACCACCTAGTGATGTTGCCTCCATAGGTCCACATAAATCTGCATGGATCACCTCTAGAGCAAACACCAAATACGAAGACACCTGCGCAGAAACCGAATATTGCATTAAAAAGAAATGGAATAATGATATGAGTAAGAAGTAGATATTATGTTCTGTCCACAAAATGTAGTGTTGTTTATTGTTTTCTAACGTCATTTTTCGTGCACGTTTTTATCAATTATAAACAGTTTTTTTCAAAACTCCTTCCGTTTCAGCACCTTTTATTTACAAGTAAGTTGTATTTGTAATCCACAGTAATATGTATTAATATAATATATTGATTTAGTTCGTTGTTTATAATGGGTGATGCGAGTACATCGTCTGATAGTACATCAAACATTCCAGCAAAGAAGCGGCGTGTCTTATCGCAAGATGCCCGCGAAATTATTTGGAATGTTTATCAGTTTCATAAAAATATAAATGAAGGTATGTCATTCTACGATTAACATCTGTCAGTTTTTTCACGATTTCATTTCTTTACAGTTAAGGTTCTTGATATCATTGTGAAAGCAACTGGAGTATCTAAAAGTACCGTCGTTAGAATTATTAGAGAAGGGAGTGCAATTCAACGTGGTGAAATAGAATCGTTCAAGATTTCTAATAAAAGAAGGAAAACCGCACCAAGATCATCTGTCGATAATTGTTGGGAACAAACGTGTTCGATGGGTTTGGAGAGCCACTGGCAAGAAGTGTGCCATCATGTTAAAGAAATTGAAGAGGAATACATTAATAAAGAGCGTATTATGGATTGTAAGGAATTGATTATACGTAGGAGTGGAGACTCGTTGGATGAATCTGATTTTATATCAGATTATGATAAGTGATAAGTGTAGAGTAATTGTGTTGCACATGTGTTGTTCATGTTCTTGGATATGTTTCTAAAGCACTTTAACTTCTTAAGCACTTTTTAAACACTTAGTCTATGATCTACCAACATAACGTCTTCGTACCATAACCCTTTTTATAGTTCGCAGAGTTTTTATGTAGTGTATCAATTTGTTCTACACATTAGGATTATTGTACTTCATGTAATGGATATCTGTTATGTGTTGAATTGCTTAATTATATTGATTTATATGTGAAATTTTTTATTTATCTTTAACACACTAATATGTATCGTGTTGACCTTTTTAACATGTTACTGTCATAGCTCAATGCTTTTATGAATACATCATTGTGCAAACCCCATAAGACCTGTTTTGTTGTATAAAAACCATCTGTTTATATTCGTATACTTTATTTTCCTCATAAAAAATTATATAACTTCTTCAACTCTATTTGAACTTGCATACTATCTACTATTTGAATTCGATAAAACTCTACCCCCTCTATTACACCTATTTATAACCATCGCAGTATAAAACTGTTTAGATACGAATTATTTACCCTTAGAACTGGTTAATAATTAAAATGCGAATTACAACATTTCCGAGTAAATTTATGAACAAGTAACATAAACTTATATTTCACTTTTCACAATTAAATAAATGTTTTTTTTTGTTTAAATTGTCCTAATTATAAAATATAAACATCATAATTAAGAGGTTATTAACTAAAAAATGTACAAAACGTAACTTTTACTTTTCTTAAAAAAACTAATATTTTCCGGTTGTATAGCACACGGTCACGTGATTTTTTTCGTGCAGCTTGGTGTCTTCGTATTTGGCGTAACAGCGAAGTAGCTCGATTTTCTTTGTGCTTGAAGGGCAACCTAGTTTGCTTACCCTGACAACAAACTGCATTTTTATTCAGACGTTGACATTGTAGACCGGTGACTGCTCAATTTTTTATTAGATTTAAATCTCCGTAATTAAGATGACCAAAGCGTTTATGCCACACTTCACCTGAAACTGCCAACGCTGTTAAAAAATTATGCTGCGGCTTCTCAAAATTTAACCTATACACATTGTCCATTAAATCAGCTGTTGCAACTAGTACATTGTTTTTATTATAAATTTCACAATCGTCCGTATTAAAAGTTACGCTATTACCACTTTTAATTAGCTGGCTTACTAACAGAAGGTTAGTTGTTAATTAAGGGACATATAAAACATTGCCATAACTACATCAAATCTTTTGTCATTAACGATTGTTGAACTTTCTACTTCACCCTCACAGTTCATTGTAACTGTGTCGTTATTAGCCACCATAATTTCCTTTAACATTTGTTGCTTTCGAATGTTTTTTAACCAGCCTTTTTTGGCTGTCATATGTGAACTGCAACTGCCACTCAAAAATACTGCGCTAAAAGCATTCGAACAACTAGTGTTCTGTCTTGATTGATATCTCTCACTTTGTTTATCTGGGCACTGAGCCGCTTTTTGCATCGAAAGCAGGTTAGCTAATTTCGATCCTCCTTTGTATGTTTATGACCTATGCTGCCCTTTTTCGTCTTACTCCTATAATTTGCTTTACTGATAAATGTACTTTCTGATTTACTTGACGCGCCATCTGCTACCATTTCTAACAACTTCGACTTGATCGTGTCGGTGTTTATGACAATTCCCGAATGTCTATCGCCATAACCGTTCTGGTAACCCTGCTAAAAGAAGAGATCCTGCCCATTCTTAGTTTATTTTGAAACCTGTCCTATTCAATTTCTGAGATATTTCAATAACTTGATTGATGTAGGCCTCCATTGAATCACAGTTTTCAAGACGTAACGAAATCAACGTACGTAGTAGACCGATGTTACGGCTAAAACCGCTGTCTTCGTATAATTTCTTGAGAGCGTCCCATACCTCTTTAGCTGTTGTTAATTCATTAACGTGTACAAATAGCGATGAATCTAAGGTTAAAATCAATTTCGCTTTGACTTTACTCGTTAGCACTGTGTCTTGTTCGGTGCTATTCAAACACTTTGTCAAGCCCTCTAACACCAACACGTTTTCTACGGCGAAAGACCAATCCGCGTAATTTTCGCGACCTAACAAACGCGGTACACTGTTTAAATAATTCACTGACATAGTACTTATTTAACAATTGCGTTTCTTAACTTTTTCTAAACACGCGGCACGCGTAAACTGGGCCCATAACGTGTAAAAATTAGCGGTGAAAATAAAACAACCTGCTTGCTGAATAATCTGTACTGGCGTGACCACATTTATTTATGGGAGTGACCCTATATTAAGAAGTCAAAACAACTATATGGCTATAAGCTAAACACGTCCACGCGCAGATAGCGCAAGGTGCTCTGTATTTGGATTTATTTTAACAAAAACAAATGTCGTTTGCATAACCTTTTATGCCTACATATAGGTTGGAAGATAATAGTATATTATCTTATTAGGAGTAAAAGTGATACTTTATGTGGCGAAGCTGAATGTTTATTTTGCCGAACGAAGTGAGGCAAATAATTCAGCTGAGCTACAAGGGCGTAGCCAGGATTTATAACAGGGGGGGCAAACCATGGTCCATGGTCGTTCAAAATGTAAAATTTTAGGATAAAAAGAAAAGGCAAATGAAAACAAAACTTTGAGATTTTAATTATACTTAAATTAAACTAATAACAGATAACAAAAAAAATATGCAGAACAGAAAAATATGTATATTTTAGATTTCATTTTTTGTTTATTAAAATTTAAAAATTATTTAATTTATTTTTGCTCTTCCAGGGGGGGGGGGCAGTTGCTCCTCCCTGCCCTTAGCTGGCTACGCCCATGCTGAGCTACATAAAGTCGCTTTTACTCCGCATAACATATACGTTTTTATCCGCAAACGAAAAAATAATTGGTAAAGATCGAAAGGAAAGATCAAACATAATTAGCAGGTAAAAGAATAAGATAATCAGGGCGCTTTGCAAGTAAACGTTTTACAAGAAATAAAACCATAGCAACGCACATTTAATAAGCACATTTGGTAAAAATAAAAATGCCTAGGCACAAAAGTACAACTTTTACTCCATGTCTGAAAAGTAAAACTTTTACCTTTGACATCGAGCCATAAAAGTGTCACTCCTGTGACGTTTGCGGATAAAAATGATTACTTCCAAAACTTTTCTTTTTGACTGATCTACGATATACGCATAACACATTGGTTTGTGAGTATACTGTGGTGTCTGTAAACCCTACTAAAATCCAAATAAAAATCTTATATTATTAGCTACAACATCAACATTATTTTTGTTACAATAATGATCAATTAATGTAAAATCTAGATAGTAATTTATAAATTAGGTATGCGTTCACAATCAGCTACGTCCTTTGTCTTATTAGGGGCATCCTGTATCAGTTGGCATGATAAAGAAATTTTATATTTTCAGTTGGTAATGCTTATTTTCTTAGTAACAGAATTACAATGGTAACAGCCAATGAAAACAAACTTGATTTTTATTTGAAATGTCATTTTTAACGGTTATTGGTTTTTATAATTGCTGCAAGTGAAAATTTTATATATTTTTTGTATTTTTCTAACGCACATGTGAAATGGAGAATAAATTTTCAAATGAATTTACAGTGTCAGAGGACTTTCCAAAGTAAGTACTTGTTTACTTAATTTTTTAATGATCATCTTTTACTTTTGTTATACTGTAAATCACTACAGTTTTCTTAAGTTACGTACCACGATAATTATTATAAAGCATACAAAAACTGCCCACCTTTTATTATGTAAAATATCTCTGGATACCAATTTTTTAACTTCGCTTTCTATAAACTAAAATCGAACAATCCAGCGAGTTTTATCTTGTATTAACACAAATATTTTAACAAGGCATACATTTTATCTTCGAATCTGTTTGTTATTTGTAATAATGAACATTTGCCAAATGTAATAGCTATAAAGAAATTAAGTAAGCTAACCGTTATATCAAAATTACATTAATTTAATTTTATTGGAGTAAAAGTCATTTTGATGTTGTAGTTATAAAGGTACAAGCTTTACAGTTAATTAAAAAGTGTTTCAATGGAAATATAATAATGCTATGACAATTGGAAATTGTGAATTAGATTGTTGATACATTAATATGTCTCACCTGATTTGCAACATTTTACATTCTAACATTATCACAACTCTCAATGTAAACATCGTAAATGTAGCTATAAAGTCTCATTTATGCCAATACTATCAAAAATGATGCAGCTAGTATTGTGTGTAAAATCTTTATACTTTTACAGTTTATTGATAAAAATTATGCATTAAAACCTTTAATGCTATAGTTATAAAAAAGCTGGGGTAACAATTTTTTAAGGTAATTAACAATAACTTATTACTTAGTAATGAAAAATACATATAATTTGAAATAGGTACCCCACGGACAAACTACAACCTACGGACCTAATTCACAAATATTGCAGGGAAAATACAATTACTTGTCTCAAGCAAATTATGATAAGATTGTATAATATCAAAAAGTACAAAAAGTGGTTTCTTGATTGCGCCTTATAATAATCAAAGTAAGCAACACACATAGCGCATAAGTTAAGGTGTAGCCTATGTAGTCGAAAACATTTCAAATGTTGCATACGCCATTATGTGCATCATTGCACTGTTAATGAATAAATAACACTTAATTTAAATTAAGGATGTAATTTTACAGTTGTAATTAAACATAATGGGATTGTACTCTTTGTAAACCGTAATTTTTTCACGTTTCGTATATATAAATGAATCACAGGTTAATAAATGATTACTTTATCTAAAATTTGTTTTAATTTTAGTTTAAATGTGTACAGTTTATTGTATTGTAACTATATGACAAATCAAAGAATGTTACTTGATATTGATAGTGACAAAGAAAATATATGCCGAAGGTGTGGGAAAATTTGAAGTATATTTACAGACGATTGAACACAAACACAATTGATGGCATACTGAAGCACAACAAATTGTTTTAATTGCATAGAAGGGTAAATTAATTTCCTTTTGAGGAAAGGGTGTATTACATAAGATTATATTATAGGCTTCATAAATTAAATCATATTTTATTAAACTCTACAATTTATTTTAATACTGCTCGATCAAATTCAATGTTTAAAACATCATTACCAAGAACTATAAGAGTGAAAAACAATTGACATTTGAGTAAATACGGAAGATATAGTATCTAAATGTTTTAGTAGATTACATATTATTAAATGTTCATTAAAATCGCATACAGAACATAGTTTTAGACACCAGCCTGACAATTCCACAATCAACGAACAAGTTTGACTTAACAAAATTATTAAACTACATCTTAATATCAGTGCAATTTTGTAAAAGTACGTAAATGGTAAAGTATTCACTCCTAGGAAAAATGGACTAAAAAACTAAGATCTAAATTTTTTTTTAATTTTTTATTTTTCATGTAAAACTCTGGTAATGGCAAATTTAAGAGGTGCTCATTTTTTAAGGTATTGTAGCGTCCCCCAGATACCCTATCTTGAAAAGCGTAATTTGAACTTATTTGCAAGAATGCAACTTCAAAATAAAACTGCTTGGCTTACTTTGACTTTCCAAGTAATAATTAAAACATTAGAATTTGTTTACAAGCCTGATATTTAATTACTCGCAAACCTCAAATCTGATCAAACGAAGTGGCCGTCTAGTGTTAGGCACGTTGTGCTATCTAAATGAGATAGGCTGGATGAGGTACGTGTTGCATCTTGAGGGGCAGGTAAAAAAAAATGAAACTACTCAAATTAAAATCAACGAACTTTGCGCAGCGGTGGATCAGCCCGTTAATCTACTATTGTGGGAAAGAACCACCAATAAAACCCACTTTATTCATAAATAAGCAATTGCACAAGTACATTAATAAATCAAATAACACAAAAAAAAGCAATGAAATATATAACAAAACACCATTAAATCAGGTTAAAGTGCGTACAAAATTATAACATTAAGAGAAGATGAGTAAAATCAGTTTAGTTATACAGAAACACATAATAAAAAAAACATGTAGTCACATGCACAATTAGGTCATAAATAATCAAAATAGAAAATCATAATAGAAATCGTAACACCAAACATGTGGCCCTTTTAAAACCAATCATGCCGGTCTTTAAGTGCAAATTACAGTACATATAAAATACAATAACAGTAAAATTGCGCAAGTAATAAGGGAAAGGCGAGGACAAAAGAAAACAGACAAGGAATTTGTAAGTACTCAATTGTTTAGTGACCTTGTAATAAATCACATACAAAGAGAAATTAGCTCGCAGGCAAATAATTCAACTGAAATAAAAACTCATTAATACAAAGCCTTACGTTATAAATAGATCACTAACATCGTGACCGATACATACGTTTGAGTGCGTTAGAAAAATATCGTCCCTCCCTCTCTCATTCTAGTTACACATTCACCTATACAACAAATAAAAACAATAAAAATAAAATTCGAGGTATTTAATGGTCTGGCTTGGGAGTGTGTACCAACTGGCAATTGCGTTTTACAATTAATAACCAGTGGCATCCTATACCCATTTACCAGCCACCTCCGCACAATTATAAATATAACCAACAATGCTAATTCGCACAAATACCAGAGGGAGAGGACCCTGTACTGTCCTTTTATTTTAGCATATTTCAGCTTAAGGAGTTCGCGTACGAATAAGATACCTTTGCAAGACAATGTTTGGTGTTTAATATGTTATCTAGGCTGGTAAAAATGATTTGCTGCGAGCTTGCATTTATATAGACATACATATTTACACTAGAATAAATATTCCCTTAATTGATCACAGACACAAATCGTAAATATACGCGATTTAACCCCGAAAGAAAAAAACTTAGTCTTGGCGAATTCAAAAGAAATATGTACACGCAAGAATTATTTTAAAGACAAACTGTTTACAATGAAGGTATTTAATTAACCTTAAAATCGATCTGGCTCGATTTCAAACTATGTCTACTCCCCAAAAATCAACCCCCGTCTTTCAAAAGTAATAAAAAAACAAGAAACATTAATTTATGTTGGAACAATTTCATATTATTTCTTGCACGACATTTTAATTACAAAAATATGCATTCGTTCGTGACAAACCTCACATTTCTCTCTCGAGTTTCCAAGTAACAAAGATATCTTTTGATCGCGGTCTGTCCAGCCGTAATCAATCATTAGAGCAATGACATTTTTACATCAAGGGCGTGCACAAGAAAAATTCCAATGATTTGTTACGCCCCTTCAGTAAAGCATTTTTAAGCGTGCACCTGCCACTCACTCCCTAACATGTGTTTACATGCATATTAGTTACAAACAATCCTACATTCATTAGATAAAAATATATAAATAAAAATATTTTGAAAACATTAGCAAATTACGACGTATTGTTAAGATATTAAAAAACCCACTAATTATCTTTTCTGTCGTGGTAACAATGGCGATTTGACAAACGTTCATTACAATAATAAAGTTTTCGCGGTCCGCTACCTACAGTATGTTTATCAATTTCAAGCCCAAAACACATTTCTTATAAAACTTAGATACTATTAGAAAAATGTTATATTATTTGAATTTAGTGAATAATGTGTACAATTAACTTATCACAATGAACACTAAGAATAGGGACAAATTCAAATATACGCAATAAATATAAAAGTTGGAAACATAATATATTCACTATTTATACAAAACCCTATAAATAAATATATACATACATAAAATAATGCAAGTCTGCAAGAATTCTGTCAATCACCACCAGTACGGTGCGCAACCACACGCAATCGATACTCGATAATTAAAAAGTCCGTATTAACAAATACGGCCCCCTTACGTGTGTTGGTTAAAGGTGATTCTGGGCCTACTCCCAGAATCTGAGGAAAACTTCTAGTCTCAACAATCTGTTATGGTGGTAAGAAGACTGCCACGAATTCACTTCTCCAGTTTCGACTAAGCTACTTAAACCATTTTCAAGGAGTCCCAACGTAATCTCTCGCTGGTATGTCTAGTTGCTCTCCCACCCCCACACTCGTAACTGTACTCCCCTGCCTTAGAAGCTATTACGTGGGGATCCTGACTACACTCGACATGTCAGGTTCCGGTGTCGTCTCTTGTGCCGGAACCTTGGCGGCGTCAGGCTGATCTGTGCGGTTCGTTTGGGTGTGTCTGGAGTATCATTTTTCGGTGCCGAAGGTACGTTTTTTGGTCATCAGTTAGCGTCGGTTCCTTCTAGGCGCCAGGCTAATGCAGGGCGGAAGTCATGAACGTGCACCTTTGCCAGTCTCCCATTGGTACGACGGATCCAGTGAGCACTCGTTCGTGCAATTTTCGCGTTCCTGTTTAGCTAGTGGGTCTATAGTTGGCATAACGTGCTCAGATCTCGGGACTTCTTGGTTGGTTGCGCTATTTTTGATGCCTCGGGTCCGCCATTCTGCTTTGAGCAACTCGTAGCCGAGAAGAGACATAGCTGGCGTCACTGTGTCGGCATTTTTCAGAGTCCTTAGGTTGAATAGGATTGTGGTTAAAACTATGACCTACGTTTTCGGGTCGCGGCCCTTTGTTAATCTTCGGTACCTTTATTTTTCGGTTTCATCTACTTTCGTCTACCGGGTGCGCTGCGGGGTGAAATATGAGTGATTTTAATGGGTAAAACTTCGCATGCGTTCCAGGTAACGAAGGTGAACCCCTACCTATCAAACAATTGTTTTCGAGTCGGTTGATAACGTCAACGGTTCCTTGTTGAACAGAGAACGCTTTACAGGTCAATGACTACGATGTTCTTTGTGTTGGTGGTGGTGCAATTCCCTATTAAGTGCGCGGAAATCACTTCCCACGGCTGAGTGGGTTGGCACAGTCGTACGCTGGTGTCCGTGATGTGTCCCCTCGTAGCGACAGAACACGTATACTTTCTCTAATTTGCTCATCTTGGGCAATAGGTACTTTTGAGCGATGTGTGGTAGTTCTTTCGGTCCCGGGATGGCTCGCCGTAGGATGATTATGGTAGCAGTACATGACGTTCGATTGCATATTTGCCGGTACGAGCAGTAACGGGCCGTGAGGGCGGCGACGGTAGATGGTTACCTGGATCAACTTCATACTCTTCTAAGAACGTTGACTAATTAACGACTTCCTCTTGTTGGGCTAGATCGCATTAATTTTTCTGCATATACGTTGCTTTATTGGCTGCGCTGGATTGGCGGTGATCGTTGAAAAGTCGATCGGTAGCAATCTGTTTGTAGCTTATTCGTCCTCTCGTTGGTTGGAGGGATATTGGGAGAAATGGTCCCGTAACTCTTTGAACTGCTCTAGTAACTGCACGAGATTGAAGCTCACCGTTTCAGCTTGCTGTGGGTGTCCTTTGTCCGGTCTAGCAGTAGCTGAGCTTTGGTGATGGTTTGAGTGTGAAATGTACGGTTCTGTAACGGAAATTCAGGTTAGTTCGTTATGTGGTACATGTCCCTTTCTCTTGTTTATTCGGCACTGGTTTACTTGGCGACATCCGTTTGAGAACTATCGCAAGGGTTTCGAAGACTCCGGCGATGGAAACCTGAAGCGTACTTAAAAGTCGAGGATTGCGAACATGTAAGGGGTCCCTGAGGGTTTGGGTTTTTATCCCTTGTCGCTCTCAAATAGCGGTAATGGACGAAAAAGCATGGTTTTACTTTTTATCTACGATGACGATGCTTTTTTTTATTTGTCATTCATCATCGCCATTTCTGCCTCGTTGGCAATAATCTGCTTCTTATTAGGTGACAGCTTGACGCTGTGCCGTGTGGTAGACAGAGTTGATTGTTGGCTTACAGTGTTGAAGTCTTGCAGCATTTGCGTGAAGATTTATTGCAACTGTATTACTATTGATAAAACAAAAATTTTCAAAGATTCTAAGGGTAAAATTTTAGACCAGAATAGATATCTTAAAAATTTTTGACAATAAAAGAATAGTTGTCTTATAAAAGTTACCTTAAAAAGAAACTCAAATAGTAATAATATACAGGGTGTTCTATTTCAAATTGTGTAGTTGATATTTACTTCCGGTAGAAATAACTTGAAATAGTTTACATGAAAAGGGTACACTTCAAAACATAAGTGTAGAAAATTTCATTTAAAAATATAAAATGGTTTATGAGATTTGAGAATAAAAATATACCTTGTATATAGACATCCGCAAAAATTTAAACAGTCAATCATCACGGGTACAATTACACCACATTATAATCCATATGATTAAGGTAAGTTCGTATTAATAAATACGGCTCTCATGTACACAAGCTGATGAAAACTCTAAGCAAACTGCTAGTTTCAACAGCCTACTATGGTGTAAGAAGACTTCCATATCTTGAATGATTTTTCCAGTTTAGTCGCCGCTATTTAAAACATTGTAACGGGCGATCTAAGTTGTTCTACGAGGATTTTTGTGTTTAGTCAAAAACTTGTGCAGGGTTTATTGAAACTTGTTATTGGGATTTTTGGGAGGGAAGCTTTTGAAAAAGAGAAAATTCTGATTTTAAAATGCAATGCTGTATATTTTTACATATTTTGATTCTACGGGTCAAAATATACACAACACCGTAACAAAAGCTTCAAAAACTGCTTGAACTTTCGTACAGACCAGTGGTCTTTTCGCCCTACGGAAGTATGCGCCGCTGCTAGTCTAGTATCTGAATAAATACGTTTATTGGACGTTTTATCTTATAGTTCAATAACTCTCTTTGTAAACCCTACTAGATCTTGTTCTGGAAAACCCGAAAGATAGGGGTGTACTATTATCATAAATCATGAAACTCGCTCTAGAAAATTGCTGATAAGGAACTGGATGAATTGGGAGTAGTGGGACGTTCATCAAGTTGTGGTCTAGCCCACTAATTCTAGTGCGAAAAAGGGCCAGTCGTACAGATTTTGTATAGACTTTCGTAAGGTTAACAAGTTGACCGAAAAGGATTCATGTCCTTATCTCTTCTTACGCTTACGCGTCGCTGGCTATTTATCCGGTCTGCGCATTGGCAAATCTCGCTTTCCGACTTTTCTAAATCTATTGTCAGTTATATCGCCGATTCATTGCTAATTTTTCCTCGTTTTTTGTTTTTTTTGTAATTTTGTTTTTTAGTAAATCATTTTTTTTTAGTTTGAGGGGCGTAACGACTAGTGTGTTGACCGAACATGACAATAATCGGTTTAAAGCTATAACCTTATTTCCGAAATATTGTTTCTGTTCAAAACAAATGTGGGTATATATGTGGGTGTGCATGGGAGTGCGTGTGTGTGGGTGCGTGCGTGCCTGTATTTATGACCAAAATGTCTAGACCACATTGATTTTTGGTAGGGGTGGACTGCGGGGAAAGGAGTAAGAGGAGTAGATGTGATTTGTTTTCTGCTGGGATACGTAAAAAAATTGTAAAGCGATTGTATTCAAATCTAACGCAAGTATGTACATATACCGTGATGGTGGTGGTAGATTTGCGGGATAAGGAGTAAAGAGATAAAGAGATTTTCTCTCGACCACGATAACAAATGCAATATGTGTTTGTCACTTAAATATATAAATCTCATTGATTTTTGGTGGTGGTAGAGTTAGTTGTAAGGAACAAGAGGGGTAGATTTGATTTTTTTACCGCATTAATTCAAACTTGAATAACTATTGCATTTTTTATAAGTGTTTCAGATCTAAATATGTAGACACCAGCGATACTTGGTGGCGATACGTGGAGGAGCTACGGATTAATAAAAATAACATTTACAAATTAGCGTAATGTAACTTTCGGTACACGAAATACATAAGATCCTCTAGTGTTATATTACCGAACGTCTCTACATTGTATGAATGTTACAGATATATTACTTATAGACTATTCTTAAATAAATAAACAAGAAACCTTAAATAAGTGAAATAAAAATAATCTACTTTAACATTAAATAACCGTAAATAAATCTTTAACGAGATCGCCTTGACTCGGGTAGTAAACCTTTCTTAGAAAGGACTTTGAATGTAAACTTATAATCAAAGGCAAGGGGTAAGAACATAAAGAGAAAATCATATTGCGAATGGAAATCTGAGAAAATTTTTTTTTTAATTCAATAAACGTTTGCATTTAAAAAGGTTTGATTTCCACATTACAATTACATATATGCTGTAATTTACGTGTAATAAATCTAATTTATTTTATTTTGCCACCATAATGTTCTTTATACGCCTCCAAATGCGGGCGTAATGTGGTCTTTATAGCACGGAAATGTCATTGATGCTAAGCAGCATGATTGACAGCAAACACATGACATGATGTATAATAGCAATATCACAGTATCTTAGTAACAACAAATTAGCCTACTGTCGACTTTATTTCACTGCATTTGCATTTAAAAACTTGCCGAAAATACTGAATCTTTTTAATATTTTGTTCCAGTTTCATGGTTTCGCGCCGGGCTTTTAACATTCCCTCGAGCCATAATCTTCTGATTATGCCCTTAATACATAAATATCTATTAATTGTTCAGTACCAAAATAATTTACGTCAGTTTTCTTGTTTAAGGTTAGAAGTTTTTCGAGTCGGCTGATTAAATTTTTTTTGTTTTGTTCATTGCATTTCAAACTTTGGGGGTTTAAATAAAAGATCGTGGTGCTCAACATAATTTCTTTTTTTTTCTTGAGCTTGCAGCTCGTGTAACAAATGCCCCGCCCTTGCACAGTGAATTTTCCGCCACAGATCTCTATAGCTCTGCGCTAACGCCTCGAGCTCTAAAATCTGTTTCTTGCTTAAAAATTTTGAGATTGCGCCCTCCTATAATACAGTACAGTCCATCCACCATTGACATTTTTTAGATGCTTACATTTTACACTATGTACATTGCCGAATATTTTAATCCGCCGACTTCTCCAATGGTGGTGTAAAATCATGATTTAATACACATTCTACACCATTTTATACTTTCTTTTTTAAATGTAAGATTATTTAAAAGGAAGATACTGAAATAATGTTATTTTCTTTTGGGAATTATTGCTAATTGTTAATTAAATTTCTCTTTAGAAATGCAGAACTGTATAATTACAGTAATGTTCAACAATCAAAGTAAACAGAAAAATATTTAGTTATAATGTGCATTAATCACTGGGTAATTTTTCTCATATTTGAGATATGATCACAAGCTTGTTTATTTTGTGATGTAACTTTATGCATTGATATAATTCAGTCAAAAAGTTGGAAATTTGATGACAATTTTAATCCCTGATATTTTTTTTTGTTGATATGTGTAATCCATAAGTTGTCTGGGGTAGATATAATTATACTAAATAAATAATTTTACCAAACTCTGTTTCATCTATGGTTCAATAAATTAGTTTCTGTAAATAATTTCTAAATATATGATTAAATATTTAAAATAATAATAAAATGCCGCTCAGTAGTAATGAGCATAAGAATTAGAATTGGAACCTATAGAAATGCAGGTTTCACGGAAAAGGAGTTTCCAGAATTTTCCAAAAAAATTTTCTGAATATTTCCAATCTTTGCCCTGATGTTTTTTTGTTTTGAGCTAAAGCGTGTCGACCACCGCTGATATCCGATTAATATCAAAATACCCTGCACATTTAATTGTATGTGAATGTTAAAAGAACAGAAAATCCTACAGAAATGTACGTTTATAAAGTAAGCAGATCACAAACGGCACAACCGGTAAAATTGCATTCATAACTGAGAGCTGGTTAGTGCCTCTAAAAACACGCCGCTGGTGAAATATGGCCATTTATAGACGTTTTTTGCAGCACAAACATCGAAATTATATGCGTCGGTTTGTGCTGTGTTAGTGCCAGTTAATATTGTGGCGACCTTTTTGGCAAAACATACGGGTATTGGTAGGCTTTACGCTAACATCATACTTTTTTGACGGAAAAAACTTATCTGTTAATATCGAGTTTTTGCTGATTATTGCCGTCAGAAGCTCTTTGGAAAAACATACGATTATCGAAATATGGTAACGTGGTCATTTGTAAGTGTTCTGCTAACTACCGATTTTTTTGACGACACAAACGTCGGAATAAATCGGGTGCATTGGTTAGTGCCGCGTTTGTGCTGATTAGTATTCTTACAAACTTTTTAGTGAAACAAATTACTGCCGGTATATAACCATTATTAGATTCTCTGATTACTTTACACTTGTGTGAAATGCACAGTAGCAATCTTTACATTTTTTAGGCTGCACAAACGTCACATTTAGATGCATAGGTTAGTGCCGCGTTTTTGCCTGTTATTGCCGTTAAAAACTCTGAAAAATTATACGGCTGCCAACATATGGTATTTGTAGGTGTAGGTGCTACCTTCACACGTTTTGGTGTCGATTAATGCTGTATTTGTGCCTACTGTTACAAGATTTTTCATAAAACACGTAGCCTCCGAAACATGATAACTTTTTGAGAAAACTCAGGCCAAATTTGGATCATTTTGAGGTTATTTTGGGAATATCTCACCTTCTTAAAGGCAACACGTTGAAATTGGACTCATCTTTAATGAAATGTTTATCCATGTTATTGTCGTTACATACTTTATGTCAAAACAAACTGTTGTCGAAATATGGCTATTTTGAAATATGGTGCCAATAGTGCTGCTTTTATGTTAGATTATTGTCATATCAATATCTGGTGAGGAACAACACAAGACCTTCAATCTACAAAGACGAAATGAAATAATACATTTTCTACGATAATTATGCAACCTGTTTTGTAGACGTATAGACGTTTAAAATTTCATATCAGATAGACGTTAATAGACATTTAGATGCCAACTTAAAAAAATTCCAAAGTCGACCTCGTATCAATAATATCGTAAATACAGTCTGATTTGGTTTCATATCAAGAAACTTTATGTAGAAAAGTTATGTAAAATTACTTTATCTTAAAAAAAGATGTTTGGACATTTTCCTATATTCAGATATTGGAAAAATTTTAGTCAATACTAAAACTCCTCTTTAGGAATTTGTTTGACGTCAATTATGCGATGTATTCAAAAATTGCATAGTACAATTTTAATTTTTTATTTTAAAATCTATCAGCATATAGATTTTAAAATAATAAATTAAAATTGTACTATGCAATTTTTATGTTATAAAAACTAAAAACTGTCTAGTAAACCTAATTCGCTGGATTTTTCTTAAAATCTAACCAGCTCCAGCCGAAATGAAAACAACCTTAAATACAAGCTTTTAAGTACGTACGTTTTATCATTCTGTAATTATCGGGGATATACATGTGCACACTCACTCACGTTCGCATACACATACTCACGCAAACACACCCACGCACGTACGCGCACATACTCATATACTGACACTCAAACACACACACCCCACGCACGCACACACACTCAAACACACACACTCACTTACTGACTCATTTACTCACTTAACTCACCTACTCACTTACTCACGCACTTACTTACTTACTCATTTACTTACTTACTCACTTACTCACTTACTTACTCACTTACTTACTCAATTACTCACTCACTTACTCACTTACTCACTCACTTACTAACTCACTTACTCACTCATTCACACACACGCACGCACGCGCACGCACACGCGCGCACACACACACACACACACACACACACACACTCACACACACTCACACACACACACACGCACACACACAGCACGCACGCACGCACGCACGCACACACACACACACACACACACACACACACACACACACACACACACACACACACACACACACACACACACACACACACACACACACACACACACACACACACACTTCTTACGTTTTAATGTAGTTGAAATTAGTTTGTATAAAAAAATGTATTGAGACAGTTAGGCATTGCCAGACTTCTGTTTTATGTATTTAAGACCTTCTAGACTACGTAAAATCATAAGTGTAACATATGGTGAAACTCGTATTGAAGAGGAGATTCCAATAAATACTACATATACAGCGCGATGTATTTAAAAACCAAAGTGACTAATAATATCAGAGAAACGGCAAATCTGGCAACATTGTAAATGTCAAAGCTGGAATCTCCGTGTCCCAAAATAGGCTTATCCCAAATTTTGTACAATTCGGACTAACAATTTACGAGATAATTGGGCGTTTCCAGATTTTTGATCCACTCTGTATAATACGTTCTTTGCTCCTACTAAATGTGCCAATGGTGGAATCCATTGTAGGTAAATGAGCGACGAAAGCTTCATAGTCTTTAATTTCCGCATGTAGCGAACTAACCCCTTCCCCTCTTCCTTGTTACGCCACTGATTTACCTATCAAACAAAATATTATTTAAAAAACAAATAGATTCGGCACAATTTAGTTACACACATAAAAAAATAGGTGTACTAAATGTATGATAAGTGTAAGTTTTTTATTTTAAATTACAATTTTGGTCAATCGTATTTGTTTATTTGATGTATATTGTAAAACATCATAATGAAAACTTTTTACTGGATCTTGTACATTAAAAGCATGTAGTGCGAGAAAGATAGCATAAGCATCCCGTCGGTCCAGCAGCGCAAGTGCCGAGCTTGATCAGTTTTTATTTTATCTCGTTTCATTTTATAACAAGCAGTAATAGAAGGAAGCCGCATTTCTCTAATTTGCAAAGAAAAGTAATCTTAATTAGTCATATAATTTGTGTTTACCGTAGACGTAATTAACGATAAGAGTGAATTGAAAGGACAAACAAAATTTCCTGTTTTCAGAAGTGGTCATAGTAATAATATAAAGATAACATTAAATACGTGAAATGTAGTGTGTTGGGTTTGCAACAGTAATAGACGCTTCGTGCGCTTATTTAATTCTTTTTAATTCATCGTTCGCGTTAATTATTTTAATTGTATTTATAATAATGGCCTTAATGAAGTCGAACCGTCCCAGGAAACTCTTGATACAGCCGTCTGCTAACAGTCCATTTTGGTAAGTTTTAATTTTTCTGCTGTACATTGCATTTTGGCAGAAAGCTTCAAATGCGCTTAAATTACCGTCGAATATTATACGGTGTATTCTAAATTTGGAATGTGTATAGTAGGTAGAAAAAATGCGCTGTATAGGTAGATGTAGGATATAAATGTTTTTTCTAGATTTATATACCTACTTCCGGTTAAATTGGCGTATACAAAAATAACTTTAAAATTGCCCAAGCACTTCGCAAATCGCTGTGTATAAAAACGGTTTTTCGTTTTTATGACCGTCTAGACATGCAGTTCTAGAACCAATTTTACAAAGTAATAAAATAATATTAAAATATTTAACATTTATTTAGGTCAGCTGTATGTTTAATCGCGTTTACTGACGTTGTTATTATCAATTTCCGTTTCTTGTTTTCACTCCCGTCTCCTTTACAGATATTGATATGCCTCTATCCTACGCACTTTAGTCTTTAGACCAAATGTAAAAAATTGATAACGGCGGAGAATATAATTTTAACAACCTGGTCCTTTGTATACATTATTTACATTTGTTTACAATACTAGTTTTCATTTGTTCTGATAATTGGAAATTATCATTTACATTGTGTGTTTGTTAATTAAGCATTGCTTGATACTCTGATAACCACCCGGTACATATGTATATGCTTGTATCCAAAGGTCTGGATTGCTACAAACTTATAAGTACTTTAATAACATTTATATAAAAAATTTCTATCTTACCTATATAATCTCCAAATGCAGGACGTAATTCTTCAAATTTAATTTTAAAGCTATCAAAGTAGGTATTTTTGTGGCGTATACGTTCACCCTCCACTTTTTCTTTATTTTTAGATTCATGTAAATGAAATTTTTTGTAGGGGTATATAGGACGGATTTTTTTGTATTTTACACCCGTGTAAAATTTCTCTTACACCGAAAATGATTTTATAATTTTAGAAGTAACTCGGACTTTGTGAAAATATCTATTGATTGATTATAGTCGATAGATTGTTCAAAATTACAATCGCTAATCCTATTCTCAGTAAACTCTATCCATATTGCCCCAATTTATACAGGGTGTTAAAAATTCGACTGGTTACCTTTTACACATGAAAGCTCTCGTAAAATGAGAAAGAATGAAATTTTTGAACGTTCTAAAAACGCTGAAATGTCGTTTACACTTCAAAAATTCCAATTATTTTCCGTTTTTCCAACTCCTTCTTTATTTCCGTGTAGAATTTTAATTAAACTACGTATCTTTAAAACTTCGAGGTGTCGCTAAAATATTTTTGGTAGTCCGTAACTATTTTGTTTGTTTAAATTTAGTTACGTTCTACCAGAAATTTTTTAGCGATAATACAGGGTGGTCCAATAGTGCGTGGGTGGAAGATTGTGGATTTATTAAGGAATATTTCTAAAGTTTGTTGATTTGATTTATATCAAAGTTACATTTTTGTAAATGGAACCCCCTGTATATTATTACATATTTGGATTCCTTGGTCAATTCTAGTGCGACTTTATGTATCATACATAGTACCTAAAACGAATCGTTTAGCGGCAATTCGTCATTTTTACAAAAAATAAATGTCTGAAAAAAAACGAAATATCGCTGTGATCACAAAACTTAGAAAATCATGACTCTGTGATGTTACTAGACATGAAATGTACTAGTGTAAAGCGGATTCTCAAATTCGAATTCTTCTTGTTTTTGGGGAAATTACTTTGTCAATTTAAAAATTTGAATCAATGATAACTTGATTTTTTCAAATGGAACGGCTATTTTTTTCATTTTTGCCTCAAATGCGGATTTTTCTACCTTTCTAACGATATAAATTAGTCGGTATCTATCTTCGGTAGATTTCTTTTAATTTCACAATTTCTGATTAATTTGATGTATTTTTATTTTGTATTATCTAGTAATCTGTGGAAAATAAACAAAAAACTATTCACATTATGAAACATTATTTATTAAGTAGAAAAGCACATAAAAACAAAACAAAATTACGAGCTAAAATAGAAAGTAAAATAAAAAGAAGAATGATTTAAAAAAACTTCATCCTTAGTAAGTACATCCAATATAATGGAATGAATGCGAATTTCCCGCCGTTATATGCATTAATGGTTATTGGTTATTTGTATTTTAACATAATTAATATTAAGATAAAAGGCTTGAGCTTGTTTCTATGAGTATTTGCGTAGTAAATTGGAAAGCTTTTAAATATACGCGGTAATTTGCGGGTATGACTGTTTTGTAAAAGGGAGCAACTAGAAACGCTGTTATAATGATGTGTATTTGTTAGTCAGTCGCATGAAGTAAGCGATTAGAAGAAGTCGCATTAAGTAAGCGCTCAGAGTTGATTGAATTGAAAGTAACCAAACGGTTGAAAAACTATAACTGCAGCTTAAGTTATGCTGCAATTTAAATTGTCAAATTATAACGAAACTTCAGTTGATAGAGTGGTAAAGAAATATGTGTTATTTTCCTTACTAATGCGAAGAAAAGCTAAAAAGAATTAAAAGTGTAAATGTTATCAAGTTGGTGATAATAAAAAGATTGCGTAATAATTTACAATAGCGTTTTAGATTTATGTAAATGAAAAGTTTTTGTAGTGGTATATAGGACGGAATTTTTTGTATTTTACACCCGGTAAAATTTCTCTTACACCGAAAATGATTTTACAATTTTAGAAGGAATTCGGACTTGGTGAAAATATCTATTGATTGATTATTATAGTCGATAGATTGTTCAAAATTACAATCGCTAATCCTATTCCCACTAAACTATCCATATTATCCCAATTTATACAGGGTGTTAGAAATTCGACTGTTACCTTTTACACCTGAAAGCTCTCATAAAATGAGAAAGAATGAAATTTTTTAATTTTTGAAATACAAGTTTAAAAATACAAAACAGTTTTCTATTTCAATTTCATTTATTTAATTTGGTGAACGTTCTAAAAACGCTCAAATGTCGTTTGCACTTTAAAAAAATCCAATTATTTTCCGTTTTTCCAATTCCTTCTTTATTTCCGTGTACAAAACTCATAACATTGGAAATTGAATTTTAATTAAACTACGTATCTTTAAAACTTGAGTTGTCGCTAAAAAATTTTTGGTAGTCAGCTACCAGAAATTTTGTAGCGATAATACAGGGTGGTCCAATAGTGCGTGGGTGGAAGATTGTGGATTTATTAAGGAATATTTCCAAAGTTTGTTGATTTGATTTATATCAAAGTTACATTTTTTTTAATGGAACCTCCTGTATATTATTACATATTTGGATTCCTTGGTCAATTCTAGTTCGACTTTATGTATCATACATAGTACCTAAAACGAATCGTTTAGCGGCAATTCGTCATTTTTACAAGAAATAAATGTCTGCAAAAAAAACTAAATATCGTTGTGATTATAAAACTTAGAAAATCATGACTCTGTGATGTTACTAGACATGAAATGTACTAGTGTAAAGGGGATTCTCAAATTCGAATTCTTCTTGTGTTTGGGGAAATTACTTCGTCAATTTGAAAATTTCAATAAATGATAACTTGATTTTTTTCAAATGGAATGGCTATTTTTTTCATTTTTGCCTCAAATGCGGATTTTTTTACCTTTCTAACGATGTAAATTAGTCGGTATCTATCTTCGGTAGATTTCTTTTAATTTCACAATTTCTGATTAATTTGATGTATTTTTATTTTGTATTATAAAACATTATTTATTAAGTAGAAAAACACATAAAAACAAAACAAAATTACGAGCTAAAATAGAAAGTAGAATAAAAAGAAGAATGATTTAAAAAACCTTCATCCTTATGGAATGAATGCGAATTTCCCGCCGTTATATGACATTAATGGTTATTGGTTATTTGAATTTGAACATAATTAATATTAAGATAAAAAGCTTGAGCTTGTTTCGATGAGTATTTGTATAGTAAATTGGAAAGCTTTTAAATATACGCGGTAATTTGCGGGTATGACTGTTTTGTAAAAGGGAGCAAGTAGAAACGCTGTTATAATGATGTGTCAGTCGCATGAAGTAAGCGATGATTGAATTGAAAGTAACTAAACGGTTGAAAAACTTAAGTTATGCTGCAATTTAAATTGTGAAATTATAACGAAAATTCAGTTGATGGAGTGATAAAGAAATATGTGTTATTTTCCTTACTAATGCGAAGAAAAGCTAAAAAGAATTAAAAGTGTAAATGTTGTCAAGTTGGCGATAATAAAAAAATTGCGTAATAATTTACAATAGCGTTTTAAGTGCGTATTGAAAGTGTTCCAAGTTGATGTTTTAATAGCGAGTGATAAATGGTCAATAAGACAATTGACCCATTTAATAGATTGATATAGAAAATGTAACAAACAAAAACATTGATGATTAAAGGCATAGCCGTTCGTGGCTTGCTTGCAGTTTGTTGCGCACGGCGTTTGTAATTAAAACTAAACAATTAAGTAAAAACTGTGTAGAGTAAATATATCGAGCAATTATTTACTAAAATCATTAACTGAAAATTAGAATCGTATTCATCCCCAACAAGGATCCAAAGAAAATATTGAAAAGAACAAAGAAAGCAAGGCGCCAGCAGTCTATAACCTATTTGAGGCCTCTTCACCAGTCCAAGGAACGCAAGCATTACGTCACAGTTCGAACGAAGTAATAACAAGTAAGAACCTTTTGATAGTATAAATAAACGAAAGTTGGTATGTTTTATTTATTTTTAAATTTTTAGATACAAATGCTGAACGAAAATATATTTCGTTGATCATTTGTAAAGGATTGTTTTTGCATGTTAATATTAAGAAAAATACTAACAAAGAATTAGAATCATTCTTATATAATGCTGTAAACAAAACAGTCTGCATTTAGGATTTGACTTATTTAAATATTATCACTTTTGATTCATTTTTATTATCGACTCTTACAAATCTTAAAAGCTTATATAAACACTGCGTGTGTAAATATTGAAGAAAGCAACTTCAATTAATTGCAAAGTACAAGTAATTAATAACCTCACATTGAGGATAATTTTGATGAATGATAACTGTAACCATTTAACACATTGTTAAGCTAGCTGGAGCGTCCTGATAAAGGGAAAAAGGAATTCGTTGAGTAATTATTAAAGTTGATTTACACGAACACAAATGTGATAACAATAAAGGTAAAGTTTAGTTGATGAATGTTATCTTTATAAATTAAAATCACTTAGTTGACGTTGAATCGTTTCACATTTTCATAAAAACAATATAAAATTTTTACCCAATAATTTTGAAATTATAAAAGATTGAGAAAGAACCCATATATTATTGTAGCCAGGTGATGCAAGCAAGGTAAAAATCGCAGGTAATACGTCCGTTACAAAACAATCTCCAACGTGAGGCGCATTACAAAATAGCCCCCAACAGTAGGACGAACAACAAGAACCATTACAAAATGGTGCCCAACGTTCGAACCATTACACCAACTACATCAAGAGCTCAAAGAGACCGATTTTCAAAACAGGATTAATCTTTGCAATTGGGTAGAACCAAAGTTAAATGAAAATGTACAATTTTGGATAAGATCATGTTTACAGATGAGTGCACCTTTCACCGCAATTTGTTAACCAGCCTAATTTTCATTATTACACAGATTAAAACCCTCACTATTTCTGAGTTCATAGCGAAGAGAAATGGTTTGGGCACGCATATTCGGTACTTCAGTTGTTGATCCCTTTTTCTTTGACGGTATTCTAAATTCGAATTTGTAGTTGAATTTCCTGGCTAATAAATTATTTGAACTCCCGCTCACTCAAATTAGGGACATTCATTTTCACACCGTGCCCGTGTAGTAAGTGGATGGCTTAATAATGCATTTGTTGCAAAGTGGATAGGAAGGAATGAACTAACACGGTGGCCAGCAGATCTCCAGATATTTCCCCGGTTGATTTCTTTTTGTGGGGGTACAGCAAGGAAAAAGTGTATGCTGAACTACCAACCACCTCGGAAGATATGAAAAATAGAATCCGAAACGTTTTTGTAACTATTAACCGAGTAATGTTAAATAAGGTTAAAAATTATTTTCCTCGCAGAATTAAAATTTGCTTAGAACAAGGTGGTAGACATTTTGAACGTTTATTAAAATAATTTTTATTGTAGCTCGTAATTTTGTTTTCTGTGTTTATGTGTTTTTCTACTTAATACATAATGTTTTATAATGTGAATAGTTTTTTGTTTATTTTCCACGGGTTACTAGATAACACAAAATAAAAATACATCAAATTAATCAAAAATTGTGAAATTAAAAGAAATCTACCGAAGATAGATACCGGCTAATTTATATCGTTAGAAAGGTAAAAAAATTCCGCCTTTGATCCAAAAATGAAAAAATGGCCGTTCCATTTGAAAAAATCAAGTTACGATTGATTGAAATCTTGTAAATTGACAAAGTAATTTCCTAAACACAAGAATTCTTCGAATTTGGGAATCCGGTTTACACTAGTACATTTCATGTCTAGTAACATCACAGTCATGATCTTCTAAGTTTTGTGATCACAGCGATATTTAGTTTTTGTCAGACATCTACTTTTTGTAAAAATGACGAATTGCGGCCTAAAACGATTCGTTTTAGGTACTATGTGTGATACATAAAGTCGCACTAGAATTGACCAAGAAATTCAAATATGCAATAATATACAGGGGGTTCTATTTAAAAAAATGTAACTTTACGATTCAAGTGAAAATATGTTATGTAGCCTTAAAGATACCCCACCATATCCCATCAACAAACTTTAGAAATATTCCCTAATAAACCCACAATCTTCCACCAACACCCTATTGAGCCACCCTGTATATGTTACCCGTGAGAGACCGAAATTAGTGATTGTCAACATTCGCCGGTGATTGTCGACAAGTACCAAATGCCTCGGTGAAGGACCAAACAATTTTTAATTTTATAATACTCTCGAACTTCCACCGGTATTTGTCGACAAACACAAATGAGCTTCGGTGAGGGTCGAAAACGACCGGTTTTAACATGCTTCTGCTGTTGTCCTGCACCAGTCCGAAGTGCGTTGGTGTTTTCTCAGTCATACGCAAGGGTTGGTAAGATGATAAGAAAAGATTCTATGAGTTAATCACATAAGTACATTTTTCTTGTTTCTTTTTTTAGATATTAAAATGTATGTGTACGTTTATTTTTTTTATACTATTCTTCTTTTGCTTCGTGATTTAGAATATTCTGTTTTATTTTAAGTTCATAATAATTTGGTTACCTGTATTTATTGGAAAACCTCTCCCATAGGTTCTATTTTAAAGAAATACGATATGATAAAAAAGCATGTTTAAATTTAAAAAAATGTTTCTTTTCAACATACACCATCAGTTCAGGGCAAATGTCGACATTCGCCGGTGTAAGTTAAAAATAACGGTATTAGGCAAATCATTCTGACATTCACCAGAGAATGTCGAGATTAGCCAAATTTCGGGATTTCGGAGGGCTACTTACCAAATTCGATGGGTGACATCCATCTAAAATATTCTCAAGATTACAGAACTTCGGGTTATACCGGAAGTGGATATTATTAGTTTGCTTATTTTAAATGGGACACCCTGTATATTGTTGCATTTTTGGATTCTATGTCCAATTCTAGGCATACTTTATGGGTAATGTTATATACCTAACTCTAGCCGTTTTTGAGATATTCTAAGTTTTCAATAAAAAATGACAGTTGCATCGCCTATACTGTCCAAACGGAAAATTATTTTGCAGTGAAACTCTGAACTGTTGTAAACAAAGGACTGTTTTAGTTCACTAACAACGGCTATGACGTATTTGAGATAATTGAAAAACAATAATGAATTTGGCACTCAGAAAAATAGAAAAAGTCAATTTTTTTTTAATTGAAACCCATACTTTTTGCATCGGATTTGGGTTTAGCACCCGAAATAACTATGATTTTGAATTTAAAGGCGTATACCTAAATTTAACCCTTTTTATTTTATTGGAGAAAAAGCGTTTTCACTTGCCCATATTCGGTTGCGTTGTTAAGTTTTTATTCTTAATCGTGGCTAGTAATGCTGCTCGTTATGTAGAAAAAAAAGCCATCACCAAAAGCCGTAACTGTTGAAAATTTTAAAACTACCGGCTCCGAACTTTTTGATACTCCTGAGTCTATCGAAACCTGTCTTATTGACTTCATTGAATTTGCAACAACGTATCCCAAAATTGAAATTTCCACATTTTCATTGTTAAGAATAGGTTTAGCTTTAACAATTCTTCTTTTAACGTAACCGGTGTTTTTAAAATCTCCAACAATTTGCTTCAAGGCTTTCGGTGATGCATTCTTTTTTTCTGGATAACGAGCAGCAAACGTCACACATGTTCTATTCACCACTTTATCACATTCTCCGTAAATAATAAACAAATTTAACTAATCTTCGCTTGAACATCCGAGTCGTGACTGCATATTTTCAGTTGTCCAAACTGTCATTGGCATATCTCCATAGTTTCCATGATGACTGGTTGGCAAAAACATTACCAGCTAAGATTAGAAATAAAAAGTTCAACAACGCAAGTGTAAGCATTTAAATTGAAAATCATAGTTATTTCTGGCGCTAAGCCCAAATCCGATGCAAAAAGTGTGGATGTCAATTTAAAAATATTGACTTTTTCTATTTGTTTCACTGCCAAATTCATTATTGTTTTTCAATCACCCTGTATACAAATACGTCATTGCGCATTGTTAGTAAACTAAAACAGTCCTTTGTTTACAATAGCTCAAGAGTTTTTCTGCAAAATAATTGCTGTTTGGACAGTATAGTCAACTTTGTTGCGCGATGCAATTGTCATTTTTTATTGAAAACTTAGAATATCTCAAAAACGGTTCGAGTTAGGTATATAACATTAAACATAAAGTATGCCTAGAATTGGATATAGAATCCAAAAATGCAACAATATACAGGGTGTCCCATTTAAAATAAGCAAACTAATAATATCCACTTCCGGTATAACCCGAAGTTCTGTAATCTTGAGAATATTTTAGATGGATGTCACCCATCGAATTTAGTAAGTAGCCTTATTTTCAGATTTTTCCTATTAGTGTTTAGCTGTTTTCTAGTTTGTATAATTTATTTTTTTGCTCTTTTGCTATAATTACACGCATAAAAATGAACACTTACCAAAATTTAGAACTTCTTGATATGCTTTTGGTTTTAAGGAAAGTGAAACGAAATGCGCAAGAAGCTCGAATTTTATATCGCCAACAACCAAGTGGAAACTCTTAATATGTTTCGAAAAACCTCTGCACTTGAAGAGAATATACTTGAAATGGTTGAAAACGATCCTTCGGTAAACACTCGAGTAATAGGTAGAAGATTGTGTTGCGAGTGATGTAGCACAATAAAGTTATAGTTATAAATAAAACACTTGCAAAACGTTTGATTGAATTTTATATGAATATGGTTTAAATACTTGACAATGAATTGTAATTACAGTAAAAGTATAAGCAAAAATCTATCTTCGGAACGCCTATTACAGGGTATTTAATACATCGGCACAAAAAAAGGGCGGAAAATACAATTTGAACGGACGCGGGCAATTGGGGAACTACTCGGTAACACCTACTAACTCCACAGGAGGTAAACTAAACTAAAATGTACCGGCTGAACTTAAGTACAGAGCAATGGTTTTAAAGAAAAATTTAACAATATGTTACTATAAAATGTCTTGTACCGCAAAGTGATGTTCCTAGTAAAATATTCTATTTGTTTTCGGGTTAAAAAGGTATTACACTTGACTAAATATGAAGGGGACTGAATTTTATGACTGCAGTACAAGACTAAATCTGAAAGGTCAAGTTGAATGTCAATCATGTAACAGTTTCGAATGTTGTACATGATCAAGGCCTTCTCCAGTATTCCAGACAAAAAGTGCAAGCTTTGATACCTGGAGACTTTCAGAAGACTATTGTTCTGTCGCTGGCTTCTTCACCGCTGTAATCTGCAGAGAAACTTGAAAAAATCTATTTTGTTTACAGACGAAGCTCGTTTTACAAGAGACGGAGTATTTAACTCGAGAAACTTCCACGTTTGGGCTGATGAAAATCTACATGCAACGTTTGTTTATACGTGCACATGAGGAACTTTTTGCGGTGAATGTATGAGTCGGTATTATAGGAAATTATGTAATCGGACCTTATCTTCTACCACACCGTTTGAATGAGGATAATTACCATTTTTTTTAGACACTGTGTTACCAGAGTTTTTAGAAGCTTTGGCATTAAACATCAGGTAACGACTCTGGCTTCAAAATGATGGCATGCCATCACACGGTACACGGGAAATTACGGCATTGCTGAATAAACAATGCCCAAATAGGTGGAACGGTCCTGTTTTGTGGCCAGCCCGGACCCCACACTTAACTCCACTGGATTTTTTTTGGGGTTATATCAAGACCTTTCTATACGAGACACCAGTAAATATAGAGGAAGAGTTAGTGGCAAGAATCGTGGCTGCAGCAGTTCTTTTAAAAATCTGCACAAATATTGAAACGCCTTACAGGGCTTGTGCTGCTGCGAATGGTTACCATTCTGAAAATTTGTAATAAATTATTAATTCAATAATAAATAGCTTGTAATACTTCCGTATTCAGTAGTTTTTTGTTGGATTTTTCAATAACACAAGGCTACTTGACTTCTTTTGTATTTTTAGTTTGTTACTATTTTAGTAGTTATGTGAAATTTATCAGGATTTCTAGCATAAATATGAAAAAAATGTTTCAAATCTACAATTGAAGCATTTTATAAATGTTTCCTTTTTAAAAACCTATGGGATGGTTATCCAAATATCATTTCAAATATTTAATCGGCCGCCATTTTGTTATATTTCAAAATATGAAATAATTGTAAATAGAAAGGTTTTAGAAAATCAAATGCCGATTTTAAAAGTCTTTGAATTTTTACAATACCATTTTAAATAAGGAACATATAACGATTGTTAAAAAATCTTAAGAAGTCGAATAACTACAACCGGAGGTCCCAAATCAAAATTTGTTATTAAACAAAGTTGTTTCGATGAGTTCTAACTACCATGTTACGACTTAGTATTTACACCCTGTATATAGTTTAATTAAAATTAGTTCCGGAAATAAACAAGGAATCGGAAAAACAAAAAATAATTGGAATTCTGCCAGTGGCATAATGAACAGGGTGGAGAGGCATTCCTCTATACTACGCCTATGGAAAACTATGGGAGCATTTTTAAAAGAAATTCACTGAACTAGAGAAATGAAATTGAAGTTATTAAAGAAAAACGGTTTTTAATTTTAAATTTCATCACCCTGCATTTCAAAAATTAAACTTACGTTCCTATATCAATTCTTTCTCATTTTACGAGAACATTCATATTTATATATGGGGATAAATGTAGCGACACCTTGTATATTATGTTTAACTCCTCGTAGACGCCTCAAAACGGCCAAATAGTATTCTTTATTGACCGTTTGACCTTCCTAAACGAATTCGTGGTGAGTTACACCACGGTAATCGAAGAAAACGATCATCACTTTGATTTTCGCCCGACTTTGACGTGGTTTTTTCGGTTTCGGCTCATTTTTAGTGCGTCATTCTCTAGATTGTTGGGGAGTTTCGACGTCATATTCATAAACCCACATCTCGTCACCAGTAATGATGTGTTTGATGAATGCTACGACCTCTACTCGACGTTCTTTTTGCAAAGAATTCAGATCTTTCGGTATGAGTCTGGTGACGATGCGCTTCATATCCAAAACATCATGTGTTGAGTCGATCCATAAGAGATTTTAGAGCCTCTGCTATCTCTCTAATGCCAACACGACGATTTTCGAGCACAATTTCCTTCACTTTTTCGATGTTATCGTCGTTAACAGAGGTGGATGGACGACTCGCATGAGGCAAGTTTTCTACGACTTCACGGCCCTCACTTAATGCTTTATACCATTCAAATACTTGCGTTATCAATAGAACAGACTCCCCAAAACACTTCTGCAGCATTTTCAATGATTCCGTAGCTGTAATTCCATTGGAAACAATTTCAAGTAAACTCGTTCAATTTTTGTTGCCATAGTAAAAATTGCCAGACAAATTTTTGGCGTCGTAAACAAATGGCTGCCAAACACACACTAATTAACGTATCCCGCTCAAATTTTACACGAATGTGTGTAAGAATTCAGTTTACGCGCGGCGGTTTAAATCTACCAGTCCGGATCAAATTAGATCAGCAGGTATGTGTTATTTCTGATATTGGGGTAGAAAGAAGAATATTATCACTGAATCCCATTCATGATTGTGGATGGAGAAAATAAACAAATTTAAAACGATTGCTTTATTTAACATTTTAAATTTAATTCGGATCTACATTAAATTATGTATCCAAGATAAAAATTAATAGTACTGGGATGTTGACATTGATCTCATTTCTCTTCATTTCTCTACACAATTGCTCTTCGACGTATATCAAAATGTGTTTTAGTACCATTCGATGATGTTATTCTTTAAGATTTTTTAACTAAAAACGTTACCAAATTTACCACTTGCTGCATTCTATATATATATATATATATATATATATATATATATATATATATATATATATATATATATAGGGCTTTTCACGATGAGCGTAAATTAGACGTTTCTGGCAAACCAGACAACGGATCAACCTTAAAATTTGACAGTATGCATAAATTAATATGATCTACACGTCTAAAATATTTTAGGTGTTGCGGCGTTGCCGCTTCTACATTATTTCTTGTTGTTTCCACAAATTTAGTAGTAGAATATGAGCTTATTTTGTTATTTAAATGTTCACGGCACACTTTAATTTGTTTAATAAATATTATAATTCCCTTTTTTTTGAAAATTGTAAGTTAACTAATAATATTAAACATACAAAGCTATACAAGCCATAATAATAAGCTATAATAAGCCATCGAATGAGTCCATAGCCACCGATAGTTGCCATTTAAAAAAAATGTATGTTTGTAGCAAAACAATTAGTAAAAAAAAATTTTATTCGCATTTTCCCATTTTGCGTAAAAATAGCTATTAAAAGTCTCTCTTGTAACTTTTTCGTATTTTGAATATTAAAAAAGATATAGCCGATTGAAAATTTGGACGATTTTTAGTTATTTTCAGATATCTTAGAAAGTTGGCAACAATGTTGAATTTTCTTATCGGTATTTGAATTATCATGTAATTCTGCCCAACTTTGCTACTTTAACCGACTCTGTATCTCTTATAATAACAAAGATAGCTAAGAACGTGGGTAGATTCTAGACACCGGTATATATATATATATATATATATATATATATATATATATATATATATATATATATATATATTCGTCAACTTCCTCAGTCATTCTTTCTATGTGACCAAACCAACAAAGCGTACTTCCTTCATGCAGGTCATACATCCACTTTTCACGTCACAGTCATTCATTATCCATTCATTCACTATGCATTCAGACGCTCCGCGAAAATCTCATGCTCACACCATTTATTTTATTTTCGCGGTTTTTTCTCACGTACCCAAGTTTCACTACCGTACAATCCTGAGGGAAAAATCACTTTCTTTTCTGCATTGACACGCTACTCAATTTCACTATTGATTATACTATCTGTAGTGAACATTCTACCCAAATATACAAACTGATCAACTTCTTCAATTTCATAGTGCAAGGTAAACACGATACACTCTTCATATTCACGATTAAACCATACTATCTTCGTTTTGACCACGTTTACCTTTAGGTCCATACTCTCACTGACGTCATTAAGCATTGTTTTCAGCTCCCTCGTATTTTCGCTAAGTAAAACTACCATTACCGTACATCAGAACTGGAACAATGACGTCATTAGACATTAAATCTTTTGCATACACTAAACAGCCACGGTGACAGTCTTATTTAATTCCTTGCTCTATTTTAAAGTATTCACTCAATCCCTCCCTCCCACCCGGACACTTGCCCGGTTTCCGTCATATACTACTCTTATTCCATTTACTAGACATACACTCACTTCATACTCACCTCTTCCAAGTTTACCAACACAGCATAGTTTCTTTACATTATTTAAACTCTTTTCAGTGACAACCATCTGATACTCGCACCCCCTTCCTGGCATGAATCCAACTTGAACATCCTAAATCTTACTCTGCGTTATTTCAGGTACTCTATCAATCAAAACTATTTCATTTGCCGTACCAGGTACACTCAACAAACTTATTCCTCTATAGTTTTGCAATCGATGGTACTTACCAAGATCAGCAAACGACTATACTATTTTTCAATATGCAAACCTTTGATTGGAGTAACATCTTATACTTACAAAAACAATATACATCAGAATATATACAACCCACCGTTACTATATTTCTGTACATTACCTGAGACATTATAAACTTGCATCGTAATTTATAGAATAGGGCGCTCGTTGACACGTGCACAAAGAAGCATGTTTTAAGAATAAGAATACCAAATGATGCCGATGAATGTCTTATACTGCTCGATAATGCCAACCAATGCCTTGTAATGTCACGTGCTACAGGTTAATGCCAGCTATTACCAAATAATGCTACATAATACTCATTAATGCTAATAAATCCACACAACAACGGGTGGTTTGCCCCTCGCCGTTCTCTTATTACCGAGTACTAAAATTAATAAATCATTAGTATAGTTTAGACTTTTTTAATTCATAAGTATTGTGATTAATTTTAGTAGGTGTGAATGCGTTGTTAACCCTCGGAATCATTACTCTTTTGCTTTTCTTTGTTTAAATTAATCGGACGAATGAAAATAAAAAAAAAGCAGCTTTGTAGTCGTATCATTGGAAGAACACTAAATCGTGACAATTGAATCGTCCTTGTTAACACTTGACACGTTATTAATCATAAATAAATCTGTAACGATGACGCCGACAACTGCGAATAATGAATGGTTCAACGATTTGAAGATGAAATTCGTCATTTCAAACTTTGGTGGGTTGTGATATTGTTCCACCGATGTGCCAGCCGCATGTTGGCGAATTATTTTTTTTTTTTTGGGTATTTTGTGAATATTTCATTATTTGTTTTTACATTTTTATTAAAATCGCCCTTTCCATGTGGTGTACTTTTAAAGGATATAAGAATAATAGTTTTAATTATGAATTTAGAACTTTCTGCGAAACCTATTTCTACTTATTTTGGTCACATTTCATCAAATGAATAGACGTAGGAAGTTCGTTTTATGAATGACGAGTATTAAATTGATTGTGACTCTATTCGTCAACCTGTCTTTAATGCAGAGTGCGCGAATTGGTTGTTTTTCGATAGGAAGACACTTGTTTTTTCTTGAAATATATTAACAATTAATGAATTACGTTATGTAAATGCGTGCTACGAATGTAAAATACATTACTTATCAGTGGCGTGCGATGACATTTGTTACGAAATCTGTAAAAAAAAATATTTACCTAAAAATGGACAATAGGTTCACCAAAATGCTAATTGAAGACCGAATAAAAAAGAATAATTTTATTTCTTTATTTCTTTAAATATCATATTTACTTTGTTAGGTGTCACTGGTCGTTAAACTTTTTTAGTCAAGAGTCTACAATGACAGTGTGGAGTAGCACTTCGAGCCACTTTTTGACATGTCACCGTTGCAATTGTCTTGTAACGCAATTCATAATTAGGTGCTAATTAAGTGATATTGTTAAAAATGTAGTGCTGCACAAACACTTTAATTTTGGTGGGGTTAACTTAACGTTATGTTGGACCCCGTCTCACTTAGAAAATGAATATGGGAAAACATTTTGTACAAAGTGCACATTTTTCTTTATTATACCATCAGTCACTTTGATTCCTGAATTGGCACGCTGATCAATTTCGCAATTTCATCATGCAGTCTATCAGCAGTGAACTTAAATACAAAAATGCATCAACTTGTTCTACAATCTCATACCATGCAGGGTCAACACGCTATCCTCTTTTTCATATTCACAATTAAACACTACCTACTACCTTCGTTTTGCTCACGTTTATCTTTAGATCCATACTCCCACTGACTTTCAAGCTTGTTTGTAGCTTCCTCACATATTCGGTAAGTAAAACGCTATTTATTATCAGTACACACTAGAACTCGTACGTTCAGTCACGAACCATTAAATCATTTACATCAGTAGATGTTTGCCTAACACATTTATCCATGAATGCGTTAAACAGCTGTGATGGCAATACTCAGCCTTGACTAACTCTTTGCTGTATTTTGGAGTATTCCCTCAAGCTCCCTCCCAACCTGACACTGGCTCGGCTACCGTTATATACTGCCCTTATTTCATTTACTAGACATTTACTCACTCCATACTCACTATAAACGTCCAAAGCTCCTTCCTATTCATTCGGTCATACGCTTTCTCCAACCCTGTAAGCGTGTAATACAGCTTGTTCACTAAACACTTTTCAATCACCTACTGCAGAGCAATCATCTGTTTCACGTATTCCCTTTCTGGTATGAAGCTACATTGAACATCCCAAATCTTATTCTTTGTTATTGCAGCCACTCTTATCAATCAATATCCTTCCCAATACCTTGCCAGGTACACTCAATAAACTGATTCCTCTATAGTCTTTACAATCACTCTTACTCCTGTTACCCTTATACGGCGGGACAATAAACGCACCTTTCCAATCGATCGATACTTTTCCAGGATTAAAACATTCTACAATTTTTGTACCGCTTTCTTTCATTCACCTTATCTCTTTTCTCTTTGTCTAACTCCTCAGTCAGCTTATTCTCACTTCCGTACAGCCTTTCAAAACATCCTTGCCAACAACTCATCAATCCGTACTCGTTCATACCATTCAGCAGTCCTATTGCGTCCTGCTTTGATCCACGTTTTACATTTCACACCCACATTGAGCGATTAAGTTAATCATCCTTTTAGATTTACCTCTATGCCATGTATACATTAAACACGTATGTGTAGCCGATGTTTTAGGTTTCTTTCTACACATATATTCACCAAGCGTTCACCATCCTCATTTACTTTTGAATCAAACTTTCCTAGATTAAAATCGTGCTTTCACTAGGTTTACATACATTCAATATATCCACCACATCGTTTCAGAGAGTTTTACATTCTTTGTCATTCTCACCATTTAACCTTGCGTAACATGCATTAAACATGATTTTTCGAAATTTCACTTTCATCCTAATCCATATTATCATGTATTTCTGTTTCAACCCCTGACCATAGTGCCAGACTACCTTCATCCATCTCCACAATGTCCTTTCATAATTTCGTACTCATACATACTTCTAACATTCCACGTACTAACTCACCATTCCTTGTTCATGCGATCATCATCAACGATGGCCGCCTCTCGTATCCATAGTGATAGTTGCTTCATAAGTTAACTAATCGTATCGTCCTACCGTTGGTCAGTATTGACTAGTATTGAAAGTAGGAATATTTGTGGTTAGACGGCTAATTCTTGTTTTTTTGGGTTTTTAAATTTGTAACAAGTGGAACAATTGCGTTAAAATTTGGTCAGAATTAGTATTTTGTAATTAAAAAATTATTCCACAAAATGTAGAGCTGCTGCTGTAACTCGCTTAGGGAGTGATACCATAAATCACCCTTAATTTTTGTTTTGATTGTATCACTTTGAAGAATTGCATAACGGTGTTTTAAAAGAAGAAAAATGGGAATTTGGTATTATATTTCACGTACCGCATAGGAAGCGCCTCCTAAAGGAAATTTTACGTAATTAAACCTTCAAAACTTTTTGAACAGACAAAACAGACAAAACTACTAAATTAAGTTGCTAAAGCTAAACCCTTTACGAGATAATTTTGATAGAATTGAGCATAAAATCTTGGTACATGCCTTTACAACTTCCCTTCCCTAAGGAAGAAAACGGCGCCCATTTTGAACATTTACCATGAATTTGTTTGTTGTAAAAATATATACCATAATTTTATACTCAATTAATTCTATAAAAATTACTCTAACATCAGTTCACTGGTTTTAACGTTGCACACGGACACCCTGTATATTACCGAATAAGCAGATCAATTGAGTTGAAATTTACTTAGGAGTGGTATTTTGAGGCAGCAAAGCACCAGTTTAGGGAGGCACTCCGCTCTGGACATAATTAGGATTTTGGGACAATTAATTATCCCACACAGTTTGATGATGCTATCCGTGTGAAATTAACAATAACACTCCAGAAATAGCTTTTACATATTTAGTGGGAAATAAATGTACATAGTGCATATTTAGTGCATGTGTTTAGTCCTTAATATTAAGGGAAGTTTTACTACTTAAGTCAATTCTACATGGAATAAAGTAACAAACAATGGCACATACTTTTCGTTTGCTAAAACTTTCGATTTAGTCTCATATTCTCGTGTATAAACGGGAGTTATTAAGATGCTTAATTTGGGGTGTTTAGCTGTCGATATAGATCAGAATGTTTATCTACGTCTAGTTTACATCAAATAAAAGTAATAACAGAAATAAAAAAGGGCATATACTTTTTGTCCACTCTAACAAAATTTTCAAATTTTACTGTATTAATATTTAATAAAATTTGAATGCGGTCGACACGCTGTATTATGTCATACATAATAAAATTCACTACCGTAGAGAACGTCGATGTCATGGATCTTGCTGACCGAAATAGTTGCTCACAAGCTTGGCTGCTAAATTTCCATGAAAGGAACATTTATGTTTTTAAATTGGGATTATTTCGAAGTTACCGAATCAAATTAATTAATTAAGCTTTCCAATCTCGCAAAGTAAACACAGCATACCATATGTGTCTGACGCGGAGTCCTTTTATTTTAACGGATTTCAACTTAATGAGCGTTTTTTCGTACTGAAATAGAAACCTCTTGCAAAGCAATGAGTGATTTTTAATAGGTTACATAGGCTTGGTGAATTGCTTGGTGCGAGCTTTAATTTACATAAAATACTTACGTTTGAATATAATCCTTTAATTAATCACTTGATAACCAATACTTAACGGGTTAAGATACGCCGTTTAAACCCGACGGTAACGATTATTTATAGATATCTTGTGTACACGCCCGTTTATTAAAACCCGAATATTTAGCGATACGTTTATTTGCACGACCACTTTAATTTTGTGAAAAACTTAAATTAAAACCAACACAGAGATGCAATAAACTAATTCGCATTTCAGTTTTACTAAAATGTACACGCTAAAATATTTATAGACATAAAGGTTTACAACAAGGGTTTTTAATCAAACAATCAGACCGATCCGACTCAATCGAACCTTTAACTGCAACTGTCGTTTTTACTCCCCAAATCCACTCCCGTTTTTAAAAGTTATAAAAACAGGAAATATTACATGGGAATATTTTCATATTTACTACTAAAAGAAATTGATTTTTAAAATATGCACTCGTCCGTAACAAACCCTATATCTAGGTCTCGAATTTCCAAGTAACAAAGACCTCTTTTGCTCTGCGGTATGTTCGGATATAATTAATTTTTTAACAAAAATCCCTGTGTATAGCAGTTGCAGTTTTCAATGATTCGTCACGGTCTTTCAGTAAATGTAGTTTCTAGAGAACACCTGTTTTCTACCCCAACACATGTTTTTCTTTGTCTTTTCAACCCTTACTCAAATATCAGTTACATAAAATAAAATATCTCGAAAACATTATCAAATTACGACTTATTACCAAGATATTTAAATCCATTAATTATCTTTTTCGAGCGCTCAATGGAAATGGGCCATATTTCCTTGTTACAAATCGTAAAGAAAAGTATGTCTTTTCTTTATAGCAACCATTTCTTTATAGTAACCATTTATTTATGAAGAATTATTAAGTATTCATTGAAATAAATATTAAACGTGCAACTATTAACGTTAGAAAAACTGTAAATCATTAAATGATAGTAACGATTTTGATAAAACCTCCTGACGCGTTTAATCTCGGCTGCGCAGAAAGATAGGGATTCGTAAATAAAAACCATACTTTACTTATAATAGAAATGACTTTCTATCGCGGTAACAATTGCCATTTGAAAATGTTTATTACAATAATAAAACTTTCTCAATCCGCTACCTACAACAGTTTCATAAAGTGTGAAATTGTCCACTCTTTACAACTCAATTTGTGTTAAAATAATAGTACCTATCCGTGTAAAAATAATTCAATAACATTTAACACTTTACTGTCCAGATTTAAAAAAAAAACTTTTTTGCAGAATATACATGTATTTATTAATAAAAATCATAATTACAATTGAAAAAAATAAATAAAATTAATGTGGGAAAAATGGGGTCAATGTAGATTTCCTTCCTACTTTCTGTGCCATGTTGCGAAGCAGTCCATGTGTAGTCCTACATTGCATTTTATGCACTCTTTCCTGGCATTTTTTTTTGCAAACGCCACATTTGCGCTGTTTTTCCTCATTAGTCCGGGCCAAAAGGTGCCCTGTAGATGAAAACCTTACATCTTGTGGGACACTTTTAGTAGCTGCTAGTTTCAGCGATGGTCGGCCCGAATTTCGAGGATCCGATAGATCAGATGTTACTTGCAAATAAGCCTTTGTTACTGCTCTTCTGACGGTTAATAGTGTGTGTTTGCTGGATTGGCTAGACAGTAGAGTACGTGTGCATTTACCATTGCAACATCAATGGCGTTGGTGAGCACAGGAAAGTACCATTTCTTTCCTCGAATTTTTATTCGGTACTCTTTTACGTACCAGTCGAGCTTGTCGACTCCACCCATATACTTAATTATACTCAGCAATCAGGGCTGGTTGGGGGATACCAATTTCCTTCTTCTCTGCTCGCCTCCATCTCTTTACTTCTTTCATTGGTTCGAAGGACGAAAAATTTGTTAGAACGCGAACGCAACTGTTGTTCTTCCAAGTTATTCCCAAAATTTGTTTTTTACGTCAAATCTGGCATCAAATGTACCTTTGTTTTTCTTTTTCATTTCTTCATAAGTCATTATGCTTGCTTACCCTCGTATATGTCTATGCGGTAGCAAAATCCAGAAGTAGAACAACAGAGGTCCCATTGCTTGAACCTGAAGCGAATGGGTTTGCCTCGAATTAACTGCTTCAAATAATGGCGACCATAGCATCGAACCATTTGTTCATCAATACCCAGAAATTGTTGTTCAGCCTATCAATAAGAGGTCTGATTTTGAAAAGCCGGTCGCGATCTGGCTGAGGAATGCTTTCTAGTTCTGAATTATCATTCAGATGCAGGTACTGTTTTATTTCATCAAATCGATTTTTGGTCATAGTTTTTCTCACTATTCGCATATCAATGTGTTTATCTTCATTCCAATACATCATTTCTTGAGTCAACGAGTGGCAAAAAAAACTTTCTTAAGCATTTAGTAGACAAAGTAAAAGAATGTCTGCATCAACATTTTTTTTTTAAAAACCTCCACTGGTGTTTTGTCTTGGAGGACATTTTTTATTTTTTCCTGGCGCTGCCTGGTTTCTTCGGGTTGAGGATACGTAGACGAATAAGAAAGACTCCAGGGGCATCCAGCAACCTTTCGAGGGGCTATTCTTTTTCCTGGTATTTTCATCTTGCTTCAGCTCTCGATTGACGGTTTTTTTTTTCGATTTTTTGATGTCAGCAGCATCAGTTACAGTCAATTTTTGTCTTTCCTTTTTTTGGGGTTTTTGGTGTCAGCAGTATCAGGTACAGTCGATTTTTGTCTTTTCTTCGAATTGACAGGTGCTTTGACGTTTGTGCCTGCTGATTTTCGGGGAACAGGCTCGAGTATAACTTCCGAAGTAGGCATCGATAGAACTTCTGAAGTATGAATTTCAAGGAAGCCGGACACATCTTGTGGAACAGTAAAGATCGTCTTCATCTATATCTTTATTATCAGACACGTCATCGACTCGTTCAGAAGTAATTCAACTATATTTATATCAGGTGAACCTTCAAAATCATTGTAGAAATCGTCTTCATCTAATATTTCTTTTATTTCTCGTAGTGAGAGAATCCGTCTGCTTGTCATGTTGAACTGAAATAATAATACTATATAAGTGACATGCACCATAGTCCTCAAATGGGGATCGAGCTTTTATACGGCAGTTGGCACTTTGAAAATTTAAACTAAACAAATAATCATGAAACGGAAGAATGACACAAACTGTTTTAGATAATAACTACATAGTTAATTCTTTTTCCCAAATAATACAATCATTTGTAAAATTGACATATATTTTTGCTCCGAAAATCCACTATCAGTTTAGAAAAATATAAACTGCACTCGCCGTAATTAAAAATCAATGATGTTACTGTTCAGATCTTCGATGTGAATCATCAACGAACAACGTAAACCTTAGTATATAAAATACCATATTTTAAATTACTTAATATTTACAATATATTTTTAAGCTATGATATAACTAGTAGTGCATTTATTCAAAAAAAATATTTGTCACTTCTGTAGTCAAAGATTAATTTACATGAAATTGAGTAAAACAATTGTTATTTTTTGTTAAGACTTAAATATACATCGCATTTACTGCATTTTATCTGCGAACAATGCTTACAACCTGGAAATTTGCAATGTTGTCGGGTTTCACAATAATAGGGCCAATGAGGCTGACCATCAGTCCTGACGTCCTTTAGCGGGATTCTGCAATTTTGACTTCTACATCTGAAGGTCGTCCTCTTTTAGATAGTCTTGGGTTTCCAATCCTGCAAAGGCAGTCAGCCACTTCGGCTCTAAACTCTGCCAATTTCAGGATTTTTTCGTATTTTATCTCAGCAGCAGCTGTTTTGTAAAGCAGCCATGCATTTACCATAGTCAAATGTAATAGATGATAAAATAGCCTCATGTACCATTTTTTACTTCTCATAATTATCTTGTATCTACCAATAAGGCTATCCAGGAGATCAATTCCTCCCATTTGTTTATTGTACTCCAATACGAGATGGACTATTGACCTCCACACTTTTCTTTAGCTTTTTATCAAATCGTTTTACCTTGCCTTTTGGCAGTTCCCCTGTGAAAGTTGATAATAATAAAACATTTTTATTGCCTTTTCAAGAAACAGATGTAACTTCTACACCATCAAAATAACAAAAATATTCAAAAGAACTGCCACGATTTTGCTGTTTCATGACATCGTCACAAGGTAATTTGCAATTGGGAATTCGATTCCTTCTAACAGTTACCAAAGCAAATATACCTCTCGACGCCAAGAATGACAAAAGAGGAAGCGAAGTGTAGTAATGATCGAGGTATACTACGTAATTTTGGTTGGTGTATACAGATCTATACAAACGTACGACCAAAGAATATATACGCGTATACACGAATAAGAAGCGACATAGGATACCCTTTCCCATGTAATTTAGGCAATCGGTTTCGGTGACCTTCAAAGCGTTGACGGCACCCCCACAAAATGGCGCTGACGTAAGACAATGAGCGGCAAATTTGAATCTGACGTTTATAATTGTTTTTCATTGAATATTTGCGAATAATGTTGGTTTTCATGAAATAATATGAATTACAATGTTAAAATCGTTAAATGTATTTATAATTGAAATGATTCAAACATTTAAGATATGCTTATTTGCACTATCTTAGACGTTTGCAAACGTAATAATATACGTTTATTAGTCAATTAATTTATTATTAACGAAATGAGTATGTACTATATTCAATCATTTCTTTAATATAATGTCCTAAAATAAATCTTGTTCCTAATTTCGTTATGATTGCAAAATAAATTAGCACGTGACGAACCACTCACCGAAAACACGGGTTTTAATCTGATCTAGGTTAGATTTTAGTTGTCAAAACAAAGAGCGGCCATATCCTTGGCGAACATGCGCACTGAAAATTTTCATCCTATGTCGCTTCTTATTCGTGTATACGCGTATATATTCTTTGCGTACGACAGTGTTGGAGGCGGCACCTAAATCCGGTTCCTCTGGTAATCTGGCTTTCGGAGTATTCTCTGCACCAGTATATACCTCATAATTGTACGAAAATCTACTAACACCACTAAGAATAAACAATTTATACCCCCACTTGTGTGGCTTGGCCGGCATATATTGTTTTAGATGATGTCTTGCCTTTGTGGCACATAATTGTTCATCGACAGACAGCTTGTGTTCATATGGAATACTTGAAAAGTTTAGAACGTTCTAGTAAAAAAGTTAACAAAGATAAAAGTGAGTTTGCATTTTTCTGGAAGTGAGTTAAGTATGAAGAATGGTTTTAAGATGGTCATGGCACTCTGGATGAGAAAATAAAATTCAATTTTAAAATTACATTTGGAAAAAAAGGCGATTTAAATATTACGCAATCGGCCGTAAAATGACCTCCAGAATCCGAAAAACTAAAAATATACAGGGGGTGTCATTTAAAAATCAAAAGTTAAGGTCATTTCCGGTGAAACCGGAAGTCGGAAATGCTTGTCAAAAATTCCTAAATAGGACGTTCGGTTAGAGTAACAACCCTGCCAAGTTTCATTTAAATCCATAGATAAATAAAAAATGGCCGCCGGAAAGTGATCTCGTGGGCATCCGGTATATATATATATATATATATATATATATATATATATATATATATATATATATATATATATATATATATATGTATTTGGATGTCTATGTATCAAATACAAATTAGATTCGTCAACAATTTTTTTCAAGAGTTGGTCATCGAAAAAATATGCGAAGAAAGAATATGGCGTATCTAAATTTATCAAATTTACTCCAAGTCAGTCATTTTCCTTGAATCGTTTAGCCTGGTCATCCAAAACTAAATTACTCTTCTTCCATAAGATATTAGATTTTTTATCTTTTTTGCGTTTATTAGATTCATTTTGGCTACTCGCAGTTGAACTTTCATTATTCGCGTCTTCATTACATTCATTTGTATCAGGTTCTTTATTGCCTGCCGTTGTTACACTATTTTCTGCCTCTACATCCTCTGTATCACTTTGCTCCTCTTCCTCAAATAACACAACGCCATCTTCAAACTCAATAGGAATATGTTCCATATCAAATTCATCTTCATCAGCATCGAAAATATCAAAGTCATCCTCACTATCAGATAAATGTGCAATGCATTCTTCCAACTCAGCTTGCGCTAGAAATTTTCTATTCGAAGACATGTCTCAAAACGCTATGTCTCGAATTTGAAACATTCAAGAAATACAAGATATCTACCGAAAAATAAAGCAGTAAATCACCCTTATTTTATATTAAAATGAAGATCTTACCTTTATAAATTATTCCACAATGAAAGACTATGATTTATAACAAAATTGGAACAAATAAAACGTACGAATATTAGCAAAAAGACAGAATGCAGAATGCGCAGATTCAAAGTTTCACGAACGCCACCAAACCGACTAAAGTGAAAATAATCCTTAAGTAACGGGTGTATAAAGGTGTCGTAAATATGATACAATGCGTTTCGAGCACATACAGGATAGCCCATTAGTGTGTGGAAGTGCAATAACTTACTGAGGATCAAAAATACAAACAAATGTTTTAAATAAAAGTTGTTATGTTTGCGCAGATACACATTTCTAAAATATTTTGAGATATACAGGATGTTCAGCCTAAGCGAAACAACACGAAGTTTACTTTTTTTAATAGGACACCTTGTATATTTGTTTACCCTCGAATTCAGCGTAAAATTCTGCATCTAGCCCTGTCTTTTCTTTTCCCATAAATTGCGACGTTGCCAAGCTGGAGCGAAAAATATGAAGATTTGACAAAAATTGTTGCATTATAAATGCTGCCAAATAAACGTTATCAGTGATAAGCAACTAAACTTATTTGGTAGGTACGATGGTAAAGAATGGCTGAAATGTCTGAACATAGTAGAAGTTTCGTTTGGAGTTCGGGGTGTTTTTTGGATAAGCATTAATTCAGGAGATTTCAATTAGCAATTTTTTGAAATAGAACACCCAGTATATTATTTTACCATCTTGTAAAACTATTTTATCCCTTCGAATTATGTCTGTATAATGTACTCTCTAAAATTGATTGTTTTTAAGAAAATTGCATTTTTAGTTTATGATTTAAAAATATTCATGTTTTTAACAAGCAAGCTCTGAATGTGACGTTTAGAATACTTCTACTTTCGATAATTTTTTGTGACAAAATCAAACCAATAATTTTCTACCTTTAAAAACTGTCATAAAATAAATAGGGTATCTACAAAACTTAATTAAGCAAAAATAACCTTACCAACAAATGAAATGAAAATATCCATAGTTTTAACAAGTAACCTGTGAATTTGACGTTTGCGCAAGTCAGAGTGATTAGCTATTATCTAGACGTGTTGTAAATGTGTAGCTATTAAGAACGAGAAAGCAATTAAAATCATGAATTTTCCGATAGAAGAATTGACTGATATGATTTTTGTACTGGGTCCCAGTGATAAAAACTGTTTACTCGCACAAAGGATTTATCAACAGAAATTTCCAGATAGAAGACAGTTAAGAAAAGAGACATTGGAAAATGTACCAGAACTGGCAGTGTAACTTACGGAAAAAGCGAAAGGTTGAAGACTGCAATAACAGAGGACAACGAGATGACCGTAATGTTAAAAGTTATGGAATATCCTCATATCTCGACACGGGAAATAACAAAACAAACCGACATAAGTCGTACTGTCGTCCAAAAAATTCTGTCTAATAACAAAACGCATCCTTACCATATACAGCGAATGCAGGAACTATTGGATGATGATTATGAAAAGCAGTTAACCTTGTGTGAGTGGGCTCAACAACAAATTGAGCAAAACAGAGATTTTCAATTTTGTATTATTTGCCGATGTAGCAACTTTTCATAAAAATGGGTTTTTTAATAGACACGATTTCCATTGTTATGCTACAGATCAACCGCATTGTATACGGACTATCAGTCAAACAAGGTGGTCATTAAATGTATAGGGTGAAATAATTGGGAATCATGTGATAGGCCCATATTTCTTTGACGGAACTGTTAATGGGTAAATTTATTTAAATTTCTTACAAAACGAATTACCACAACTACTTCAGGAATTACCTGCTCATGTTAGGCGGCGAATGTGGTACCTACATGACGGGGCACCAGTTCACCATACCCAACTGATCAATACACATTTAAATATGAATTTCTCGAACGATGGATAGGTAGAGGAGGACCCCATAAATGGCCATCTCGTTCACCAGAACTTACAAAAATGGATTTTTTTTGGCGGGGTTATGTCAAAGAACAAGTATACAAAACACCCGCGACTACTAAGGAAGACATGAAGAATAGAAAAACACCCGCGACTACTAAGGAAGACATGAAGAATAGAATTAGAGAGGTTTTCCGAACTGCTGATGTCGATATGTTACATCGTGCTTGTAGAGCTTTTGAAGATCGCATGCATTATTGTATGGAAGTAAATGGTGGTCATTTTGAACATTTAATAAAATAGTTATCTAACGTTTTTAGTTCTTTCTTATTTGTTGTTAGTTATTACTGGTTTGATTTTGTCACAAAAAATTATCGAAAGTAAAAGTATTCTAAACGTCATATTCAGAGCTTGCTTGTTAAAAACATGAGTATTTTTAAATCATAAACTAAAAATGCAATTTTCTTAAAAACAATCAATTTTAGAGAGTACATTATACAGATATAATTCGAAGGGATAAAATAGTTTTACAAGATGGTAAAATAATATACTGGGTGTTCTATTTAAAAAAATGAGGTTTTTTCTAATTGAAATCTCCTGAATTAATGCTTATCCAAAAAACACCCCGAACCCCAAACGAAACCTCTACTATGTTCAGACATTTCAGCCATCCTTACCTTCGTACCTACCAAATAAGTTTAGTTGCTTATCACTGATAACGTTTATTTGGCAGCATTTATAGGTCACCAATTTTATACAATTATTCATATTTTTCGCTTCTGCTTGGCAACGTCACAATTTATGGGAAAAGAAATGATAGGGCAAGATGCAGAATTTTACGCTGAATTCGATGGTAAACAAATATACAGGGTGTCCTATTAAAAAAAAGTAAACTTTATGTTGTCTCGCTGAGACTGAACACCCTGTGTATCTCAAAATATTTAGAAATGTGTATCTGCTCAAACATAACAACTTTTATTTAAAACATTTGTTTGTATTTTTGATCCTAAGTAAGTTATTCCACTTCCACACACTAATGGGCCACCCTGTACATCAATTTTAGTTACGCTTCTTAAAGGAAATGACGTGACGTCTCATATTTAATACATTGCGCAATGAAGGGCTAAGATGTAAACAATGAAACAGGATTGCCAACATAACAACAACGTGGCTTTAAGAGAAAAAAGGCGCGATTCCCAATTGGGGATTATGGGCATTAATGGGTTAAAACTACGTGCAACTTCCTATTTAAAAATGTAGGGATTAAGCCCTGATAAAATGCGCTTGAAACATTAATCTTTATTATATGGGTAAGTATTTAATAGATTTGTATTTTATGTTGGATTATTTTGAATGGTATAAGGGGAAGAAAACTGATGATAACGAGTATTGAGAAGATTAAGACTTTGTCAAATAATTGATTTCAATTTTTCCTTTAATTCGAGTCCAGTATTTCTTCAAAATTTTATTTCTTTTTATTACTCCCTGAGATAGGACATAATCCAATTTCTAATGTATTTTAGTTCCAGTTATAATTTACAGCTACACATAGAAACGGGGAATTTGTTGATTTTGAGGAAATGCGTGGTGAAAAGTCTAGATAATTAACAGCAACATCCTGTCGTTTGTCTCAATATTAGAAACAGAACTTTTCTTTTGCTCGTTTTGTAGAAGAAAAGAGTTAATTACATTTTTGAAAGTAACGCTGCCAGAAAGCAACTGTTGAATCACCATTTAATGCTGTTGCGTAAATAGGGTACACCTTTATTAGTTCTAACTCAGGTTTGTCTGTTACTAAAAATAGTGAATCGGACAATTCAACTTCATGCAAAGAAAACACATCTCATAACGCTCTTTCGCCTTTCATCTTCTAATTTTACACAACTTATAAAATTGTGATTTATTTTTATTATTATAACATGCTTGTGACGTTGGCAAGCTTAGATCCTTTGTATAATTATTGAATATGTTATTGAGTTTATTTCTAAAACAAATAAACGCAATTGTTAAAAAAATAGCTCTCGATCGAATGATTGCAAAATACAAATAAACACACGAGTTTTTGATTATTAGAATCGAGCCAAAAAATGTTTGAATCAATTCCATGCCTTTAAATTTAGAATTTCAACTCGTTATTCTAAATATACAAGGTCGCGCACGTTGTTAAATGCAACATTACCGACAAACCCTAATTTGTTAAAAAAAAAAGGAGAGTTATGCTGTCCACTGTATTTTATTTATTTTAATTTTATTAAAAATAAAACGTTTAACTGAATTATTTTTTTAAGATGCTTACTACTGTTAATGCATGTTGTAGACATTCAGGCGTCATGCTCAAATAAGAGGATATCTGTTATAACGTGCGTAATAATTGTTACAAAACAAGGTATGTTATACCTTGCTTTACTGCACTTTGAAACTATTATCTCTCTTAATCAGGCTTACTGACATAATAAGAGTTATTTCGACCTTAATTTTGTATCAATGAATGAATAAATGGGAGTATTTGTAGTTTTAAAAAGATTATAATAAATAAGACACAGTTTTTTTATGGCTAAATGTTGTGTATATTAGGCAAAATTATCAAGGTAAATCAGCAAACGGCTTCGGACCAGGGCTTTCTATAAAAGCTTTAAAATATTCACCACGCATTCAAAACAAAATATCGTACTGTAAGACCAAATGTAAAGGTGATCAATATTGCTTACTCAAATTTTACTTTGCGTTAATTTTATCAATGAAGTTGTATTTCCAAAAATCTTAATCTTAATAAAATAAAAAAATTGCAAAACAAAAGAAACAGTGAAATCTCTCATTAATTAACAACGTTATAAAGCTTTCGTCAAAATCCTAAACAAAAGATCGTCATCAGTACAAGGCCGTATAATTCGAAAAATTACTATTAAACCGTTAACAAGACAATAATCAAAGCTATTGTCTACTAATTTATATCAACCTTAAATAACGATGAAGCTGTGAGGGCGATAATCCCATATAATATCTACTATACACAATACTGAACTAATACGCAGAAAGTTCCTTAATACTGTAGAGGGTGGTCATTACTGCCCTGTTAAGCATAGAAGTCGTAACTGACAAAATCACTGTTTTGAGATATTCAACATTTAGTAAAAATTGTTATGCCACCAAATTTGAGTATTTTACTAATATTTAATTTTACATTTACTAAAAGTTGCAAAGCAGAATTTTAATAAGCCAGAGCATTATTCCAAAATATAGTCAGAAATTAGAGTTTTGATAGATACGACATTTAGCACTAACATCGTATCAAGTTTGCAGAGTAACAAAAATGCGTATCTGCACAAAACTTGAGTAACTTTATTGAATAAAAAACTATTAACTGTATTCTACAAAACAAAAAATATTACAAAACCTAGTAAAAAAAAAATAAATAAATAAAATCAGCCATTAATTCGAATCATCTAAATCTCCACTTTCCATTGAAATAGGAATATCCTCCCAAAATTTCTTCCTATTCATTGGCATTGTACCAGTGAGTTTTGCTAATTTAAGATCCCTTCTTTCTGCGGTGATTCCTCTTGGGATACTTTTCGGTAAAGGTTTTGGCACACCTCCCTTGACCATTGTTGCACTTAGAAAATTTAGTTCCCTTTCCTCTACAGAGTCAAAATCTGTCTTATATGTCAGTGTATGTCTCCCTCTAAAAAGAACTGACCTCTGCCATCTCATTAAGGTACGGGCGAGGAGAGATTTTATTGAATTTGTATTGTGATGTGCCATTTTGCCAATTATAAAAGTCGCCTATGCGCATACTAATGACTTTTGCATTATTGACAGAATCTTTTACACAGTCACTGAAATCTTTAAAATCATAGATTTTCCCCTTTCGTTTGAGACACCGTTCGACCTGGTGATGAAAGGAATCGGCCCCCATAAACGTGTGCCCTGGTTCAAAATATTTGACCTTAAATGATTCAAGGGAAACCTCTGCTGAATTTACAATATGAACAAATATTGTCCAGTTTTTATTTTGGGAGGCGCAATTATCCAACCACAAAATAACATGTCTAGCATCTCGAATCGATAATAAAAAAGCATAGAACGCGCTAGTAATATCTCGTGTAGATCGTCCAGATATGGCTTCGTGCCAAATAACCGCTGTTGGAATTGTTTGCTTTTGCCGAGTAATCACAAAACTCTCATTATATGTTATTACTCGAGGTGTGAAAATTACCTCTTTAAACATTTCCATTCTGGGAAGCATAATTACCTATAACAAAATAATTTATCATTGCTTTATGAATTAATTAGTGAAATTTAGCTTCTTAAATTAGAGTTAGCTAGTGAGATTACCTTTTGTAGGTCTGCAGATGCAATTACTTGTTCATATGTCGTGGTAGAGGATAAATCTTCTTGATACTGTTTTCTAGCTGATGTGCACTTTTTCCTGTGGGCAGCGAATTTCTTGCATTCATCGCAGTTGCCGTCCGGGACATCCTTTTTGTGGGAAGTCAATTTTGAATGTAAATCAAACAATTCACAAATCCAACATTCCTCGTGGCCCAGTTTTACAAAGGATATTTTCAAGCTGCTGGCCACTTCTCTATATAAATAATACGAAAAATTTATGTTGGGATACATGGAACGATAGTGATTGTACATCATTGTAATAGTAATATCCGAGGGAAGATGGCGTCTCTCTGGTGCATGTTCACGACGGTAATGAGCGATAGTTGGCCTAAATGATTCTATATGTTTAATTATTAAATCTATCAAATTTCATCTTGTTGCACTTTCCTTGTTGATTCGGTTTAAATGTTACTTTCCAATTTGTTTTATTTAGTGCATCTCTTACTACTCGGTTATTTTTGCTTTCATACCCTAATGTTCCAAGAAAAAATATTTTACATACGTTTTGCTTACAGCCTCCTAGGTCTTTCAAAAAATAAAGGTATGTGTTAGACCTTCTTGAAGTAAGACAATGAGTTGTTTTTCTTTTTGTATTTTGTTGGGAGACACTGTGTAAAATAAAGTTCTTTTGCTCGTTTACGTTTAGCTTACAAAACTCTCTATTTATCTCTCCTCGCCTTTGCGTGGCAATTCTCTTAAAACACCCTTTTCTGCAAGTTTTTTCGTTACAAGCTTGCTTTACATTACGTTTATCTGTCTTGCCATTTAGTTTTATTTTTTTTCTTTGGGCTGGGCTCAAATCAAACTTCTTTCTCTTGCGAATTTGTCCTTTTTTCGTAAAATTCTTCTGTTCTGAATTGTCCACGGCATTGTCTATAATATTTTCTAATATTTCAATAATAAAACATATACCGCCATTCTCTTTAAATTCAACATCTTCTGAAACACCAGTGCTATCTGGCCACAATTTGACGTTGCTGTTATTAGGTTCTTCATTATGCAATTTATCATTATTCTCTGAAGTTGTGAAGAGAACATTACTTAAGACCTTTCGCTTGGGTTCTTCTTGATTTTCTGAATTCCTCATATCAGAACGATTGCAGCTAAACTTAGAAGCTTTGGTTTCGGAACTATTACTGTCTGAATCATATGTAGAATTTGCAGGAATAAAGTCTGGATCATTATCTCTTAGGGTTACGTTATTTCTTAACACTTTCTGTTGACGTTTTTGGTCTTTAATTTTCTCGTTCAGCCTTATTTAGCGCTAATAAAATTTTAAAAGATTTACTATTTGGATTCATTTTGAGGTGGTGTTATAGTACTTGACATACAAAATAAATGTTATATGTATTTATTTTAAACACTTTTTGGGTATTAGAATTCTTCACTCACTAAACAAAAAAAAAACGACTTGCTAAAGAAAACAACACCAAGGCACTTATTGTTTTAACTTATTTCACAAGAATTTCACAGTTCAATTTACGCTACCATGTGCATGCGACGTAACAGAATCACTAAAAAGTAATGTTAGAAAACACTTCTCACTGTTAGTGCAAATTGTCGTAAGTAATACGTTGTTAAGTTAATTTGTCGTAACTGCTTGCTGTTTTGTGTAGTTACGTCATATACTTCTAATATTGTCAGATACGACAAATCAAATTAACAAATACGGCAGTTTTGCAGATACGACGAAACTTTGCAGGCTCCCAGAGGCTATAATAGTAAAAGATACGACTTTGAGTCTTGACAGAATGATAGGTTTACCAATTATCTAGTTGTCGACCCGAAAATTTGAAAAAATGTAGATACAACTTCTATGCTTGACAGGGCAGATTAGTGCTTGGATGGAAGATAACAGCTTTATGTGACTAGATAGAAACAAATTAAGTACATAATTTGTGGGGAAGTATCAGATGCACATTTTAAAATTATTTATACTTAAACAGAAGCGTGGCAATACAAACTTACATTTTTTTAAACGACACCCTGTATATTTTAAATTTTTTGATTATATAATTAATGTTAACGTGACCTTGTGTAACATTCCCTATACCTATCTTCAGTTGTTTTCGAAATAATGGAAATAGAATGTCCAAACAGGGTCAAATTGAAAGCACCATCTCCCTCTACATATTAGTGTTTTATGATTTTTTTTACAGGGGTATAATTCCACAGTCCTCAGGTATAAGTTTACCCTAATACTTTAGTCACGCTTTTTTATGGTATACAGGGTGATAACATTATGCGAATTGTTATTTTTTTGAAAATTATAAATGGAACACCCAGTATATTATGCGTTGATTGGATAGCTCCTTGCAAGAACTTTCCAATGCTACCTTATTTTGTAGTCTATCTGTAATTAAGTCAAAAAGACAAAAATCTTTAAATATAAAATAAATAAAACATGGTTTTAAGTGTTAATTATGGTAGATTATCGTATAGTAGCTGCGTTAACCTTTTGAAGTGTATCATAAAAATTGGTGATAACACTATAGATTGTAGTAAAATTGACGAACCTAGTAAAGATGACCTTCCGTTAAAATGCGATAGTGACGATGGTATTGTTAAAAGTGCTAACGATATTGAAATTTTCTATCTTAAAACCATAATTAACAATAAAAATGTAATTATAGCAAATCAACAGGAGCTAATTGAAGCGTTAAAAAATCAAATAGCGTTATTAAATTCGGCAAATAATATTCTTGATAATACTCAAATTTGCAAATATCCGCCATCTAAAGGAACACTTTCGAAACAGAAAGTAAAATCAAAAATGAATACTGCGAGTAATTCTCAAACTACAAATTTATTGCAAGTGCAAGACGGATCAATGATATCAAGGAAACCAAAATTATCAAGTGAATATGTAAACATTACTGTTAAACATCATTCTACAGATGTTTCAAATTCTGTTCAAAATAAAAACCTAACCAAAATAAAAGACATTAATTCCTTTTCTAACGCATTAAAAAGGGAAGGCGATTCTGAATTAATTGAAAGAAGACCACTCATAATCGGCGAAAAAACGGAGTTCTGCGATTTAAAGGCAACTAAGACAATGCATCATCTTCATGTGTATAAATTAGATCCGATGGCCACGAAGGAAAAACTGCTACAGTATTTACAGCCAAAATTTCCAGAAATAGAGTGTGAACAAAGTGAATTTTCACTTTTAAAATAAAATACAGGGTGATTCATTTGAAAAATTGACAAAATCTGTGTCTATATTCAATTGGTGCAATAATAAAGAAATAGCACTTCCTCAACACTGTACCAATCTCAAAAAGTTATGCCGGGAAAAAATATTGTTAGGTTGTTCTATCTAGTATACAGGACGTTGAAATGAATGATTTTCGTGTACAATTGACCATAACTTTTGAAATACCCTGTATAACGTAATGAAACCCTATATTGGAAGTATCTTAATCTAAATTTGAATAATATATATGTGTCCCATTTAAAAAAGTTTGTTTGGTTCACCCTGGTAATATGTAACACCTTGTAAATACGAAAATAATTTTATAATGTGAAGTGTGAAGTTGCCTGTAATTTTTGTAAATCACTTTTTGATATCTCCTTTAATAACGGATATATTGTACTTGGCACTAATGCCGCACCTATATATATATATATATATATATATATATATATATATATATATATATATATATATATATATACATACATACATACATATCATACATACATACATACATACATACATACATACATATACATACACAGTGCGGTCATTACATATGGAAACTTGGAAATATTAATTTCTATGTTAATTTTGAAAAAATCCTGACCGTAATTTTTATTTTTGAATACATTTTGACTCTTCGAAACTTTTTCCTCGCCATATTTAAAGAGCTATGACGTCATCACACCTTTTTTAAATAGGAACCATATGTTTTTATCAGATTTGGATAGGTGGTGAAATTCTAAAAATGACGATGTGTAAAAGTATTACACTGCAGTTGATAATTTCCTGAAAAATGGTATCAAAATTTAAAGATTCAAGTCTCAAAATTGCGCTATTCTTGAACAAATTACTATTATTACAACAAAACACATCGATAAACATTAAAAACTGAACATTTAATTCAACAAAAATAACAAAACTACATTTAATTCAGCAAAACGAACAAAATAACATTTAAAGGAGATATTCGAATTGTGGTCCATGAACTTCTTTGATTGCTCAATTTCGGCACGTATTCGTTGTTTTAAGTCCTCAGTATAAGGCCTATTCTCAAACACTTTGCTTTTAAGAAAACCCATAAAAGAAATCTAGCAGGGCAAGATCTGGTGATCGCGCCGAAATTAAGTTATTATTGCAGAAACAATCAGAACGTTCTTCAGAATTCCCAGTACATACTTCTCAGGTGTCAAAAGTTCGTGGACTTCAAGTTCGAACACCTTTTTAAATGTTGTTTGTTACTTTTGTCGAATTAAATGTTCTGTTTAATGTTTATCGATGTGTTTTGTTGTAATAATAATTCTGTTGAATAACAATTTGAATTAATCAATTTGATACCGCTTTGTAAATTATCAACCAGTAATACTTACATCTCATTAAATTTCTAAAATCGATTTGTTCTTAAAAAGTTGCGATAGTCATAGTCTTAATTAATATCAAAATGTGCGCATTAAAAATAAAATCGACAATTATCACAGAAATTAATATTTCCAAGTTTCCATATTAAATGACGCACTGTATATATTTATGTACCCAAATAAGCGAGGTAAGCAGGCTGTATCTCAGGACGTGCCAATCTGACAACAATGGGAAAAAATATTTTATTGTGGATGTGGCCACGAGAAAATTATTTTGAATTCCGTATTTCACCACTAGGGGCGCAATTAAAAATTAAATAATAATATTCTAAATTTCTCCCAAAACTGCTATATAAAGATATACCTTTCCTTACATCGTTACAAAGCCTAGACAATTCTACATGATTTTGGTTTAAAGTTCATTGGCGTACTGACGATAATAAGAGTGGAGAAGCTATTGAAAGTGTAATAATTAAAATTGCTGTAAATTCTAAACCACGTACTCAATTTTAGTAAAATAAAGTTTGTTTGAAAAACAAATGTAGGGATTTTAAATCGCCGTTCCCATTGTTACACAATAGTTCTAATAAAAGCGCAAGAGGCGCAATTTGTTATATCTGATTTTTTCATTTTACTCCGAAAGTTTAAAACGGTATATTTTGACATCGTATTCGAAAAGTAGATTAAATTTGCAAGAAAAACGTAAAACCGAAAGTTGATATCTTTGCTCGTTTTACAGTAAGTTATAGCGACTGCCTTCGTCACTTTCAAACAGTCTTCCAATCTTGTTCGTGTATAAAACTGCTGCTTCAATTTCCGCAGCTGGTAATTGTCGAATTGCATCTCGGATTCTGTTTTCATGTCAAATCTTGTTATACATTAAAACAAAATCTTTAATTGTCTCGTAGCTCTTCCATTTCATACAGCGGTAGGTATGGTAAGCAGAGCGCACTGAATGATCCTTTCGAATAATTCAATGATTCTTGTTTTTATATCAGATCCTAAAGATCGTTCACCAAGCGCTTCAGCAACGTCCAGCCTATGATTGTGGGTATGACGCAATTCAACAATACAAGGATATTCTTGATTTACAGTTAAAGTAGTTATATTGCTTTTGATTTTGAAATAAAACGTTGCAATTGTTATAAATAATTGTGCTAAATCAATGTTTTTGGATCTTTTATTTGGAACTCCTTTTGTTGCTTTTCGTGTAGTGGTATTAAAATGGCAGCGATATATCCTTTTAAATAGATTTCTGGGCCGATCAGATGCTACTTTAAAAGTTTTGAAGTTGACCAAGATTCTTTGCTTCTCTTTGATATTCTTCAGCCCGTTTCTAAAATAAAACAAAATATTTTATTAACAGATTGTAGCAATAATTAATTAAATCAACATAATTGTTTAATTTACCACGTTTTTAAAATGGACTAACAAAATATTGAAAATTTGTGATTATGAATTTTTAATAGCTATGAAAATACTTGTAACATTTAAAATGAAAACGTGACGCATGCAATAGATAATTGACGCCTGAATCGTTCATCTAACTTACTAACAATTTAATTGGTCTGCAAATGATATGAACAGGTTTGTGACTTTTCTCAGTGACAGAGTTACCCACCACACTAAAAATACTTAATTCTTTAATCTACATATGGTCCCTTTTGTATATCTGTATCTGATTCCTATTATAGAATAAATGGGATTGTAAAAAATATTTATTTAAAATAGTGAAAGTTTTAAATAAATAGTTTCCAACATTAATTTGATTATTTTTAAACATTCATATCAGCCAATAGTAATGAGAAAACATTTCAAATTGACCAATAGCATCAAATTACACTCACTATGTGTTAGTACTATTTACAGCCACAATTTTTTCATATAATTAAATTGGATCTTTGTTTAAATAAATGCATAAAAAGTTTGCATTAACTTGGTTGTGAACGTAACGCAGCCATTTGTCTCAATATAAACACATCGCCGCCATTGTTGAGTAACATTTAGATTTCGCTTTTGAGATTTTCTCTAATATAAGGTAAGTGAATGGGTATAAATTCGAAGGAACTTTACAATTAGTCATCTTACAGAAACCAACATGAGCACAAGATTTGGCCAAATATTCAATACAAACAGCTGTCGAACAAACAACACCGTTCAACACCAAAAATAACAGGAACACTATATGGAAACAGGTTTTAGACTTTAGATTTGAACGTAACTATGGGTTAACTGCATCGCTTCAATTTTGGAGGACTGGGCGTATAATATACGCAAAAAAAGAAAACTACAATGAATCTGTTATCAAAACGTGGAATGGAACCGCAAAACATCCTGGAAAAATATTTTAGAATGTAATAGAAAAATTGATCCCTTCACAGTAGATATACAGGTCCGGTTCTGAACCACTTTTGAAATTTCAATTTCAAGGTCATGTGTTTGGCGAAATTTCAAGGCCGTCGCAAAATTTGAAAACATGATCACGCCTTTTCATTGGCCTCTTCAAGATCAGAGTTCATTGACCTCTTCCAAGGTCATAGTTTTATTGTATTACAATTCTTTTAAAATCAGTTCGTGAAACGGAAGAGTCCAAAGTTCATTGACGTCAGTCATATAAGGCCAGTTCTGGTTCAGTTCAAGGTCACTTCGCCCTCTGTTGGTGAGATCTAAAAATAGAATGTGCAAGGTCAAAGTTTATTGACCTGTAGGATATTATATTACAATTCTTATAAATCTAAACATAGAATCAGTTCGTAGAAACAAGAAAAATGACAGGTTGTTGTCTATGCTAAAAAGTCAATCTCTTCAAAGTAAAATTTATTGATATCGTATTAAAATTCTTAGAACTCTAAAAACAGGATCACTTCTTGGAAACAAAAAGAATGACAGGTTGTTGTCTATGCTAAAAGTAGGTCAAGGTTAAATCGTTCTTGTATTGGCTAAATTGAGTCGACTCTTAAGGTCAAAATTTATTGGTATCATATTTGTTGAAATCAGTCAGTCAGTTAGCAACTTGTAATTATTAAATATGAAATTAGCAGGATTAAACCAAAGTACCTATTTCAAACCTTTTAAAAATGTGCGTGACCACAGGTATCTCAAAAGTATAAAGTGATATATGTTGCTGTAATTAATACTAAGTATGGTGAATGTATAGTGATGGAAACAGCTGATTTTAAATGTTATTATCTCGGCGCTTTTATGAGTGTTTCAAAAGAAACTCGCATTGGAAAATTTAAAACGTTGCTGAATATGAGTAGTAGTTTATCGTCGACTGGAAAAACAACAAACATAAGATTTTGTTTTAATAGTATGCTAACCCACCATATGTAAATTAACCAGAATCATTTCTTAAACAGTGTTTAGTCATAGTACAATTGTAAAAACAGAACTTCACCTTTATATATGGATACACATTAGTTACAGTTACAGTAACAATATGAATACTAATAATAGTTTAACATTGTGTTGGTGCTGTGAAAATAGTAATGGTAGTAGTAGTAAAAATAAAATGAAGAGAAACAAGATGAAGGTTATTCTTCTAACAACAACACCGACTGGCCATCATTTCAACAGAAAGATGATGATTTGTCAGAGTGTACAAACAACATCTATGGAATATTTAATTGATTGTGTTTATTATACACTGTCGAATGATACTCATCACGCAAAACATGTAGAATTGGATACAGTACATACCACAACCTTACACCAGTAGTATGTATAGCGTGTGGCAACTGCGATCAAAGCAATAATGTGGTGTTAGACAGTGGAATGAACTTCTAAAACATTCATATGTAGAGTTACAATTCTTCCGATCTCAAGAAATTAAAAACCAAATTGATTGGTTGAATGTAAACGAAGAAGATATAGTCTATGATCACCATTATGAATCTCTATCTGCCAATCTTGGTATTTACTGCAACAATGGGAAATTGATTAAAGGATATGACAAAATTTTGAAAACTGTTATAGTAGCAAACTACAACTGCTGTTCTTGCACATTCGATGCTCATAGTGTAGAAAAACTGTTCAAATTAAGGGATATATTAAGCTATCGATTGAAATTTCTTGAATCCTACAATCTAGCGTCTTTTTATGAAAATGTCTACAAGTTGTTAACTACCGTCGTTTTCGTGAAGGAATTCCATGGTAGTGATGACATTTATAAAGACATTGAAGAAGTTGTAAATGCTAAGTATAATATTAATTCACATAACACTGTATGCTTAATGGAAATTTTGTATTATCGTCCTGCTTATCTAATATATAGCATTTACTAAATATAATCTTAATAAAGAAATAACTATAATTTATTTTCTTTTTTGTCTCGATTTAAGTATAAACCGCCTGCTGTATCCATCCAGATACACAGTAATGTTATCTAAGTTTACTTTTTAGCATTTTTTTTTTTGGTTCTACACTTTCTTGCACATATGGTAAAAATAATTTGGCAGCTTAACTGTTATCAGTTCTTAGAAACCACCACCACCTGTTTCTGAGAAACCGATTCCTCTTTTGGCCTGGTTATGATATGTTTTGAGCTGTTTTTGGAAACTGTTGAAATCAGTATCTATTCTTTAGAACCAGCTACATCACAAAAGCTAGATATCAGATCATGGCGGTGAAGGTGCTTCATCAATATTGAAATAGTTCAGCTTTGTATCCTGCTTACGAAATTCTATCTATCCTAATTTCAGGAACGTTTTAAATTATGATTTAATTAACTTTCCATTAAAATAACTGATTTAAAAATTTAAAAAATTAAATAATCTTAATAAATTACAAAATGAAAATTACAAACCATTCAAACAGTTCTTCTGCTGTAACACAACTAGCTAAAAATGGAGTAGGTGAGCAACAGTTAAAATAACAGGACACTTATTTGCAAGCTCTATCAAACTATCTACAACTTGACGAAGAGCATCACACAACCATAATCAACACTTCATCTCAAGGAAATTTTACAATTACCTACAATAGTTGACCATTCGTTACAACAATTGTTAACATTCTTAATTATTTAATGAAGGTACTTGCATACTTGTTTAACATTTTGCGAATAGTTTAAAAGAATCACACCGAATTACATTCGTAGTAATAATTTCTTTTATAATCTTAATTAGATTAGCACTCATCCTTGTTGTTATTAAGAAATCCCACTGGTGGAGTTTGTCCACTCGTGAGATTTCTAATGTCATAAGTTGGAAAACAAAAATCCGAATTCTAATGAAATTTTAATGCTGATGCCAAGCAAACGCAGTTAATCAACTGGCTTTTGGGTTAGCCCTATTTTTATTTTTTTTATTGTCGCACTTACTATAGTTGTCATTTGATATGTTATTGGAAGAACTGCAATCTCAGCATAATACCATTGCTAAGGTACCATTAATAAAAGTAAGATAACCGTGATCATCGGATATGTTGAGATGAAGAAATCATTGACTGATGTATTTCATAACGGTGAGATATTGTTGCCAGTCAAAGTACTTTATTCTAACCTTATTTTAAACCTTTTCGCTGAATGTCACTTAATTCCTGTATATGGAAGAAAATCATCTCTGTTCTATGAATTGTAGGTATGTCCATGAGGTAAAACAGTCGATATGTTATTTACTGCGTTTAGAGGTCGTGTACGATTTCGTAAAGCTTCATGCAAACTTTATAGTGCGAAGAACAAATTTACGTAATAACTAAAATTATTATTAATTTTATTAAATACATAAATAAAAGTTTACATCAGTAGGATTTGAACCTACGACCTGTACTTTGCTATTGATTCAAGCCCCAATCGATGTAAATTTTGTCTTTATGTATGTAGAACTGATGTAAATTCTACAAAAATAATTTACGTTTGAACTATTTGAGCAACAAATTGTTTATACAAATTAAAACAGCGAAGAGTCCACGGGAGAGCGTATCGATTCTCCTTCATTTTCTTAGTAACAAATTCGTTAATCTGTAAATTATTGTTAATCATAATGTGAAGACCAATTTTAGCAATTACTATATGAGCAGAAGTTGTAAATACAAATAAATAAAGACAATGAGAATAACTTGAGCGGCCAACGCGTCGTAATTATTTTGGCGGAGTGGGTAGTATGTCTAATAATTGTAATTTAGATTTTGTTAAAATGTTTGATATTTTAACAAGTAATTTTATATCGCTATCATTTTTAGTGTAAGCTCAAATCATGTATGGTGTTTGTCTTTTACAATTAATCATAATCATAAAATTAATTATTTTCATATGTAAAAGGATACATAACTTTTTTGCAAATCACGGAAATGAGTTATTGCTATTTTACAGCAACAAATTTCCACCTGACATTCGTTCATTTCTTGTACGCAATAAGTTTTTTTTGTCAGCTTTACGTTAAACTGGCCATCCACTTCATTGCTGCTGTTCTTGGAAAACAAAATTTTGAATATGGTATCAAATTAGCACATAATTAGATCAAATTATTTTAAGAAGTCGAATTTTTCTGCTGGTGGGGGTCCAACTTAATGGACTTTGATTTTATAGCAACAAAATTCGTTAATCTAGTTAAAATTATCACCACTTATGTAATTACTGTTTTCTCTTTTCCATATTCACAAAAATCAATGTAAAATCAAAAGATGGTGTCTTAAACCACAGCTTAGACCGCTGGCCACACAACCTATGATTCATGAAATAAAGAATATATATATATATATATATATATATATATATATATATATATATATATGTATACAGGGTTTTCAAAGTTAAGTCTGCACTATTGCTAACTTTCTTGTTAATAGAGCTACGAAGTCGGTTAAATTAGCAAAGTAGTGTGTTTTTGCGCTGATTACGATGGTGGAAAAAGAAAAACAATTGAAAGTCGCATTCTCGAAAAATCGACGAAAACATACTTTTTCTAATGGAACACCCTGTATACAATATTCCCAGTCGATAGAAATTAAATTATGAGCAAAAGTGGTCATATGGTTTCTATCTTACAGTAAAAATAAGGAGATTTTGGCGATTTTTAATTTCATCATGTAGCTATGATTCGAAAGTAATCCTTTATTTTATGAATTTGAACACGCTCTAAATAATAAATAATTAACAGGTCTTAAATTAAATGCTGGAAAAGGTCCCTCTTTGTTCCATACATTTTCTACGTGCTTATAAACACGTCTTGTGGCCTTCGAAATAGTTCTAGCATCAATACTGTTAATAATATGAATAATCGTTAGTTGGAGTTCGATATTTGTATAACCTCTTTTATACAATTCATTTTTAAATATTCCTACAAGTAAAAGCCCAAAGGAGTTATGTACGGATACCGAGGAGGCCAGCGAATAGGACCATTCGTAGCTACGCATCTATTACCAAAATTTCTGAATGAAAAATAAACAATCACTTTTGAATCAAGCGTATTTGATGAAATTCAAAAATCGACAAAATCTCCCTTAATTTTGCTGTAGGATAGAAATGCATAATAACTTTTGTCAGAATCTAATTCTCTATCGACTGAGAATATTGTAACAGGGTGTTCAGTAGAAAAAGTATGTTTTAGTCGATTTTTCGAGAATGCGATTTTCAATTGTTTTCTTTTCCACCATCGTAATCAGCGTAAAATACACATACTTTGCTAATTTAACCGACTTTTAGCTCCAGTAATAAGAAAGTTAGAATAGTGCAGACTTAACTTGACAACCCTTATTAATATATATATATATATATATATATATATATATATATATATATATATATATTATATATATTATATATATATATATATAGTGTCTAGAATCTAGCCACGTTCTTCAGCTATCTTTGCTATTATAAGAGATACAGAGTCGGTTAAAGTAGCAAAGTTGGGCAGAATTACATGTAATTCAAATACCGATAAAAAATTCAACATTGTTGCCAACTTTCTAAGATATCTGAAACTAAAAATCGTCCATATTTTCAATCGGGTATATCTTTTTTAATATTCAAAATACGAAAAAGTTATAAGAGAGACTTTTGTTTAGCCATTTTTACGCAAAATGGGAAAATACGAATAAAAAATTTGTTTAGTAATTATTTTGTGAGCTACAACCCAAACATACATTTTTTTTTAAATTGCAACTATAGGTGGTTATGGACTCAATTCGATGGCTTATTTTTTTCTGATTTCAAAAATGTATGATTTTGTATCTTTAGTATTATTAGTTAACTCACAATTTTCAAAAAATTGTAATTATAGTATTTACTAAACAAATCCAATGTTTGCCGTGGTGTGCTGTGACAATTAAAAACAAAACTCTCCATTGATTGACTGTCAAAGAAGACAACCCGATGTGAGATTATTTGCCAAACTCGAATCGAATTTAAAAAAATATGGGGTTCTTACTAAACCTCAAAATTTTAAAATTAATGTTAACACAGAAACAGAAGAACGTGTTTTAGCGCACGTCGAATTTAAACCTACTGCATCTCTTCGTGAAAGTGCAACACTTCCAAAGATGAACCACGTTATTTTGAAACAAAATAAATTTAAGCCATATCATTTTCATATAGGAAATACATTGTATGTTGAAGATTATCAGAAAAGATTACGTTTTGCTACATGGTTGATTAATGAAAGTCGAGCAAACAATCAATTCTCGAAAACCATTCTTTTTACCGATGAAGCAAAATTTACAAACGATGGCATCTTCAATAGAAAAAATATCCAATGCTCCCAAGAAAATACTCACATTACTGTTGAGAGGAGAGACCAATATGCTTTTTCAGTAAACTTTTGGTCCAGTTTTATTTGTACCAAAATCCGTTTTTTTATGAATACAATTTAAATTCCGAAAGATATCTAACTTTTTTACGAACCGAATTTGAAGAAATTTTGGACGATCTTCCGTTGAGCGTAATTCAAAATTAGAATTATTTTCAACACGACGGGACACCAGCACACAATGGATTACTTGTGTGTAACTATTTACAGGAACGTTTTAATAATTGGATAGGAAATCGACGACCAATAGCTTGCCCGCCGCGATCTCCAGACTTAACCCCCCAGGACTTTTTCTTGTGGGGTGTAATTAAAGACAAAGTTTACCGAGTAAAACCTGCTAATCTAGACGATTTAAAAAATAAAATTCGTGTTGCTATACAACAAATTAGAATCCAAAGTTTATTAACAGTTCAAAACGAAATTTTAAAACGATGTCAAATGTGTGTTCAAAATAATGGAGGGCGTTTTGAAGCACTTCTATGATTGTGTTATCTGTTTATATTCTTTGCTGTTACTCTTCGTTGTAAGTTAAATTTATTTAGAACTTTTTTATTTTGATAATGTAGTACATTATTTCTTGTTGTTTCCACAAATTTAGTAGTAGAATATGAGCGTATTTGTTATTTTGTTATTTTCATTCATTTTCATAATTGTAAATGAATTCGTTAGTTAATTTTATAAAAGTATGATTAACACATTAAAAGTTCAAATCGATTTATTTCGAAAACGGTGCGCCATAGCGGTTTCAAACAGAAGTATCGCTCTTTTATGAAAAAATCCAAATTTTTTTCAATTTTATGTTAAAATTGCGAAATTTAAAAAACAAAAACTTATGACTAACAATGTCCAATGCCCCGCCCAAACGCGCCGCTTATGGGTACAACTAAAAAATCATATTCACGCCATACGATTGGGCATATTCCACTAAATGAATGTACAGAACGCTATCATTTAAAGGAAAACCATTTCGAAGATATTTGAATTAAACCGATGTTAGGACGCCATCTTCCAAGAGCTCTAGCTTTCTTAGGAAGTATTTTTGTATTAAGCTAATTTACGTTAAATCGACATAAAATCAGCTCTAGAATCTGCAGTTTTCTTGTGTGAAAAGAGTTTGTGGACAGCCTGTGTGTGTGCGTGTGTGTGTTATGAAAGAGGACATGTAGAAAAATGCCGAAATCAGGAAGGTCCAGAAAAACTACATTTTGGATGGATAGGAGAATCAAAAGAATTTCTCAAAGAGATCCATGGTTGTCAAGACCAAGGATAATTGCTGAAATTCCTGAACTAGAAGTCAGTACGAGGACTGTTCAACGAAGATTAGTTAAGGCAAAACTTTATAGCAGCCATCCAGCCAAGAAATCGCCATGCCAGGCTTGAATTTGCACAACGCCATTTGAAATGGACAGCGCAAGAGTGGGAAAAGTATTGTTTAGCGACGAAAGTCATTACAAAATTTTTAATTCTGATAGAATGAGGCGTGTTAGACGTCCGGTTAATACATTTCACCCAAAGTCTGTTACACCAACAATAAAGCACGGACAAGATAGTGTATTTATATGGGGTTGTTTCTCGTGGAGTAGAGTAGGTCCACTTCATTTTATAGACGGCACTATGGATCATCGCTTCGTCTACAGGTACATACTCCAAAGCGTTGTTTCCCTATGCTCAGAGAGATGCCTTTGGAATTTGTATTCCAACAGGACAACGACCTGAAACATTCATCTCGCCTTGTTCAGGAGTGGTTTCAAGAGAATTATGTCCAGGTTCTTCGATGGCCAGCACAATCGCCAGATCACAACCCCACTAAGAACCTTTGGGAAGAGGTTGTTCGTCGTATTCGGACTACAAGATTCCCAAATAAACAGTCCTTGATTGATAAAATTAATGAAGTTTGGATTAATACGCCGGCTATTACTATCCAAAATTCAATTTCATCAATGCCGCGTCGTTGCCAAAAAGTTATATCCAACGATGGTTATTGTATTAATTATTAAGAACCTGTTTTTATGTTATTATAACCCTTCATCCATGTTTGTGATGTTTGAGTTAAATGAAATAAATGTTCTTTTCTTAAAAGTTGCTTTACTTTTGTCACTCGAATAAAGTGTATTGTTGAAATATATTATTACATACATTTGGAAACAATCCCATTTCACCTATGACTACATAAATTTTAATCTCCAGGGTAGTTCATTTTGTTTTAAATATTCAAATATTACATTCTTTCACAAAAGTTGTTTCACTTTTATCCAATCCCTTCACGATTGAAACGTTCCTCTGGATACAAATTAGCCCACAAGGACATGACAAAAGGAGAAGCAACTTGCCGCGCGAAAACAACCTAGAAATTTGGTCTACCTACCTCCACTTCTTCTTTTGTTTTTATTCTTAATTTAAGTGTGTATTTATTAACCAACTCTCCCGAAACCACTGATTTATTTCACTCATTTATTTATCATGGAATATATTATGTTTAAACGCATATTTATAAAAACGCGTTTGGCATCCGATGTGGACCCCAACAAATTGATAAATATCTAATGTTTTATTTTGCTTATTACGTATACATCTAAACATTGCGTATGTAGGAGACAATTTTAGTTCTAATACATCTCTTTCATATGAATTGTGCTTCGGCATGACCCGATCGTAATGGCATGGTGTTTTGCGTCAGTTGCATACAAATATGCTTCTGGAACTAATCCTCCACCGATGTTTATCTGCATCGATTGCTGAGCTTCGCTGTTTTGGAAAGTAATCGGGCTTTTCGCCTAGAAAATTACAATAAAGCCCAATACATTAACAACTGACATTAAATTACAAATATCAAATACGAAATATAAGTTAGGTAGAGTTCGGACGTATATCACTTTCTGTGTTCAAAGTTTCTATTTGACCATTTCTTTTATTACTTTAATTGCTTATTAACAAAGTATCAGGTTGATGCATAAGTAATGGCGTTTTATTTAAAAATAGATATTTTACTACAAAATTTAACATTAATCAATGATATATTCTCCGTTATTATTAACGTCTTCCTCCCAGCGTTCAACAAGTTTCTCGATACCTCTACGGTAAAAATCGTTCGACCTTGACTCAAAATAATGATCTAACCAAATACATAATTCCACATCATTATTGAACGAAATACCCGCAAACTGTTCGAAAGTAAATAGGTGAAAATCTGACGGACCAAATCAGGAGAATATGGAAGTGCTAATACTTCCCAGTCAAGCGTCATATTAGCAATGTGAGGACGAACGTTGTCGTGATCAAGAAGGTCATGCTGCCGATGGGGTCGTTTTTCCCGAATAGCTTCGTAGAGGTGATGAATTTGTTCAACATATAGCTCTGCATTGGTTGTTTGGTTACGCCCGAGCAATTTATTGTGAACTATACCTTCCCAGTCCCATAAATCGCATAAGATCGTCTTTCGAAGGTGAAGATCTTGTTCTTTGGGACTTCGCCACTGCTTTCTCTGCTTCATGTTCACATACAAACACCGATTTGAAACGTTTAAACTTGTTTTGCGCCGTCCTAACAGGCCGTAAACATCGCAAATCTCACGAGCGGCTTCACTGGCTTTGGCACCTCGATTAAACGCAAAAAAAGATAATGCCGGTAATGCTGGTTGACATTCCATTATAATAAGGTTAAACTTTGACAATTAAGAACAAAATACAAAGCATACACAGTATATGACAGAACTACTAATTATCTGATAAGCTGAATATTGAGTAATCAAAGTTTTGTTATTTCAAAGCCAACTTTTAAATTAAAGAAAAACGCCAATACTTATGCATCAGCCTAATATACGCATATGCTGCTTAACCCTACTGTTACCTTCGGGTCTATATGACCCGAAATCAAATTGTTGTTTAGATAACTTTTTTGTTTATTAATATCTAACTTTGTTTCTAATCCATTGAAGAATGAGGTAGTTTGTTTTAATACATTTTTTTTTCTTATTTTTTTAAACATGATTGTTACATTGATGTTCCTCGGGTCATTAGGACCCGAGGCTGTAATACATTAGTAGGACGTATAAATTCGTATTTCCAATTATTTTATGTTGAAATTTGAGGATAGATAATATGCATATCATCACATGCTTGTTCAAATGTACCTACCTATGCGAGTTACTACAGCATTTTCGGCAGGTCTGTAGCCGCGTGTGCAAGTCGAAACAGGAACAGACTTGCAACTTGCAGCAGGTATAAATATCATATCGCAGTATGCAACCGACAGTTTTGTTTGTTGTACGTACTACTAGTTCTAAAGTGCTGAAATAACAATAATGACAAAAAATATCTTAGAGGTGAAGACATAGAAAAACTTATTGATAATTTGAGTGACATTGGTGACGATAAACCTTCTGTAGAGGAAGATCATATCAGTGAAGATAGTGATTATGAACAGTCAGACGATGCTGGACGGAAAAATCCTACGAAATTGATGCCACCTGCTCAATCGGTTCAATCTAAAGATAATGCCATAACTTGGATGTTAGATCTATTTCCTCAATCAGGGCGTGCAACTAGTGCAAATATCATAAAAGTCGCTCCAGGTCCAACTAAATACAGAAATGCACGAGTCCAGGATGTAAAATCTATATTTCAGCTATTTTTCAATAGTTCTCTGGAAAATATAATTTTGAAAATGACTAACATCGAAGGTCGTAGAGTGTACGGTGACAAATGGCAAGAATTAGATGACATTACGTTGCAGGCGTACGTAGGTTTGTTACAGTTAGGAGGAGTTCACAGATCGCATGATGAATCTACCAGAAGTTTGTGGAATGCAGAAACAGGCAGACCTCTTTTTTGCGCAACAATGTCGTTGAAACAATTTTATTATGTATCACGCGTGTTACGGTTTGATAATAAAGAAGATCGTCAAGAAAGAAGGCTACGGGATAAGTTGGCTCCTATTAGAGAATTTTGGGACAAATGGGCTGAAATACTACCAAAATTGTACAATCCTGGGCAAAACGTAACTGTGGACGAGCAGCTGGTTGCATTTAAAGGTCGTTGTCCATTCAAGCAGTATATACCAAGCAAGCCAGCAAAATATGGCATCAAAATAAGGAAGCTTTGTAATAGTGCAAGTTCTTATGCTTTAGAAGTTCAAGTATATACGGGAAAACCACCTGGGGGAAAACCTGAGAAGGAACAGGGGCTGAGAGTAGTTTTAGACTTTACGGACTAAGAGGTCAGAATGTAACTTGTGACAGTTTCTTTACATCGTATAAATTGGGTCAAACGCTTCTCAAAAGAAATCTTACTATGTTAGGGACTGTCAGGAAAAGCAAGCCTGAGCTACCTATCATGGAAGTAAATAACGTTGTGCATAGTTCCAAATTTTATTTTACTAAAGATACCTCAGTTGTGTCTTATATTCCAAAAAAATACAAGAAGGTCATTCTAATAAGTACGTTTCATAACCAGAAACAAATAAGCGACAGAGAATACAAAAAACCACATATTATACTTGATTATAATTCTACAAAACGAGCAGTTGATACATTAGATCAGCTAATCGGTGCATAAACATGCAAACGAAAAACGAATCGATGGTCCATAATCTTATTTTACAACATTTTAGATACCAGTGCCTATAATGCTTTCGTCTTATGGCGCGAAATAAATCCAGACTGGAATAAAAATGTTTTGTTCAAAAGAAGACTGTTTTTGGAACAACTGGACAAACAATTGGTAAATCCTTACATTTTCTCCAAAAAACATCTTCCCCGTAATGAACAAGCAGCTGCAATTGTAACAGCTATTCAACAACCATTGGTGGAAAATTCTACCGCACCTCTTCCTGGAACTAGCAACAAAAACAAACAAGCCCTTCTAAATGTGCTACAAAACTAATATGACCTGCATTAAGTGTAAAAAATATTTGTGTAAAGGACACGTGACCTATTATTGTCTCGACTGTAAGAAGTAGTGGATCATATCAATTATTAGACATTTTTTATTTCGTTTTCTTTTTTTTTTATTTAAATTTGGTTGAATTTATTGTAAGTTTCACGTTTCATATAAAAAACATTGCATTAGAGAAATAAAGTTAATAAATGTATAAAAATTGTTGTTATTTTGGTTTTAATTCATATGGAGCACACGTGTAGAGCCTTGTCGAGGAGAACAGCAGGGTTAATACTGTCAATGTACAGGGTGGTTCATTTTCGATGTTTTCTTATGGGAAGTACCCTTTCTATTACAGATAGACAAAAAGTAATACGGGGTGCTTGTGCTCGATTTTGGTGTTAATTACGATCCAATAGTCATAATCAAGATATCTCTGACCGTTATTGCGCAATTAGCCAAAACTTAAAAAATGTCGATTTTGAAAAACTTGAATAACTTTTTTATTTCTAAATGTATCAACAAACTGTAAAAACATTCTTACGGCACTTTTTTAAGTAGAATTCGTTAGTGCATTCACATTTTTAATACCTCCTTAATTTAAAAAGTTATGACATAAAGTCGTATTTTTTTATATGGAAACTATAGTTGGCCATGACATTTTTTTTGTGCTTTTTAAAAATATATAACACCTCTATGCTATATTAATAATTTATTGATTTTTTAAGTTTTTCTTAATTGGTATATTTATTGAGAAGAATAGTTAGTTGGCTTAGAAAACCAGATATGAAATTGAATGAAGATATTCTACTCAAAAATGAAATTTCACTTCCAGTAATATATTTTAGAGACATTTTGTAATTCAAATAAGTTTAATTGGAATGTTGTTCTTGAATATAAAATTATCAAAAAACCTCAAATGCAGATTGAAATGAAATGAAAATAAACAATATAACATCATCAGAAATTATGAAAAGCTAACCCCAAATCAATTTCTATACATATGTAAACATATAATTCTATAAACGAACAAACATATGAACACAAAATATCAATATAAAAAACACACTAAAACTACAAATATTTTTCAAACTGTGCGCCCTCTATTTCGATGCAGACTTCGCATCGTCTTCTAATTGAATTTATAGAGTTATATAGATAATGGTGTTAATTGTGTAAAAGCCACACGAAATCTATAGCAATGGTATTTTCGTTTCTTTAAAATTCAACGCGCTTTGCTTCGAGATTAATTATTATTTGACATATAGGTATCATTTGTTTTTACTTAAATAAATCTCAGCCTCCTATACATACTGTGTATTCTTAATATAAAAAGTAAATAAGAAAACCTTAAAAAATCAATTAATTATTAAAATAGCATAGAAGTGTTATATAAAATTTGAAAAGCACAAAAAAATGTCATTTAAAAAAGTCATAGCCAACTATGGTTTCCATATTAAAAAATACAAGTTTATGTAGTTAATTAAGGAGGTATTAAAAATGTGAATGCACTAGCGAATTCTACTCAGAAAAGTGCCTTAAGAATGTTTTTACAGTTTGTCGATACATTTAGAAATAAAAAAGTTATTCCAGTTTTTCGAAATCGCTGTTTTTTCAATTTCGGTTAATTGCGCAATAACGGTCAGAGATTTCTTGATTATGATTATTGGATCTTAATTAACACCAAAATCAAGCACAAGGACCCCATATTACTTTTTGTCTATCTGCAATAGAAAGGCTACTTCCCATAAGAAAACATCTAAAATGAACCACCCTGTACACAAGAACCTCGGATAATAAATCTATAAGTTGAAATAGTTCAGCTTGTATTTGTGTTACGCCTAAACCCAAACGTACATGTAGCGCGGAAATGCACTTGGGCTGGTCTTTTAAATTGGTATTAATAGTTTTTATTTGTATTTGATATTTACACATGTTCACTCTTACTTAGTTTACAATTATTTCATAAATTCTATTGTTCTATTGTTTTTTTTTACAAACCAAATTAGTTTTATAAAAAAAAAGTGCGTGAGCGTGTAAAACTCTCAATAGTTGCGGATAAAAAACAGTGAATATATCTTGCACATCCTTTCATTCAGTATCTGTTTGATATTTTTAGACGAGTAACTCGCATCGGCGAGACAGTCAACCGTAGTATAAAAACGTGTGTTACACCTCTCTCTTATAGCCCAGCCGTCGAAACCACCGTTCGTATGAACAAGCAATTTTTGTCATTCTACACTATAAAGACACAAAGGCAAACGAACCAGACATATTTCGTTTTTCAAGAATGTGTTTTCAGTATCTAATTTTAATTTTATTTAAATTTTGTTTTGTGGAACGAGTGCATCTTACTATATAAGAGATGCATCGAGAATAGTTACCAAAATAAAATAAAAAAGTCTCATACGTCAAAAGAAACATGCGGAAGAGTCTTCATTTTTCGTGTGACTTAATTGCTTCAAGAACGCCTACACTTCGTTATAAATCTTTAAAAAAATAGTAAATGGACTAATATATATCGCTTCCGTGTGTATAAAAATATAATGATGCACTTATATTTTTACACATTCAAACAGATGCATTCTTACAATTAATAACAAAACAAAGATACCACCTGACGCAACGTGTAGATTGTAAACCGCTTGTCTTTTGCTGACATCATTACAATTTTTGGTTAAGAATTATCAATGTAATCTATAACTATAAACACATACAGGTATGTAAAAATATTATAATAAGTAAAAGAAAGACAGTACAATCAGTTCACGTGCTAGGTGAGATAGAATACACAACAAAGTAAAAGCGCTGGTGCCATACATGCATCTTTTGGGTAGGCTAGTATCAATGACACATTTAATTGCTACTGTCAACCGAAAATCAGTGCTTTTGCAAGTCCGACACAATACTCATGTATTCCACTGAAGAAAAAATACAGATTACACTTCTCAATTTTTTTTATTTTTTTTTTACGAAAAAATGTAATTTCAATTCGTTCTACTGTGATGGGTAAAAAAATGATAAAAATATTCTATAGTCCTTATTTTGTTTTATTTTCGAAGAAAATTAGTTGTATCAAATTTGATACATTATGTATTTCGGAACAAATTTTTCAAGGATTATGAAAACTAACAAAACAGTTATTATTTTTATTCAGACATAAATGAATACCACATTTTGAGCACTTTAAATGGGAAAATGATTTTCAAGATGGATATTTACATCTTTGTTTGACATCATCATAGGTAGGCCACTGGCTTATAGAGTCGGTTCTGACGTGCTTTAGAGGAACATGGGAAAACACAGTTGACTTTTTTTTCTTTGCAACAAGCATATTTTCGACCGAATCCTTGGATGGTCTACCTCGTTTTTGGTTTCCATTTTGGACCTTACAAAGACATTCTGTTATTTCTAGCCGAACATCAACCTGTGACAGAACTTGTTTGCTAATTCTCTTGTGAAGCAGCCATGTATTTACCAAGGTCATATCGACTAAATGATAAAAAAAGGCGAATATACCATTTCTTAGATCTTATTTTTATTTTATTCCTGCCGATATAACTGTCCATAGCATCAACACCTCCCATGTGACTAAGCTTGGACACTCAATACTAATATATTCTTTCGTTTTTCTGTTCCATCGTCTCACTTCCTTTGGGAGCATTTTTCCTATAAATGTTGACAGAAAAGTTACTGGCTTATTATCTAGCCATACTACAGATAATATGTCAACTCCGTCTATATTACAGACATATTCATGCGAAGTGCCTCTAGGTTCTTTTTTCAATTCTTTATCCGTTGGGAGTTTGCAGTTGGGAATTCTGGGGCGCCGAGCTGTCCCCAAAGAGAAAATGCCTCTATTTCCTAAATAAACGAGAAGCGGAACTGACGTATAAAAATTTTCAAAGTAGACTCTGTATTTTTGATTTGGTGGTAAAATTCTACACAGTCTGACAACAATATTCGCGCTGCTTCCTAGATCTGGCTCATCAGGTAAGCGAGACCAGTGTATATTTCAAAATTGTATGAGAATCCGTCTGTACCGCACAGAACATATAGTTTGTAACCCCATTTGTGTGGCTTCACTGGAAGATACTGCTTTAGATGATGGCGAGCTTTTGTTGCACAAAGTTGCTCATCGACAGAAAGGCATTTATCTAGAGCCACCGACTGAAACTGAGTATTCAAAGCATCAATGATCGGTCTCAATTTATGTAAGTGGTCATGGTCAGAGTTTTCACGGGGTAACATTTAATTATTGTCATTAAAATGCAAGTTTTGGCTCATGGTACTTTTTATCTGTGGTAAACCTAGTTTTGTAGACCAGTAACTCCTTGTATTCGGCATATGTACAACTGACATGTACATACAAACACCTAAGAACTGTTTTATGTCAGTTGCTGATAACATTGCCGGTTTGTTTGGATTTTTTTGGGTCGAGTATAACTTTGACCCATTGGGAATTTCTATGAACAGACTCTCGGCAAAAAAATATTTAAACACTTCGTAAGCTGCTTCAAGTTCAGATATCGAACCCGAAAGCTTCGTATTCCCTTGAAATGATAAAGCTTCATCACTCAATATCAGATTCTGTTTATTCCACGAAATTTTAGAGAATTTCTTACGTAAGTCACCTAGATGTTGTTCCGGCATAATATATGGTTTATCCGAAGAATTTGATGTTTGACTGGTCGAAGATTCCCCTAATTGGATAATGTCCCCTTCTTGTTAATTTACTTGAAAAATTATGGTACCATCTTCAAATTCCAGAGGTTCTATATTGATTCTTTCAATCTTTTCAGAATCACTGTCGCACCTTTCATTGTCAGAATGAAAGTCAAGATCATCCTCACTGTCCGACAAATGATCAATCGCATCCTCTAATTCTTTTTGCTTGAGAGGACATTTTCTGTCCCATGTTTTAGCCATTTGTAATGAAAAAATAATACTTAACCAGCAGAACATGCAGAAACAATTTTATCACGTTCAATTCAAAGATGCAGTATGTATCAAATTTGATACGACTGATATTATGTCGAATATAATTATATCACAGGGTAAAAATGAATAAGATTATATAGTATAGGATATATCTTACCTTTATCAAAGAAAAAATACAGCTTTTATAATTTCACAACACGAAATTCAAGAGAATACACGAATCTAAATCACCACGCACTGCATGTGATGTCGGCTACGTAATATCTAAGAATGTTAACAAGTTGCAGATCGTATTAGCGCGAAAATGTATAGTGAATCTTAGTTTGTCTTACAATAAGGATGTATCAAATCTGATACTGTGCGTGATGTGTGAGAAATTGCTGAGTATATAACTTTAGTTGAAGTTTATTTAGTTGTATCTGATTTGACACAACAGGCAGTGTAGCGTTAAGTGGTATTATTCAGGAAGCACTGCACAAGAAATAATGGGCAGGTTTGCTTTTTCCTTTGAAAACAGGCCAATTCCATCTAGCCCATTTCCCGGGTGATATTTTGCCACTGTTGATTCCAATAATTGCTGGAGTGATGAAACTTTCAGAGATGGTGTTTTCCGATGTGAAAACAGGTAATTCATGTTTTGCATACAAAATTTTGCTCGGGAACGGTCGCCATATTGAAAAAACTTTAAAAAAATCGCCCAGTTTGGAGTTACCTGGAAATAGCTCTAAAACTTTTAATTTTTCGAACTTGGATGTGCAATACGAAAATATTGATGGTAAAATTCTGCACATTCATCTTTTTACGACTAATAGAACCGAAGATAGAATATTTTAAAAAATGGTCAATTTTTTCACTTTTCGGACAATTCCCATCTTTTTGCTGTTTACGCGCAAATTACTCTATGATGGCGGCTCGTAGGGAAAAAATGCTTCAAATAACATCCATAGACAATTCATTTATGTACAAAATGTTTTTTTATTCAACCTCGTACGACGAAAACTTGCCGAGATATGATTATTTTACCGAAATAACACTCACATTTTCTGTTAGAAGATCGCAAATAAAACACTTTTTCGTGATTTCTTCAACCATTTCGCCGATTGGAACTGACTGCCGTGAAAAGTGCGGTATACTGAAACGCGTGTTACTTAGGAGGATGTATCGTATAATAACATGCAATGTTGCCAGATCATCAAAAGGGGCCTGAGAATTACGCAGTTGCCAAAAAATATTGGAATTTCAGCTACCTGGGTGACCCTCACAGTTGGCGGTGCCACGCGGCGGAGGGAACATTCTACCATTTCTCGAGTAATATCATCTCGAAAAATCTGCAATTGTGGCAAATGTAATTCAATATTATATAGATTGAGCTCCATACTTTACATTCTCACAAAAAAAAAATTGTTATATTCTTTTTTAACACTTTTGTACGTGTTAAAATTGTGCAATAAAAATCATCGGAAAATGTACTTCCGTCGCACGGCTGTAGCTCATCGGTGAATTACGAAAATTAAATTACACAGGGACCATTTTATCCGCAATTTTGTAAGCTTCAACTTTACTTAAGAGCATTATTGACGTAAACCTCATAGAAACAGAGCTATGTCGAAAAAATATCCGATATTTTAACGATTGGTCCAAAAAGTGACATTTTTTCAATGACATTATGTAAAATCCGTTTATATCTAGCTCGTTTTAAATTTCGGGGTAGTTTGGCAGTTATTTAAAGTAGTAAAAAAGTATATAACATAATTTTTCTGACATTGTTACACTTTTTCTTAGACATTATTACAGTTTATTTTACAGATGACTCCGTTTCTGTTAAATGTATTAAAAAAATTAACGAATTTTTAAAGGCTATAAATCGGTAATATTACAATTTTTTTTGTACTTTTCTCCATTTAGTATTTTGCAAATATTCAATTTACCATGGAAATAATCACCCGAATGTAAATAATTAAATATATACTTACGGATAAGCCGTCGTATTTAGCAAATATAGTTACATTTCGGAAGTATACGGCTATGTAAAGAAACGGGACAGGGCGCAAAATGTAGCAAATTTAAATACTTTTGGATTATCTAAAAATAATTTTTGCTGTAGAAGTGGCCCTTGTCGACTTATTACCAGAGGAAATGCAAAATTTTTATAAAATTTTGCGTCAAAATTTGTTCCAATCAGCCTTATCTCTGCAAGTTATGGTCGTACGAGGTTGTATAAAAAACATTTTGTAGATAAATGAATTGTCTATGGATCTTAATTGAAGTATTTTTTGCCTACGAGCCGCGATCATAGAGTAATTTGCGCGTAAAGAGCAAAAAGATGGCAGTTGTTCGAAAAGTGAAAAAATTGACCATTTTTCAAAAAATGCTATCTTTGGTTCTATTAGTCGTACAAAGATGGATAAAAAACCAAATTGTGCAGAAATTTAGAACCAACATTTTCATATTTCAGGTCCCAGTTCGAAAAATTAAACGTTTTAGAGCTATTTCCGGATAACTCCAAAATAGACAATTTTTTAACGTTGTTTCAATATGGTGACCGTTCCCGAGCAAAATTTTGGATGCAAAACATGACTTAACGGTTTTCACATCGAAAAACACCATCTCTGGAAGTTTAATCACTCCGGCAATTATTGGAATCAAAAATCACCCGGGAAATGGGCTAATCAGAAAGTACGATTGTGCGTACTGTTAGTAAATTTGAAAGATGTGGATTGTAGAAAATTTAGTAGTATTGATGGTGAGCATCCTGGTCGTAACTTAAACGAAATTGCAGTGTGTAGTTTAGCAGAAACTAATTTCCCGTGCAATAGTACAAAAATTGCTGAAGAAATTAATATTGAGCCAAGAACAGTTCGCAATATCTTGAAAATGAATAAATACCGTTGCTATAAGTTTCAAACTACACAAGAAATTTTTCCAGAAGATTATTAAAAGATGAATCGGGCTAATGAAAACGAAAGATTTATTGAAAATATTTTGTTTACCGACGAGTGTTGAGAAACAAGCTGTTCAACGCCTCATTATAAATTTTGATGACATTTGGTATCAAGAAGATGGCTGTCCTGCTCATACTGCAATAAGAGTTCAACATTTTTTGGAAACTACGTTCCCTAACCGTATTATTAGTGGAAAAGGTGCTATTAAATATCCCCCTCGCTCACCTGATATCGCACCGAACGACTTTTTTTGTTTGGGGATACGTATCCTAGCAAATTTATGGGCTCAGGCATGAACGTGCTAACAATTGGGACGAACTTCTTGTCAAAATTACAGGCTCTTTTAATAGCATCGCCCAAGAAAACACCCGAGCTGAATTTTATCACAGATTGGGTTACTGCCTTACGCAAGGTGGGAGTCTTTTCGAAAATATAAAGTAGATTTTTCGAAAAAGTGTATTCTGTTCATTTTTAAAAATAGTTGTTTTTTCAATAAGAATTAAAATGCTAAAGTTAAACCTTATACTTAAGTTATACTATCATTGTAAATGTAATGTTCTTGTTTGTAACTCTCGTAAGTTTCTTCTTGGTTCTTCTTACGAGTAGTAATCGAACCATGTCATAAATTCGCAATTACAATAAACTTCGTTTGAGGTATTATAATTTAATGTTTAAGTATAAAGTATTTACTTAATAGTTTCAAAGAACACGCGACTTTTCAACATCATCTTAATTGCTTTGGTTTCGTTAGAAATGTGAAACTTGATTGAAGGAGACTTAAGTAGTTCATATTTTGTGCTTACATACAAATATGTACAAGTGGCAACATCGGTAAAGTTATGTCTCTCTCACACTCATATAATGCTTGTTGGGTTTCTTTTTAGCTTATTATAAGTCAGACCCGCAATATTGTTTTTCCATACCTGTATATTTAAATTAAATTTCATAATGACGTTTCAAGCAAAAGTTACCGAAAATTTTTGATAAAAGCTTCGAAAAATTTTGAGTTCAATATGCTGCAAACTATACTTTAATCGTCAATGCCAAATCAGTTAATTTTAAATTAAAATAAGATGATTTCATTAAACTGATCATGTAAATATTGAACTTTTCGGTTTGAACTCAATTATTGTGCAAACATCGGACAAAGTATTTTCTTTTCTAATTTAATCAAACAATTAATTCAATTTGATGAAGCATTTTAAATTATACAATTTTATCATTAATCTAGACCCAATATGACAGTGCGAGGATTCTAGTATATGTTTCACTAAATATACTGCTAAAGTTATTGATAATCAAGGTTTAATAGATGCAATTTATACTGACTGCATAAAAGCAGTATCTGTCATTTATGAATGATCATTCTAGTGATTTCGTTATTACCTCTGGTGTTACACACGGATCTAAGATGGGCCCTCTACTTTTTCTTCTATTTCTTAATGATCTACCATCTAGTCTGCCGACTGAAAAATTGTTATTTGTAGACGACTTAAAAATCCTTTGTTTCGTTCTGCAATCAGTCACAATTTCAGATTGTAAATTTTCAAATTGTGCTAGAAATAATCTACATCTTAATGTTGCAAAGTGCAAAGTAGTAATAATTGAAAAAATGATCTAATAATTTAGCCCTATAGGTGTGTATATGGTGTTCTTAGCCACTTCAATGAGGTCACTGATTACAAATTTAGTTTCAGTGAACATGTTCATAATATATACAAGTTCGTTATCAGAATGGTAGGGTTCATGCCTAGAAATTGGGAATTTAATCATATTACTGCACTGAAGTTATTGTATTGAAGTTTTTTTTTATTTGTCGAAAACAGTTAAACAATCCAATTCACCTCAGGTGGATTATGGAGATTATATTAAAAAAATGTTTAAAATCAAAGAAAATTATCTTTAACGTCTCTATTTATTAAACTAAAAAGAATACAAAACCTTCAAACTTTACAGGACTCATTTAAAAAATGATAATGATTTGTACTTTTTTCTGCGAAATGTTTAACGCTACAGCTTTTTCTTCTATTCTCTTAAGTGTTATAATGTATGTCAATCGGGTTTTGATTTGCCCATAGTGTAACAATATTTAATGCTTCAAGAACCTCAGAATGAGATACCTTTTTCTCCTCGACATTTAGGATCTCGCATCCACTATCCTCAGAATCACCGTTATTAAGATTGTCTTTCAAACTGTTGTCATTTTGGACTACATTTTTATTCCATTCGTCAATATCTTTGGGACTTTATTCAACCTAAAAGGTTGTCAATTAAATGTAACACTTAAATTTTTCTACGATCAGATTTTTCGAAGAGAAGTTTAGAATTTGAAGATTTGTTTTTTTTTTAGTTTACAAAAGGGCATTAAATACCTGTTCAATTGTTTGGAGTAAACTAATGGTTTCATTTACTGCAGTGTCTCTAGCATCGTTTTTCCATATCTCTTTAAGTCGTAGCTCATCTTCCTCCAAATTTCTTCCCAAAACATTATTCCAGCATTTTGAAATGATAAAAGTTCTATTTTCTGCCATGCCATTTGGAAATGTACAATAGCATCTTTTAAAGTTATGGCTATTAGTTGACCTTTTGAAATAATCGAAATTAATAAGCATTTTCTATAACATAACTTGATTATATCGCAAAACATTTTGGTCTAACGGTTGGATCAATGGTGTAACATTTGGAGGCATGTAAATAACAAAGATGATTTAACCTAAAAAAAGCACAACTACAAATTTTCAGGGAAAAAATCAATTTTTATTTTAGTTACCTCAGTAACAAAAACCAGTTTTTGAACATTTCCTGCGTCCAGACATTTTTAGTGTTTTTATGGATGGCTAGATTATGAAATTCTTTAAAACATCTACGCGATTTTCTTTTCCCATTACTAGAGGCTTTAGTTTGTGTGAACCAGTGGCATTTGTGCACCCCAAAAAAGTTATTCTTTGTTTAGCTATTTTTAGACCAGCCGCCGCTTTTTCAAAAATTGCAACATAGGTTTTATCTGGCAATAGCTTCCAATATAAACCGGTCTCATCTGCGTTATAGATTTGTTCCGTAAGATTAAGCTGCTGAGTGTTTTTTCGAAAGTCTCCAATAAAGGGATTTACAAGTTCGGGTTGCGAAGACAACTTTTCTCCTTCAATTTTAAGCAATCTTACGCCATAGCGCCATTGAAATTTTTGAAGCCACCCATCGCTTGCATTAAATTTTTCATTTCCTTTTTATGTAAATCTAAAGCCTTGTGTTTAAGTATATCACCTGTGACTGGTAAATTCCTTTCATTCTGTTCGGTGATCCATTTATACAGCAAGCTTTCCATTTTTGGGTTTTAATGCGCATTTTTTTATTTTATTGGGCCTTAAACTCCCTCCAACCACTTTTAGAATTTTTTTCTTCTTTTATATTGCACATATAGTTGATTATGCTATTTTTACGCTCTTCCAAAATTTGACAAGTCTGAATTAGGGATCTTTTGTAGTTGTCCTCAGCAATTTATAATTTAAATTACAATTTTGTAAATAATAGTCCAACTAGTATTGGTAGAATGTCTACAAAATTGCTGTGGCATCAAAAGTTTACAATCAAACGTTTCCTCACAGAAAGTATCCAAATCAAACAGTCTTTACAAAATTGGTGACCCAATTCAGAGAAACTGGATCTGTGGAGTATAAGAAACCCGTAACAGGAAACGAAGATATTGAATTTTCGGTGGTCGCGTCTGTAATTGAAAATTCCCATGTAAGTCGGAACCAAATTGCGCAAAATATCAACACGAGTCAGGTAAGTATATTAGGATCATAAACAGCATAATTATCATCCATGTACAATTCAGCTGCACCAAGAACCTTCTAAAATTGATTAAAACAAACGAGTTGAATTTTGTATGTGGATTGTAGGAGAGAATGAAAACTTTTCTATTATTTTGTTTACCGATGAATGTACGTGTTCATTATAACAGATGCGTCAACAGACACAATTTCTACTATTATTCCTATTCCAATCCACATCAATTTCGAAAATCAGCGCAAATGGTCATTGAATATGTGGGATGGAATAATAGTTCAACGTTTAACTGGTCCTTATTTTTTTGAAGAACCCTTAAATGGAAGAATATTTTTATATTTGGTAATAAACAAATTTTCAAACCTCTTAGACGCGAGAGCAACGATGTGCCTGCAAATGGACGGAGCTCTTTTTTCTGAAAGTTACACTGACTACCTACATTTCAATTATTTTATATGTGATTAACCAATATATAAGCTACTAAAATAAAAGTACGCCCATAAGCGTCTTCTGCGATAATGTAAATTTATGATTTTTCTCTCAATTTACAGTAACTACCTACCTACATCTCAGTTTTTTATATGTAATTAATCAATATAAGCTAGTAAAATAACATGAAAATTTTAAGGCCATCGGGCCAACCACGAGCTATTTGGTTTGTAATGGGTTTTTCGGTGATGGCAAGTGAAGCTTGGCCTCAACGAGCACCAATACAAAAATTAATACTTGTTTGGAAAAGTTTATTTAAAATAGTTGTAAGTTACGGTATTACTGTGTTATGGTTTGGTGTGCGGTTTCCATACGGCTGCTCCAGGTGCTACAACGGAGGAAAATATTTATTCTACGGAATGTTTTATTTAATAATTACGGACATTTTTGTCTAGTTATAACTCAAAATTTACACAAGCCGGTTGCTTCTTGCACATAAGTTAGCAGTTGGAATGTATTATTAAAAATAGTTTCTTTACACAATGGGAACGTGATTCCGATTTCCATTGTAGTTGTTTACCTGGTTCATATGATAGAAATTATTGCAGGTTTAACTTTATTTATTTATATCGAAAATGTTATTTAACAATGCAATTTTCCAAGAAATCAATTAATTTATAAGAACGATGTTAATAATTAATTATTTTATTAATTTAATACTCTCTTAATTATATCGATCTAGTTTTAAATTCTATTTTGAATACTTCAGTTTACTTATCTCTAACTAATATTAATATAAACGGTTTTCAATGTAATTTTCCATTTAAAAGGTTCGTTTTAATACAAACTAAATTATTACTTGTTAAGTTTTAATTTTAAATCTTTTTAATTTTTGTTTATCGTAAACAATTTCATTTTGAATATCTAAACTCTAACATGATTTTGGACATACGTTACGAATCACGGTGTAATTATTTATACTACTTAATTCAATTCTTATCGATATTTAACGGTGAATACTTAATTAATGGACGGACTTAATTACGGTTTTTTGTTAGCGGAGTAAAAGAAAAAAAAACTAATCTTCACAGGTCATCTCAAGTTTTTCATTTCTAATTAATCTATATATAAGCTACTAAAATAACATAAAAGTTTCAAACATTTTAGGTCTATCGCATCAACCACGCACAATGTGGTGTTGCACTCGCCCATTAGCGTATTCTGCAAGAACGTAATTTTATGACTTTTTCTGAAGTTATTCGAAGTCAATTTTTTTATACCGGGTGATGGATAGTCGGATGCACCATAAGAAATCCAATGGGAAATCATAAACTCTCGAATTCCTACTTCCCTATTTATTTCAGGTAAAAACTCTATAGGAATTTGCAAAAATTAAGTAACATTCCTACACAGCATCAGGGCAGCAATGAAATCTCATAATGTCACAATCTTTCAAACGTCAAACCATCTAAATAATCAATGAAAAAACAGGTTAATAAATAAAATAGATTTAATTGCCTAAAAAATTAATCAAAACTATAGTGGAACTATAGTGGAACGTTGCTTCATTTTGTATAATAGTGACGAAAATTATGAAGCTAACATTCAAAGAAATGTGCTTAAAATTAAAAATACTACAAATGTATTAACTGCAGTTGTTCAAAATCCTAGTATAATAATAATAATCTAGAATTATAAATTACAAAAGTTATAGCAAATGCTCAAATAAGCCACCATTTTGCGCTAAGCAATATCCTAATCTATCATAAAATTCTTTTCTAACGTTGGCAAGAATGCGAGGCGTTATTTTCTAGCATTCTTCGCTGATGCGTCTTTTTAAAGCCTGTATATCTGCAAACCTTTCAGAAGTGACAATTTTAGATTTTAAATGTCAACAGAGATAATAGTCATTTGGGAGAAGATCTTCAGATCTTGGAGGCCACTTAATTGCACAATTTGGTCCGATTTCACAGTTATTAAAACAATTAGTCTTTAACTTCTCTGCTGTTGTGAGAAGGGCAACCATCCATTTGAAACCAACTTTCTTATTCCTCGGGAGCGTAAAATTTGCTCTTGATACAAATCCAAAAATCTACCCGCGCTTAGATTTTCATCGTAAAAAAATGGTCCAATAATATGTTGTCAGAATTCTCCTACCCAAACATTAATTTTTGCACAATTGGTTCATTATTTAATGTAAACGTACACTCATCATCATGTGCGAATGCAAATTATTCTTTTTCAAAATTTTTAAATGCGGTTGTATTATGCATTCCAAACTGGTTCGCAATTTCTCGAAAACTAGGATTTTCAACAAATGCAGTTAATACATCTGTAGTATTTTCATTTTTAAACACATTTCTTTGAATATTGGCTTCATAATTTTTGACGCATTTATGCAAAGGAAGCACCGTTCCACTATTTTCAAATTTGGTAATAATTCATCCAATCGTAGTATGGCTTGGAATCGGGCGGTTGGATATTTCGCGCTAAATAAGGCAATTACTATGCGCATGCTATTGCCGGAATAAAACATTTATACAATTTCTATTCTTTCTGAAACTTTGTACGACATTTTTAAGTCTATTGTTATGACTAATAGACTGAATGCCAATATTTATAATAATTTTGAAATGTAACGTCATCCCGACATTTCATTGCTGTCCTGTGTAGGAATGGTACATAATTTTTGAAATTAGCGTAAGCTGTAAAATATTTTTAATAGTTTCATCGGACAGAGAATTCAATTCTTTAAAGAAAAGCTCCTGTAGAGTTTTTACCTAAAATAATTAGGGAAACAGGAATTCGCGAGTTTATGATTTCCCATTGGTTTTTCTGTGGTGCATCCGACCATTCACCACCCGGCTATGTGATTAATCAATATGTAAGCTATTAAAATAATAAAAGTTTTAGGGTCATCGGGTTAGTCATGGGCTATTTGGCTGTGTGCACCCGTAAGCATCTTCTACGAGAGTGTAATTTTGTTTCTGAAGTTACACGAGATTAATCATTAATTAATACATAAGCTGTTAAAGTAACATAAAGGTTTCTAAAAATTCTTTGGTGGTGGATTATGATAATTATTACAGGGAGAAAAAGCATATTTAAGCAACTTTTGCTAATTTTTTGCATGCTTGTACAAAATGTTTTTTGTTTTTCTTTTCAATAGAAAAGTCTGTTCTCTTCTTTTTTCATAAAAAAAGTATTTTTTATTTTAATTTACAAAGCCTTGTACATATTCTAATTTTTATGGAAAAAAAAATCGTATGCATTGACGATTCATATATTTTTGCGGGTTTTTGAATCAACATGTTGTCTAAACCTATACCGGGTGTCCGGCCTCAAACCCAATTTAACATTGGAACGAACGTTATTGCAGATTCCCGCTTGCCAATTCAACCGACAGAGAAGCTATTGTATCAATCAAAAGGTAAAGGGATTGCACATCCAAAAGTACTAATTACAAGACTAATAGATAAAATGTTTTTTTAAATACGATATGCCTTGATTTCCACTTTGTTTCAAATGTGTCAAATAATTTTAAAAAGTATTTAGCGTTGATTAATATTGTCGTTAATGTTATTAAGTTTAAAATGAATAAGTACTGCAATGAAGAAAGAATTTTCAAAAAAGTTAAATAGTATGAATCAAGAAATTGAAACTAATTGAGACAAAAGACTTAATTATAAATTTAGAGTTGTAAAACTTTATTGTAAAATCTAAAGAAAGTCAAAGAAAAAGAAAATTACAATGAATATTCAAACAAACCCCCGTTTTGAAACAAACAATACCCAATCTATTTTATAACCTCTTCTAAAGTTAGCCAATTGCCTTTCGGTAAATAACCGACACTCGTTTTCAATTGCCTTCCTCAAAAAATTGATATCTGGGTGGCGCCTTTTATAAATTTTGCTTTGAAGGTGGCCCCACAAGAAGTCGTAAGGGGCTAAATCAGGATATCTGGCAGGCCAATTTATAGCACCACCTCTACCTATCCAACGAAACGAATCATTTAAAGAATTTCTAACATCTAACCCAAAATGTGGAGGACAACCGCCTTGTTCAAACCAGATCTCCTGATTTTCTCTTGCAACTTCTTCGAATGGCAACTTTGGTTACTAATAATTCTAAATAAGTTTCTGAATTTAAATTTCCTACGGCTTCAAACGGACCAATAATATTATTGTAAAAAATCCCAGCCCAGATATTAATTTTTTGAGGGTACTGAGTTCACGTACTAATATTCACTCGCGGATTTTCTTGGGCCCAATAGCAAGTGTTCTGAACATTTGGTTAGTTATTGAGTGTAAAATTACAAATTACATAAGTGTAGATAAAAAGCGACGATCAGCATTAGCGCTCTCTAGCATTTCTTCACAGAATCGCTCCTCGTCAGAATTGAAAATCTCTTGATGCCACTGGGCCTTTTAGGAATGATATTTGTGCTTCCTAAGTATGTCCCATATCCGTATTTTACATAAATCTACTTCAACAGCAATTTGTCTTAAACTAATTGTCGGGTACAAGTTTACCATCGCCAAAACACATTCTTCTATTTGTGGATTTCCTGCGATTTAATTAGTTTAGATTTTAAGTTTTTAACGATTATAAAATGTTATTTACCACCCCTAGAGCTTGATTCGAAAGAAATATTTCCAAATCTTTCAAATTTCTGCACATAACGGTGAATGGTACTTAAAGACGGTATAGGTCTGTTATCAAAACTAACGGCAAACAAGTCTCTAACCCTCCGTAAGCTAACACTACTGTAAAAGGTTTTTACTATGATAATTCTTTCTTCATTGCAGTAGTTAATCATTTTAAAGTTAATAACGCGGACGACAATATCAAACAACGCTAAATAGTTTTTAAAATTATTTAACACATTTGAAACAAATTGGAAATCAAAGGAAATCATATTTAAAAAACGGCAGTTACTCATTTAGGGCTTTAAACTAAATATTTCATCTTTTAGTCTTGTACCTTTGGATGTGTAATCACTTTACCTTTTGATTGATACTATTGCTTTTTTGTCGGTTGAATTGGCGAGCAGGAATCTGCAAAAACGTTCATTCCAATGTTAAATCCCTATGTTGGGGTTTGAGAACGGACACACGGTATATTCCACACATACTTATATTATTTCCTTTTAACAAAATTAAGCATTTTGCCAGAAAAAAAATTCGTGGCTGAAAACATAGGTATAGATGTTATGTAAAATGCCTTTTTCAGATATATTTAACACTATGTATTTTTAGTTTGCGCTTTAAGTGATGTTTTATTTTTAGTGAAAATAAAAAGTTCGCAGGAAAATATAACGTCACTGTCTAGCATTCAGGACATGAGTTCGATTCCCACTACCATCTGCTCTGTATGAGGTATTTATGGGATCTGTAGAATTTTTGTCCTACACTTCTTACTTTATTTGAGAACACGAAGGACATGGGAATTTAGAAACACTTTTTTTATTAACACAATTGAACTTCAATACAAAACTACACTAATATTACACAATGTCCGGCTCCAACGGAATTCGTGAAATTCTTTCAAACGCAAATAGTAATTAAATGTGCACATAATACCTCTCTCTCTTCTCACTATTAAGCGAGAACGAGAGAGGTATTTTTTAAGCTTAGGATATGGTTATATTTAGAGATTGAACGTGTATTTTCGGAGAATTAAAATGAATTATTAAATATTTGTGAAAAACTAAACTAACTTGTGTTACATTTTTCAACAACAACGCAATTAATTTATATATATATATATATATATATATATATATATATATATATATATATATATATATATATATAGCTGAAGCAAGGCTTCAGGTAGTTAAATACAAAAGAGAGTAAAACAAATAAAGCGACGGAAAACAAAACTATCGAAAATAACATTTAATAAATAGTGAGCTAGGTGAATTTTTTTTTAAATATTATCAACTTGAGGAAGTCGACATAATTTAGTTATACTTCTGGTGTTTTCAAACGTACAACCCTGACCTTTCTATCTGAACCATGCATGACCTCTATCACTCTAGCTAGCGGCCAGTTGACGGGTGAAGTATTTTCTTCTTTTGTAAGCACTAGATCATTTTCCTTTAAATTAACAGAAGGTTTCCACCATTTTGGTCTATTGTGTAAACGATTGACGATTGTCGACTGACCATCTCTTCCAAAAAATCTGTTGTATTTTGAAACATTGTTGGCAAAATGTAAGTCTATTGTCAGGAATATGCGTAACAGATTTATCGGGAAAAGCTGTTAAAGCAGTACCTATCAGAAAATGGCCATGAGTCAGAGAATAGAAACCGGAAGGATCATTAGAGAGAGTGCAGAGAGGTGTCGAATTTAGAATTGCTTCTATTTGGGTTAACATTGTACAAAATTCTTCAAACGTGAATTGAGAATTACCAATGAGGCGATATATGTGACGTTTCGTGCTTTTAATTGCTTATTCCCAGAGTCCACCCCAATGCGGAGACCTGGGTGGTATAAATTTCCACTGGATCTCATTGGAAGAAAGATAGGATAGAATAGAGTCATAATTTGAAGAATTTTTAAAAGTCATACAAATCTCTAAGATACTTTTTAGAACCAATAAAATTTGTAGCGTTATCAGCACAAATTACTTGAGGGTTTCCTCTCCGTGAAATAAAACGTTTAAGTGTCATAAGAAAAGCTTCGGATGATAAATTAGATACGAGTTCTATATGTATGGCTTTGGTTACCATAGAAATAAAAAGAGCAATATAACAGTTTTGAATTGGAGCTTTTCTCTATCTGGATGACTTTATAATGAACGGACCTCCAAAATCAATTCCGCATTTTTCAAATGGCCGCGAAATTTGAACACTGTCTTTTGACAAGTCTGATGTTATTTGTTGAGACACCGTGGAGTTGAACCGAAAACAAAGTATGCAATTTTTGATGAGGCGTTTCACCTGACGACGGCGATTAAGAGGTCAATATCTCAATGGAAAATTAAAGAGAATATTTTGAGGACCTGCATGACCTAACCGTTGGTGTTCGTGAAGTAACATAAGATTAACTATATAATTATTTGGTGGCAAGAGAACAGGATGCTTTTGTTCATAACTAATATCAGCGTTTTGTAATCTACCACCTACGCGAATTAAATCATCAGGTCCAATAAAAAGTTTAAAAGATAAGAGCTGTTTATTTGAAAGCGATTTATTATTAGAGAGTTGAAATTTTCTTTAGAGAAATGTTCTTTTTTGAAGAGTTTTTAAAATAAAATTTAACGATTTCGAGAGTTCTTGAACCGATAAAGGTCCAACAATTTTATTGGTGGGATTTTTTGAGTTATAGATAAATCAAAGAACGTAAGCTAGGGATTTCTGCATGCAAGAGATAGATACCCAAAAATTGACAGGAGTCTCAACTGAAACTAAAGAAACCTTACGTTCTTCAGGAGGATTATTCAATTCTATAATTTTTTCTTGAGTTGTTAAATTAAGTTCAGCATCATGTAAAAACTGTGGACCAAAAACTCACCTCTTGGCAGCATGTCTGCGGGATTTTGTTTAGATTTAATATAACGCCAATAACACCCTGACGTTAGTTCTTGAATTTGTGATACCCAGTTTGCGACAAAGATATTCCAGCGAGAAGGATGACTTCTACACCACAATAATGCTATTTGTGAATCAGTCCAAAGATGCACTGATTCGACTGCGAGATTATCATAAATTTTTAGAATTTTGTTCACTAATTTTGAAAGTAATGCCATGGCACATAATTCGAGTTTGGGTATAGTAATTGTTTTGAGAGGTGAGATACGAGATTTTGCAGATATTAACATGCAAGATACTGACTTGTCCGCATATTTTACTCGGAGATAAATCCAACCACCATATGCAGAAGTACTTAAATCAGAAAAAACATTTTCAATTGAATTTTACACTATCTAAAAGGAGGAAGCGAGGAATTCCAAGATTTTTTAATTGGGAGATACTTTTGAGGAATACCTCGTATTCCTTTAAGATTATCGTGTCGCAGATTCTTGCATCCCAGTCAATTTTTAACAAGTAAAGTTTTTGCTTAAAATTTTACCTTTTCACTGGATTAACAAGACCAAGAGGATCGAAACATTGTGCTATGATAGAGAGAATTTTTCTTTTGGTAATATGATTCTCAACTTGAGTGTCAGGAGATATTTGAAAATTATCTCAAGATAATCCTAACAGTGTACAAGGTGACCTTGTAAGATTAATATCAAATTCGGATATTTGTTCATGAGAAGTACTGTGTAAGAATTTATTCGAATTGGAGCACCATTTTCTTAAATGAAATCCCGAGTGACTTAGGAGTGAATTTAATTGAGAGTAAAGAGTTTTCAGTTCATCATAACTATCGCATCCGGTTAAAATATTATCCATATATGTTTGAGCAAGAAGAGCATTAGATGCAAGGGGATATTGTGTTCCTTGAATAGCTATTTCTTTCAAAACACGAGTGGCGACAAAGGGTGCAAAATTTGTCCCATATGTGACGGTGAGAATCCCAATACATGATAAAGAATCTTGGGGATTCAACCCAAAGAATATTTTATAAAAAGGCTTGATCTGGGTTTAACCTAATTTGCCTATACATCTTCTCTATGTCGGCGGTGAGTACGAACCTAAATGTACGAAAACGACAAAGGATATCATATAAATCAGGTTGTACACGATAATCTTTTAAGGTAACAGCATTCAGAGAGAAACCTGATGATGTTCTACATGTAGCGTCAAATGCAAATGGTAGTTGAACTCGACCCTCGTATGATACACAAGTGAGGGATGAAATATTTATTTTCGCCAATTTTGTTAGTGCGGAAGAGAGGAACAATTCTAGCGTGGTCTATAAATTTTTTATACTCTGTAAACAGATTAGATTCTTTCTCGAATCTCTTTTCAAGAGACAGAAATCGTCTTTGAGCAAGATTTAGTGATTCACTAAGCTTGCAGTGCTCAGTGGGTGATTTAATGGGGACATCAACTTGAAAGCGACCTTTTTCGAGAATTTTAGTTGTACAAGTGAAAATTTGTTCAGAAATTTCATCTTCGGAAGTGAGAACAGACTTATTTGGCATTTCTTCAATGTTCCAAATCGAGTTCAGTATCTTTTTCAGAGAATGTAGTTACATGATAAGATAGTGCTGAATATTTCCTGAGGCTATCCATCCCAAGTGTGTTTTGAGAAGAGTAGGGAGATTTTTACCCATTTTTACAAACCCATATGTTAATAGATCATAATAAACATCTGCTCGAAGTAAAACTTCAATTTCATTCGGAGTTGAAAAATCAGGGTCTGCGAGGTTTGAAAATATGTGATCTGGACTTTTTAATTTTCTTGGACATATGAGAGTTTATGGTAACTTATCTGTAATTTTGTCAAGTACTACACAAGATACCTCAAACCTTTTTGAGCAATCAACATTAGAGTGCCAAAGTATAGTAATCATTTGACTTGAAATTCCAGAAATATTTAAATTTTTATTATATGTACTATAACCTAATTTGTCAACTAAATGTTGAGTTATAAAGGAGTTTTAACTTCCACTATCCATAAGTATTGAAATTTGAATATGTTAATTGTGTTTTGAGTAGAGAGTAGCTTGAGCTGTAGCTAAAAGTACGTGAGTTTTTTGTAGATAAAGCTGAGATATTATTTGAATTACAGGGTTGATCATTCACTTGATCGAGAGCTAAATTCTCTGAGGTTCTGTTGTGATTATTACGAGATGGAATCCGAGAAGTAGAGCATTGATTATCGTAAGGTGAAGTGTGATTTTACGTTTTCTGAGAGTGACTGGTATATAACGGATTTTGACGTCTGTCGAGCTAGCCCCCTTGTAAAAATAAAAAAACAAATACATGAAAATTACGAGCTATTTATGACCTTTTACATTCCGCAAATTAAACATTTTGAGCTCGTCATACGGGGGAGGAATTTAAAAATTTCAATGGGGGGGCTGAGTCGACGTCGACTCAGCCCCCCCATCCCTTACAAATAATAATATTGAATCGTTCTTTGCGGCAGAATTAGGAGCTATTTATGAGCTTTTAAAATAATATAATTTCGATTTTTGAGCTCATCGTTTTAACCCCAAAACAACCCTTAATAATTCAACTCAAGAGAGAACTATGCTTAAAATGAACAAATGTAACTATTTTGTAGGTAATTATTGTTTATCGATTTATGAGCTCTCGAGATGAGTCTATTTGGATTATTGAGCTGCAACCCTTTTACGTTAAAACTACCCTTCGTTTCCTCGCCAAAGGAGAGAACTATGCTTAAAATGAAACAATTTAACTATTTTGTAGGTAATTATTGTTTATCGATCTATGAGTTCTGAGATACGTCTATTTTAATTATAGACCCGCAACCATTTTACGGTAAAACTACCCCTGGTTTCCCAGGCACAAGAAGTAACTATGCTTAAAATGAAAAAATTTAACTATTTTGTAGGTAATTGTTGTTTATCGCTTTATGAGCTCTCCAGATACGACTACTTTCATTATTGAGCTGCAACCATTTTACGATAAAACCACCTCTCGTATCTCCAGCACACAAGAGAGAGCTTTACTTAAAACGAAAGAAATTGAATATTGTTTGTAAACTGTTAATTAAATATTTTATATTATTAGTGCTTGTTACAGGTTTGCAAAGTAGTTTGATGCGAAGAAAATGGGGGGTGATTATTTTTATAAAATAATTTTAACTTAATAACGAAAAACTTTTATAAGCAAGTAAATCGATAAACAATAAATTAATTATTTTACTTTAAGTACAGTTTCTGTAGTGCCGGTAAGATTTGGGACTAGTTTCATTGTAAAGAAATTGCAGTTCAATAATTAAAATACACGTATTTTGTTCATAAATAATGTTTTTTTAATAAATCAAAGCATGCAACTCGAGAATCTTTCCAAATCATAAATTTATAATACAATTAAATTAATTGCACAATGATTAGCATATTTTGATGAATTTTTTCATATATTCCTTTGGTAAATCATATTTTGATGGATTAATAAATAAGTCTTACTATATGAAATATGAAAACAAGTATTAGATATTAAATACTATATATTCGTGCACACACGCACTCACGCCCACAGGCGCGTTACAAAACAAATATGCTTCAGAATATATTCATAATATTATAACCCATACTTCCGTTGATACAGTAATTTCAGTCTCTTTCAAATCGTCATATTGTATCCAGGAACCATCTCCCCTTTGACATATAGCAGTAAAGTGTACCTATTGTTTTTGGATCAGAACTGCGTGTTTCTGAAGTTCTCAAATTAACCACTCGTCTTAATCGATACAATTGAGACATAAAACTAAACTTTAGGGTAGTTGGCATGTCAGAAAGTTTTACAATTTTGTTAATGTTGTCTATAGCATACAACTCTAATAGTATAAAATGACCTGCAAAAGAGATAAAAATATATGGTTGGTAATATATAATGAACTAAAATATGAAAGATGTATGAAATAAAGAAATTATTTTACAAAAACTAACATCAATTTTTGTAAAATAATTTCTTATTTCATACATCTTCCATATTTTAGTTCATTATATATTACCAATCATATATATGTATATATACAGTGCGGATGATAAGTCTTATTAATCTCCGTTACTGAAGACAAAATTGAAAAACGCTCGGACACGTCAATTTTATTTTAAACGAGGTGTTTTTAACAAAAAAATTGTCACCCTTTCACCCTCTGACAGCTACCCCTCCATTTTTAAATAGCAAGGGGTCGTGATACATCGTTGGAAAAATTTTAAAAGTAGAATTCAAAAATTATCATTTTTAATTTTTTTAAATAAAAATACAAATAAAAATAAACAAACAAATAATATTAAATTAAATCTTCAAAAATAAATGAACTGGACAAAGTATTCTAATTAACAACTTAATTACTGCAGGAGGTGTTCAAAATGTTCTCCATTTACTTCCTGGCAGAAGTAGATTCTTTATTTGGTTTTCTCCCTAACACTTTCTTTTAAGCTCAGTTGTCTCCTGGTTAATAACAATCTATTCCTTTAAGATCCTCAACAATACCAAATCAGGTACACAGGTTTTACTTTCATATGGGACAATCTATTAACAAAGTTTATTTAATTTTTATTCTTACTTATTGCCGAATAAATACTTTGTAGGTAAGAAAGTATCATTGTTACAAAACTTTTTTTAAACAATCTAGTTGGCGTGTTTAGTTTTTGACAAGTATTGTCAAAAATAACAAACATTTAGCACTATTGAGTCTAAACAATATTGACCACAGCAAAGCGTAATTATTAACAATTGGTGAGTTTTGGTGGTACCCTGTAAATTTTTGTATTCCAAACAGACAAAATGGTACAACCTCGTGGTTTAGTGGAAAAATGTGAAGCCGTTCTAATATTTAGTGAAGCTGGCCGTAACTTTCATGAAGCGGTAAGAATATTTAATGAACGTTTTCCGGATCGTCCAATTGATCGACATTACTATAGACTACTCATCAACAAATTTTTTGAAACTGGTTCTGTCGAAAACAAAAATAAGAGGAAAAACAAGTAGATATTGTATCCCAATTTGTAGTAAATCCATCCAGTTCAAGCAGAAATGTTGCTCGCGAATGCGAAGTAGCGTGCGCGTGCGCGTTTTAAGCACTTTAAAGAAGCAAAAATTTCACCCACATGAAATAAAAATGATGCATGAATTGACAGAGGATGATCCAGATCGACGAATGCAATATTATGAAATTATGGATAATAATATTACACAAGATCCAAATTACTTACAACATATTTGTTTTTCCGATGAAGCTACATTATATTTAAACGGTCATGTACATCAACAAAACATAAGATATTGGTCTGAGGAAAATCCTCAATTGTTTCGAGAGTGCCACACACAATACCCAACTAAATTAAATGTTTGGGCAGGTATACTAGGGAATCACATTATAGGCCCTTTTTTTATCGAAGGTAACTTAACGGGGGATAGTTACCTTAACCTATTGGAAACACAAATAATCCCTGCAATGAATGATGTGGTTAGAACCAACCCAGGTGAATTCACTCAAAATATTGTTTTTCAACAAGATGGAGCTACGACACATTACGCTGCTCGAGTTCGAAATTTTTTTAACAATTTATATCCGAGGAGATGGATTGGGCGTCGTGGGTTCATTGAGTGGCCACCTAGGTCACCAGATATGACTCCTATGGATTTTTTTCCTATGGGGTTACCTTAACTCCAAAGTGTATGCGAGCCAGTTGATGACACTTGATGAACTTCGTCAAAAAATATTCGAAGAATGCAACAGAATTGATATGCAGACCCTACAAAGGGTTAGGGAGGAAACCAAACAAAGAATCTACTTCTGCCAGGAAGTAAATGGAGAACATTTTGAACACCTCCTGCAGTAATTAAGTTGTTAATTAGAATAATTTGTCCAGTTCATTTATTTTTGAAGATTTAATTTAATATTATTTGTTTGTTTATTTTTATTTGTATTTTATTTAAAAATTAAAATGATAATTTTTGAATTCTACTTTTAAAATCTTTTCCAACGATGTCTCGCACGACCCCCCTTGCTATTTAAAAAAATGGAGGGGGTAGCTGTCAAGGGGTGGGGGTGAAAGAGGTGACAATTTTTTTATGTGTATTGCTTATAACTATAAGTTGATATTTTAAAAAATAAATATAAAAAGGACCCATTCCTATATTATGTATGATATTGATTAATGTAGTTGGTTTTAATATAGTCAATGATATAACTGGATTTTTATCAAAAATTTGTGGCTCTAAATATTCCGATTTTGCATCGCAAAGAGCTCTCTGTTTGTATAATTGAAGGAGGCTCAGGATCGCCCGGTGACATCATTTTTGAAGCTTTCTTTGTTCTGTAAATTATAGCGGATTCATCTTCTTTACATAATTGTTCGCCAATTTCAAAAAGTATAGGGTTTCGTAAATATCTTTTGCTGCAAGTTCATGCTCCTTTTGTTATTTTGCACTTAATTATAACCGTTTCATTACTATCAATATTTTCTGCAAGTCCATTAATAATGCTACCGAAATTACATTTTCCGCATATTACTAAGGAGTTATTATAAATTTTATTTCGTTTAAATTGATATCCGCATTTTAATTTATATTTTTCCCACAACTTTGTTGTAATTGCCTCTTGCCATTTTCCTGCTTTTAATACTTTATATTGTCTAAAATGTAATTTGTTTTTTTTCTTTTCCGTTGTTGCATATTGTTTAATTTCTATAAGACTATCCAATTCATTTCTGTTAAATATGACATCTATTTTATTATATTCCGGTTCTGTATCTGAGGAGAGCAGAGTATTTTTTGATACATCGGCAATGCTACTAGTCTCTAAAGAGAGATCTTTATTTATTTCCGATTTTTCCATTGTTTTATCAAGTAAGATACTTTTAATATTAAAGCGATTATTTACTACTAGACTATTATAGGGCATATGGTAGTACTTGTCCTATTGCTTTTGATATCTTGCTCCATATCTCATCATGCTTGGATATAATTTTACCTTGGCTTGTTATAATTCCTTCTGCATAATTGAGAATGGTACGCTATATTACTTCTTCGTTCAATACACGCGGTCTTCCTCGTCGAACTGCCATGTCGTTGTGAAGAAACGTACGTCTTCTTTACTCCAATTTTTATTATCACTCGAATTTTATTAAATTGACGTCACTTTAAAACTATAAAAGCTTAAACACGTAAGAGATGATATATAGAACTAAATGACAATCTTGACAAATAATCCTCTCAATCTAACTTGCAGCGAAAGATGTTTACGAAACCCTATATGTTCTGAAATAGGCAAACAATTATGTAAAAATGTTACTCGCAGTAGTGTAAAAAAAATAACATGATAAAGCACAAACCAAACACATATTTCTATACATTGCGTCATAAATTCACATAGAATAAAATATCCTATTACGCAAATGATAAGTGAATCACACACCACAATAGCAAGCAATTTGGATGTGGCTAATTCAATAAATGCAAAGCATGCTCCTTTTCCACAAGAAGTAATTTACGATGTGTTAACAGCCTTGCTTAATGCTGCTGTGTAAGCATTTACAAATCACAATAACATTGACGAGATGCTGATAACATATGCGAAGATAAGAACTACCTCTTTGTTGCATCCTTATAGATGTTGCTAAAATGAAAACTTATTACGTCTTTGCTATTTTAACTATTGCTGTAAATGAAACAGAAGGAAATAAATAATCGCGACGGAGTACCCACATGCTGGGAAGTTCTAAAACAGAAATTAAAATGTATATTGGCAGGCGATACGCGAAGCATTAAGCGATGCAGTAAGTTATGTAAATAATGATGAAGAACTTGAAAATGAAGAATTAAATATAAATTATTATTCAGTTACAGTAAACCGTTATTTATTACATAAAATACATAAACATATAATTTGTAAAATATGAAAAGAATTTTAAGCATAGTTCTCTGTTATGGAGGGGAAACGAAGGGTAGTTTTACCGTAAAAGGGTTGCGGGTCTATACTCAAAATACACGTGTCTTGAGAGCTCATAAATCTATAAACAATATTTACCGACAAAATAGATAATTTTTTTCATTCTAAGCATAGTTCCCTCTTGTGCTGGGGAAACCAGGGGCAGTTTTACCGTAAAAGAGTTGCGGGTCAATAATCAAAATAGACGTATCTCGAGAGCTCATAGATCGATAAACAATAATTACCTATAAAATAGTTAAATTGTTGTATTTTAAGCATAGTTCTCTCTCGTGGCGAGGAAACGAAGGGTAGCTTTACCGTAAAAGGGTTGCAGCTCAATAATCATAATAGACGCATCTCGAGAGCTCATAAATCGATAAACAATAATTACCTACAAAATAGTTGCATTTGTTCATTTTAAGCATAGTTCTCTCTTGAGTTAAATTATTAAAAGGGTTGTTTTGGGGTTAAAACGATGAGCTCAAAAATCGAAATTATATTATTTTAAAAGCTCATAAATATCTCCTAATTCTGCCTCAAAGAACGATTCAATATTATTATTTGTAAGGGATGGGGGAGCTGAGTCGACGTCGACTCAGCCCCCCACTGAAATTTTTAAATTCCTCCCTCGTATGACGAACTCAAAATTTTTAATTTGCGGAATGTAAAAGCTCATAAATAGCTCGTAATTTTCATGCATTTGTCGCAGGTGGGGGGGTTAGCTCGACAGACGTAGGATTTTGACTGTTATCTTGACGAGAATTTGCATTTACTGCAGAGAAGCAACCTGTGCACATATGTTGAGATTTATCAGATGCGACATTTTGATATTGGTTTTGAGAGTATGAATTGTTTTGGAAATTTTGAGGATAGTTCTTTTGAGGAATTTGATTTAAGTGTAACAAGATGTGATACTGTCTATTACACTGTGAGCAACTTGAACTTGAGGTGCAATTTTCAATCAGATGTTTTGTAACGGTATAAACGGGTGGTAGAACGGGATTACAGATAAATTGGCCCTTTTGCCTCGACTAGTCAGCGTGCGGATCGTGGATTGATGTTAATAATTTTGCACATCCAGAATAATAAATCGTACGTCAGTCAAAATAGGGGATGAAGTCAAAATCGTTTCGGTTAAGGGCGCCAGGATATTTGATAGACAAAATAAGGGTTGTCGTGCCAAAATTACGAGTACATAGCGTGTCTAAACATCCAAAAACATGCGCTTACCTATTCGTAATCAATCCCAGGTGTGCTGGACAGCAATTCAGCAAACCACCTAAAATCGGGCTTAAAAAACACTACACCTTGTCAAATAAAAGCGTGATCAACACTCAATAACGTTACGTTAATACACCTCCGTGTAAATAATTTGACGTTAACTAATAATCAAAACAAAACACAAAAAATTCAAATAAAACACTAAATATTAAGAACGCTATTACTCAATAAAATAGAAACAAAATTACGTTATTACTCAATAATAAAAAACTAACTTCGTTACGTTATAACTTAAATTATCGGTAAATTTGCAAAACAAAAAAACTGGTATGCAACACAGAAGGGTTTTCAGAGAATACCAAACACATTTATAAAACAAAACAAAGCTATAATAAAATAATAAAATCAGTATAAATATAGACATACGAAAATGCGTATAAACAAAACAAAAAATAATACAAAGGCTTATTAGGCGTCAGGTCGTCTGATCAGAGTTCTGCTTTAGCCAGTCTAAATCGTTTAACCTAGATATAAATAAACCGTGGATTATATATCCACACAACTACAGGGTCAATTGCCCTTTACTAATAAAATAAAAAGTGTGAAGGCGGAGCGTTAGAGTTACGATTAATTCCAATAACTAAATTCAAAACACAGTTTAAATTAACAAAAAACGAGACACAACTCCGCTTTCAAACCTTCAACAAATAAAATAATTCGAAACACACAACAATCTTAAAAGTTTTCAATAAAAACACAATGTTATAATACCTTACAAGGTCTAGATAGCACCTCCTCTGTGTTACAACGATAGATACGAACCAGGTGATCGGCTACAGCTATAACGGGAATGGAAACTCCCAGGTCCGGCAAAAGATGATAAATGTTGACTGATATTCTTTTACACACGAACAACTTCTTGTTAACTCGTCAAAATGTTACTGCATTAACCAAAACTTATTGTACAATAATAATGTGAGCGTTCAAAATTGTTTGATAACTTTTAGCTTTTAATGTTCTTTTAAATAATTTTATTTTCCACTAAAACTCCTTAATAATTTGTTTAAATAACTAAATATATTTTAATATATTGCGATAGTTTCTTTATCTTTACACACGCTTTGTACGATAAATAGGTGGCACTGTAAGAACGATGATTTTAAGCAAATCCGCAAAGGCGATATAAACCAAAAGTCCATCGACGCACTAAAAACACGAAGATGTCCTCCAGGTAATTTTACGTAAAACCGAAAATCGGCACTAGGTATAATCCTTTGGTGAATGAACAATTTTCATAAATCCCTTTCACAGGTTACTTCAGTAGTTAAACTACCCTTATTACACAACAAAAGTACGTTCGTTAAACACCACAAGGTCCAAAGTATCAACGTTCTAAACCACCCCTTAAAGCGTAACACAAGCGGCAACGTATACTACTCGAAAGCGAGATCTGTCTTAGACTGCCAAAAATTATTAACAATCCATTTGGATTTTAATCCTCTTAAAAAATCTTATCTAATTTAATTCCACCAATTAAAAAACGGAAGGAGAAACCAAAGTACCCCAATACTATAAATTCGTTTCCGTCCGTAAGGACTCGGTAAATTTTGAAAACAACACGTCAGCAAGATCAACGAATACAGCCTCTGTATGTTTACCTTAAAGTACGAACAATAAGCCCACATGTAATCTCTATGAATCAAAACCAAAATACCTAATAATAAACTGGACAACTATACGTAAGCGTCTGTATGGCGCGACCATGACATCATACAGATAAACCTATACTATTCATTTAAATTACTTCATTTTCTATTATATTTTCGGAAATCAAACGAAATAAACCTTAATTAAACTTATATACAACTATTTACAAATAAACGTTAACCAAACTTCTATAAACGAGAATAATAAGGAAAAACAACCTAAATTTCGGAATAATAATTTCACAAACAAAGAATCTAAAGCTCACCACATACGTTAAAGCAAATTTACTATAAAACTTAATTTGACAACAAAAAATTTATATACGGAATCTTAACTAAGTACATAGAACTACAAACAAAATTACCCACTACGTATACAGGGTGTTCAAAATACCCTGACACTTTAAAAATATTTTCCTTCGGAAAATATATCCGAAAAACAACTAAACTCTACAGGCAACCTACGCCAGGAACAAAAACAAAACTAACACTAACTACAAACGTTAACTCCCACAAACTAAATGTACGAAGAAGTACGGAAAATGCGGTGGTGCTGGTCAGGAAAGACCCCTCAACACCTCAAAAGCTAGTGATGTGCTAGCTCGCACACACCACTAGTTGGGACTATAGGCCCAAAACCAAAACAAAGTTATAAAAATTTAAACTGTTGGGGTCCGTGAAGCGAACCACCAACAGAGGCGCAAATGAAAATCCGGTAAAAAAAATAAAACTACGATAAACAAAACGGACGACGAAACCAACCATGACCTTTGATAGGCAGATAGGAACCGGTACTGGCATAACTGTATATATAAACATCGAAACTAAAGCTCGACAACTCCACAAAGTCAACAAAACTCCACAAACTTCAAAAACTCCATAAACTCCACAAAACTCCACAAAACTCCATAAACTCAACAAACTCAACGCGTCCCTCGAGGCGGCAAGAGGGTGGTTCCAACTCCCTAACTCGAGTTCTGCCTTTGGTACTACAAAACAAAACTTCCACAGTCACGTTCGGTAAAATAAGTCAAAGTCGAGAAGACAAAAAATTGGATCAAATCCACGATAAACGACAAACCCAAAAATGATCCGCTAAGGATCCGAAAAGGCACAACAAGGTGCAACAACGGTACACGCGTTTGGCTGGTGCACTGAAACTCCGCGTCGAGAGCATACGGAAGAGGCCGGGCCACGGTTCACGAGATCCCGTTTTCCGTTATTCCACAACCGTATACGCAAGACCCAAAATCGCAACACCTCAACCAAACTCGCTACGCCTACTTGATTAGTCGCCTCTTACGACAAGCAGTGGCATCTGCTGTAGGAAAATTCTTACTCCGTCCCTACACAGAGAAAACGTCCAAGAGGACTTAATCGACATTAGGATTTGGCTTAAGATCTTTAGCATTCCACACTCCCTTCGAAACTCCTGAAGCATCAGACAGTTCGTAAGTCTGATACGAAACCTTTCTCTTAATATAAAATGGACCGATAAATTTAGGCGCTAACTTAGCTGCAAAATAACGAGACGCGTCCGATAAAACATAATTTTTCCGCCATACGGTATCTCCTACTTCAAAATTCGCTAAACGTCTACGTAAATCATAATTTTGTTTACTCTTAATATACGCGGCATTAAGTCTTTTCTTAATATCGTTATAAACAGCGCGAAAAATTTCACTTCTTTCTAACAACGGTGTTCTGTCGGCAAAATTTACATTATCTAGATCGGTACTGTTCGTCGGTATACCCTGCTGTGATCCGTCTATGATCATTTCTCTCCCAAAGTTCGCGAAATAAGGCGTAAGGCCGGTAACTTCATGAGTTGCTGTGCGAATGGCACAGGCAACTTGCTAAATACTTATCCCAATTACGTTGATTATCTTCGATATACGACGCTAACATCGTCTTCATAACTCTATTAACACGTTCTGATGGATTCGCCTGAGGATGGTAATTTGCGTTAAATATAATTTTGGCGTTATAAGACGTAACCATTTTCTGAAATTCTTTACTCCTAAATTGTGATCCATTGTCACACAAAACGTATAACGGTACTCCAAACATAAGAAAAACATTCTCTTCGATATTCTTAACTACACTTGCAGCGGTAGCGGCACGCAACGGGAAGAAAAGTACAAATTTCGAAAAATAATCGGCAACTACTAAAACATATGAATATCCTCGAGATGATCTCGGTAACGGTCCTACAATATCCGTGGCAATCATTTGCCAAGGCTTGTCGATAACGGGATGTTTTGCCATAAGGCCGGCCGGTTTCTTCTGTTCCGGTTTATGTCTAATACAAGTCTCACAATGTCGAACATAACGTACTACATCTGCCTTTAATTTTGGCCAATAATACTGTCGTGAAATTCTTTCATAAGTCTTAAAAATTCCTGCATGTCCTGCTCTAGGGTCATCATGACACCGCGATAATATCTGGGAACGTTCTCCCTTCGGCACTACAACTCTCCACTGTTCCTCATCGTTTCTCAACTTCGGATAACTACACTTCGCATGCTTCAATAACTTTCCATTTTCTATCCGCCATTGCGGGTACGCGATAGGTCTTGCTTAACATTCTTCTTCATCCGGTAACCACTTATCGTCATCTTTTACATCTTCTACTTCCTTTTCTTCGTCTCCTACTATAGTCTCGTCTGGTAAGTCAACATCGGGTTTACTCGTCACTTCAAGTGCGTCAATAACTGGTACGGAACGCGATAATGTATCCGGTACAACATGATCCTTTCCTTTACGATGAATGATCTCAAACTATACTGCTGAAGGCGTATAGCCCAACGCGCTAATCGACCGGTAGGTTCCTTTAAATTATGTAACCAAACTAACGATGCGTGATCGGTAATAACCGTAAATTCTGCTCCTCCAAATATGGACGTAATTTCTACTGACCAAAGTACTGCTAAACACTCTTTTCGGTAATCGAAAACTTTCTTTCATTTTTCGTCAATGATCTGCTGTTATAACAAATGACTCTTTCTTCACCATCAATGGTCTGCGTTAGTACTGATCCAATGCCATAATCCGAAGCGTCAGTTTGCACAGTAAATGGTAGCGAAAAATCTGGACACGATAATATGGGTGCGGTAACTAAACAATCTTAATAATTCCAAAAGCTTTTCCAATCTTCATCCCAAACAAATTTTGCAAATTTCTTTAATAATTTCGTTAAAGGCGCTATAATCGTAGAAAATTTTGAATAAAACGACGGTACCAACTAGCTATTCCGATAACTCTCTTTACTTCCGTAGCACCTTAGGTGTCGGTATCTTTAAAATTGCGTTAACTTTGTCCGGATCGACCGATAACCCATCCGCGTTAATTACGTAACCTAAATATCGTAACTCCGATTGACAAAAGGTACATTTGTCCCTGCCTAATGTTATTCCTGCCTCGGTAAATCGACGAAAAACTTCTTGTAGAACTTCTAGGTGTTTCTCATATGTAGGTGTACAAATAATCGTATCATCAAGATAAACGAAAACATAAGGTTCTAATTCCGGTCCCAAAACTCGGTCAATAAATCGTTGCCAACTGGCTGGTTAAACCGAACGGTAGTCGTTTAAACTGAAATAATCCCTGTTGGGTACAGTAAAAGCGGTATATTGCTTAGAGTCTTCAGCCATTGGTATCTGCCAATATGCTGACTTAATGTCCAACGACGATATGTATTTTGCGTCACGTAAACGGTCTAAAATTGCTGAAACGTACGGTAACGGATATGCATCTCGCTCGGTAACTTTATTTACTTTTCGAAAATCCACGCAAAACCTATAACTCCCATCCTTCTTCTTTACTAGTAGTATCGGACTTGACCAAGCGCTATTAGATTTCTCAATCACATCCATCTTCAACATTTTTTCCAACTCGAGATCTATTTGTTGCTGAATAAACGGTGACACACGATAATATCGTTGCTTAATTGGTTCGCTATTGGTCTTAATATGGTGTTGAACTAAAAGTACATCCAATTTCTTTACCTTCGATAGACGTGAAATAATCGGTGACTAACTTGTCTAATCTCTGCAATTGATCGCTACTCAAATCTAATCGGGACTGTATTCAGGCTCTCCATTCTCCAAAGCTTCAATTGTTTCTAAATTTTCAAATCTCCACTGCCTTTACGTAAATCCGGTATGATGTTAGTTTGTTTCAAAATCTACTCCCAAAATAAGATGATGCGGTATATCCGGTACGACAAGAACATTTAAAATGACCAACTTTTCCTTAATTTCGATTGGTACAGTCGCGGTACCTATACTCCTAACTGACTGACCGTTTGCTACAACACACGTTGACGTAAATCGTTTATCTAACTTAACTCCTAAATGACTTAATTTTTCCAACCTTTTTCTCCTAATATGGTCTTCGTTGACCCACTATCCAACAAACCTAATAACTCTTGTCCGTAAATTTTAACGTTCACAAATGGTCTTTCATCTGAATCTTTAGAATCAAAACGTAATCCAAAACAACTTTAGTCTTTAAAAATTTCGCGTCATCCTAGCTCTTAATGAATTATAATACACTGCCGACTTAACAAAATTCTAAAGACAATACGCGGCTCTTTATTGTCTCCGTAATCCGTTTCCCGAATTCGAACACTTAGGACAATTCTTAACCTAAATCCTTCTTTCCACAACGATAACAATAACGATTCTTAATGGTATCCTTACAACTCGACGCTAGATGTCCGGTCTTCTGACAATTCCAACATGATCTTCCCTCACTCTACTCGGCGTTACCTTTACTTCCTGGATCGGTACTTCCTTATTCTTGATCGTGACAACCGGTGGGGTTTCCCACGTACGCTAAATCTACTTCTAGATCAGCGTTTCCGACTAGGCGGTACATAACTATTCATTGCTTGAACCTTTCTTCGATAAGTCTTCCATACCAATTAATTCGTTAATCGAGTTAACCTCCGTTAGACCTAATTGTGCCTGATAAGAAGGCGCGATATTTTTCCGCAAAATACGTAATTGCTTATCCTCCGACAAAGTTTCGTTCAAACGCGAAAATAAAGTCCGCATAACAGCGATATAAATTCCTATAGTCTCGTCCACCCTGAGTACGACGCTTAATCTCATCTAATAATCTATCGTCATAATCTATTGGCTGAATTGAATTTTCAACAATTCCACCAACTCACCCCAAGTCCTAACTTCCTTCTAACGGAACGAACGTAAATCAAAGCGTTACCGTAAATAAATCTAAACATTCCGAAAATAATTGTGCGTCATCAACTCTACGTGAAATCTGTAATTCTGAAATCCGTTCCAAAAAGCACTTAGCGATAAGATTTAGTATCTCCCGAAAATGATAAATTCCACTTGCAAACCGGTGTACTTTTTACAACTACATTCCTAACAGGTGATGTACTTAAATTTAAATTACTAATCGGTACTGAAATATCTGTATTTGAATTTTGATCGTCATTATTCGAAACACTGCTTACTACTTCCAAAGGTGAACTTTTGAAACTAACGTTTATCCAAAATTTCGTATGTAGACTGAGCTACCGCAATTTCAACAAACAAACTTTCTTTAATCTTAACATCGATATCGGTTTTCGGAATTGAATTATTAACTCTACCTAACAAATGTTTGAGCTTGGTTTCTATGGTCGTTAAAATTTTTGTGGACGGATTAATTTTGACTTCCTCTAATAATTTTCCTAATTCCAATTTCGTTTCCTCAATAGCAATCTTATCTGTTTCAAAATCGAAAGGATAATCGGGACGTGATGCAATTTTACCACTACTCTCCTCGCTTAAAATATTCCGTAATAAAGCTCGTAACGCAGTTACTAACGAAAGATCACCACCTCTAACCGCTATCTCATATCTTACCTCACTAGGTGTAAGCCTATCTACATTAATTTTATAACCCATATTTAATCTTTCGATACGTATATAAAAACTTAATTCAACAATAAAATAATCCTGAAGCGAAAATACTGAAATACTATCCTAAGATGTCACCAAAAATAAAATCTACGAGAAAACCACCCTAAAATGTCCCACGTTGAAGCGCCAACTTTACCTGTAACGGTATAAACGGGTGGTAGAACGGGATTACAGATAAATTGGCTTTTGCCTCGACTAGTCAGCGTGCGGATCGTGGATTGATGTTAATAATTTTGCACATCCAGAATAATAAATCGTACGTCAGTCAAAATAGGGATGAAGTCAAAATCGTTTCGGTTAAGGGCGCCAGGATATTTGATAGACAAAAATAAGGGTTGTCGTGCCAAAATTACGAGTACATAGCGTGTCTAAACATCCAAAAACATGCGCTTACCTATTCGTAATCAATCCCAGGTGGGCTGGACAGCAATTCAGCAAACCACCTAAAATCGGGCTTAAAAACACTACACTTGTCAAATAAAAGCGTGATCAACACTCAATAACGTTACGTTAATACACCTCCGTGTAAATAATTTGACGTTAACTAATAATCAAAACAAAACACAAAAAATTCAAATAAAACACTAAATATTAAGAACGCTATTACTCAATAAAATAGAAACAAAATTACGTTATTACTCAATAATAAAAAACTAACTTCGTTACGTTATAACTTAAATTATCGGTAAATTTGCAAAACAAAAAACTGGTATGCAACACAGAAGGGTTTTCAGAGAATACCAAACACATTTATAAAACAAAACAAAGCTATAATAAAATAATAAAATCAGTATAAATATAGACATACGAAAATGCGTATAAACAAAACAAAAAAATAATACAAAGGCTTATTAGGCGTCAGGTCGTCTGATCAGAGTTCTGCTTTAGCCAGTCTAAATCGTTTAACCTAGATATAAATAAACCGTGGATTATATATCCACACAACTACAGGGTCAATTGCCCTTTACTAATAAAATAAAAAGTGTGAAGGCGGAGCGTTAGAGTTACGATTAATTCCAATAACTAAATTCAAAACACAGTTTAAATTAACAAAAAACGAGACACAACTCCGCTTTCAAACCTTCAACAAATAAAATAATTCGAAACACACAACAATCTTAAAGTTTTCAATAAAACACAATGTTATAATACCTTACAAGGTCTAGATAGCACCTCCTCTGTGTTACAACGATAGATACGAACCAGGTGATCGGCTACAGCTATAACGGAATGGAAACTCCCAGGTCCGGCAAAGATGATAAATGTTGACTGATATTCTTTTACACACGAACAACTTCAAGTTAACTCGTCAAAATGTTACTGCATTAACCAAAACTTATTGTACAATAATAATGTGAGCGTTCAAAAATTGTTTGATAACTTTTAGCTTTTAATGTTCTTTTAAATAATTTTATTTTCCACTAAAACTCCTTAATAATTTGTTTAAATAACTAAATATATTTTAATATATTGCGATAGTTTCTTTATCTTTACACGCTTTGTACGATAAATAGGTGGCACTGTAAGAACGATGATTTTAAGCAAATCCGCAAAGGCGATATAAACCAAAAGTCCATCGACGCACTAAAAAACACGAAGATGTCCTCCAGGTAATTTTACGTAAAACCAAAATCGGCACTAGGTATAATCCTTTGGTGAATGAACAATTTTCATAAATCCCTTTCACAGGTTACTTCAGTAGTTAAACTACCCTTATTACACAACAAAAGTACGTTCGTTAAACACCACAAGGTCCAAAGTATCAACGTTCTAAACTACCCTTAAAGCGTAACACAAGCGGCAACGTATACTACTCGAAAGCGAGATCTGTCTTAGACTGCCAAAATTATTAACAATTTCCATTTTGGATTTTTTAATCCTCTCTTAAAAAATCTTATCTACTTTAATTCCACCAATTAAAAAACGGAAGGAGAAACCAAAGTACCCCAATACTATAAATTCGTTTCCGTCCGTAAGGACTCGGTAAATTTTGAAAACAAACGTCAGCAAGATCAACGAATACAGCCTCTGTATGTTTACCTTAAAGTACGAACAATAAGCCCACATGTAATCTCTATGAATCAAAACCAAAATACCTAATAATAAACTGGACAACTATACGTAAGCGTCTGTATGGCGCAACCATGACATCATACAGATAAACCTATACTATTCATTTAAATTACTTCATTTTCTATTATATTTTTCGGAAATCAAACGAAATAAACCTTAATTAAACTTATATACAACTATTTACAAATAAACGTTAACCAAACTTCTATAAACGAGAATAATAAGGAAAAACAACCTAAATTTCGGAATAATAATTTCACAAACAAAGAATCTAAAGCTCACCACATACGTTAAAGCAAATTTACTATAAAACTTAATTTGACAACAAAAAAATTTATATACGGAATCTTAACTAAGTACATAGAACTACAAACAAAATTACCCACTACGTATACAGGGTGTTCAAAATACCCTGACAGTTTATTACCTAAACAATTTAATGAACTCCAATATCTGTCTGGTACAGAAAGTGATACATTTTTTGCAAACATATATTCTACGAGTGTTATCGTTACAGTATGAGCATAATATGATTTGTTTTAGAGCGTTACGATTAAAATTATTGGTATGTAATGATATTTTATTAAACTTTTTTTCTATTTTAATATCAAGACCAGACAGATTTTCGAGTACTGTGCATCTCTTTTCTAGAAACTCGAAAAACTCATCTAACTTAGGCAACGTTTTAATATCTATTTCTTCGTCAAATATTTTCTTAGAACTATAATCTAGCTTTTGCTGAAAATTGAAAATTAATAATGCTTCAAAGAATTTCTTTATCTTCGAGATTTAAGCTTTTCAATGACTCTAAATTACTTTTACAAGTAGTGGTAAAATCTCTCAAATTCTGTGGATATCACTAGTTACATTTAATAAATTTACAATACTTAAAGCTTCACCTTTTAGCAATGTCTTTAAATAATAAAATTTTTCAACACTTGTAAATTTACTATTTTCGTCAATAAGCGAGGTGAACAGATTAAAAAATGTTTCCATTCAGAAAAAATACCAGAGAATTGAGGTATATTAATTTGCGGCAATTTTATTTTGGGATAACAGTGAGATGCTATATTGACATTGTCATTTTGAGAAGTGTGACTGTCAGAGAAAATGTTATTTTTAGGAGAATTATATAGAATTTCTTATTGCAGCAAGAGTATCAAAATATTTGGTTTCGATCTCGCCCCTATCCTCAGGATCTGTTTGATCCTCTATATCAATTAAATAATTTTCAATTTCATCTTGAGCAGTATTATATTTCATAAATGCATCTTGCAAATCGTCTTCTCTTGACTTAAATTTATTGGTATCATTTTCAATACCTTTATTTTGCAAAACCCAATTATGAATTCTAGTAATTTGAGCCTTAGCACTTTGCGAGTTGATTTTAACTTTAACGTATCCATTGTGACAATTAAACCTTATGAAATACGTTTTAAGTAAATTAAAATATAGCGCAATAAAGATGTAAAAGTAAAACACAAAATGTTCTTTATTGTGAACTACTTGGGAAAATAACTCACCAAATCGTAAGTGATTTATCCTGGCTTGATGTAGGAAACTGATTTATCCGGCTTGATGGGACCAAAAATGTAGGATTTTTGTCCTACACTTATTACTTTATTTGAGAACACGAAGGACCATGGTATTTTAGAAAACACTTTCTTTATTAACACAATTGAACTTCAATACAGCACTACGCTAATATTACACAATGTCCGACTCCAATAGAATTCCTGAAATTCTTATAAACGCAAATAATTTAAGCGAGAACGAGAGAGATATTTTTTTATGCTTAGGATATGATTATATTTAGAGATTGAGCGTGTATTTTCGGAGAATTAAAAGAAATTATTAAATATTTGTGAAAAACTAAACTAACTCGTGTTACATTTTTTCCGTAACTACAACAACGTAATTCATTTTTTTTTTTTTATTTATTTATTTTTTTGTATACATCGGGTTGGAGAATATTTCTTCAACAGGATCTTCGTCATTTACAGATAAGTTTGCTGGGTATGTGCACATGCAGTTGCTATGCAGATGCAGACAAATAGGTTTTTAATATTCCTGTCAAAATTCGAACTCCTTTCCTCTCTATACTAACCTGATCGTACCTATTTTCAATCCTATTATGCATACTGTGATTGTGACTGAAGAAAATACGAAAGTTCAAGCAACCTCCAGTTTTTATAAACGTGTATGAAATTATAATTAACTAGATAATTAGAACCAAAAATACCACGTTTCCTCCATAATAACTAATTTGAATGTATAACAAACAAGCAAACGTGTTCATTTTTAAAAAATATATGCGGCAAGCTAAGCATGTGCTAAGCAAAAGTTCACTAAGGAGCAAAGCGGTACGCATGAATTTCGAAAAAATTCTTTCCATTTTTAATAGCTGTACTTATTTTTAGATTTGAAACAAGTATATGTTATAAAGCTCGTTATTGTGTTAAAACTAATTATACTTACTTTATCGCTCACAATTTTACAACCCGAGAACACGCTTGACGAGCAATTTTTTTTTGTTTTATCAAAATGTTATTGCAGCAATGTGGAACTGCGCGGGCACGTGTGTTCTATTTTTTCATAAGAAGACTTCCAAAATACTAATCCTCTATGATTTCTTATTATTATTTTTTACTCTTTTATTTAAAAAGGTAAAATACTGATACTGTTATAAGTTTTGTTATGAACGAATAAGTTCAAAAGTAAATATGTAATTAAAAATGATTTTTAATTTTATTAAATACATAAATAAAAAGTTTAATTCAATTTAATATTGTATCTCGATAGCTCAGTTGGTTAAAGCGGTACTCTAGCAAAGTACATGTCGTAGGTTCAAATCCTACTCGAGGTAAATTTTTTATTTATGTATTTAATAAAATTAATTAATTACTGATACTGTCTTTACGAAAAATATAACATTCCAAATATGTACTAACTAGCGTCGACTACAAGTAATGAATTGTTTTTGAGTTTAAATCATTCATTGCGATATGATAAAGAAAATCAGTATTTTGTAATACTGCTATTGGTAATTTAAATGCGTTCATAATTTTGTAGTTTTCAGTTTAAACTTAAATCTGCCATTCTTGAGGTTAATTTCTTAAATAAAGGAAAGTTAATCACTTGATTTAAGAATTACTAGGATACTGAAGTTAGACGTGTACATACTGCGTTGTTCATAATGACGAAAATAGAAACTTTATTAGAAATAGGCCTTTTAAGTTCATCTTTGTATGTAATATGTACTTAGATATATTTCTTAAACAAAATCATAGTTAATGGGATATTTTGATTGTTAGGCTACACGCATTACACGTTTTTTCTTATACTACGAATATTAGTTAGTCACTACTTATTGCGGTCTAATTTATACAATTTAAGATTACTTAAAGATTTATTTATTATTCTAATGCTTTTAAACAAATGTCGTATGTTAATGGTGGATGCTTTCTAATTCTAAAAAAAAAAACGCTTTGTTCAAGTAGGGGTTGTAAACTATACCGCACTTAATTCATGAAAGTTTTGTCGCTGTTTTCGAATTGCATTTACTGATTTGTACATTTGAAAGTTTGGTTAAAAACGACTTAGTGAGTTTATGAGCTTGTGTCGTAATTCTGCATTAAAAAATGCATGGTCACGTTTACAGACATAACAGGTATCGCAGAATGCCCCAAAATACTACAAATTACACACACTACAGGTTATTTGGCGAACAGAATTTACCAAAAGCGTCCTTCGTGTTCCATACACCTCTCTTACTTTACTTACATCCAATACCTAAAGCCCTACAGGGAAAAACCGAAACACTAATATAAGCATCCACTGGCTATTTTTACACAGAATCTTGAAAACCTCCTTGAGAAATGTGAGAACTTTCTAGATAACATTCGTACAATATTGTATATGTAACGACGTCGCCTAACTACGCAAACGAGACATTTTTTTCTAAGTATAGTTTACGAAACGTAACGATTTTTACGTATGGTATATCATTAACGATGGTATTTAAATTTAGAATAAATATAAAAAGAATCGTTGTAAAGGTAAAATTGCGAGAGGAAAAACATATAAGTACGTCACTGCATGCTACTGGTTTTTATGAAGTTACAATACCAAACGGTAGCACTTGCAATTTAATGTTACTAAATTCACTTACGTTCAAACGTACAGTAATTTGTTAAAGTTCTTTCATAAAAAATTTGAAGCTCAAATGATGATTGAAATTTTAGAATTTTACGAAAACACATAAACCCCATTCATGGGAGTAACATAAAAAGTTTCGTGATTGTTTCAATATGACGTTGACTGAAAAAGTTTGTTAATCAGTATTTTGTAATACTGCTATTGGTAATTTAACTGCGTGCATAATTTTGTAGTTTTCAGTTTAAATTGAAATCTGGCATTCTTGAGGTTAATTTCTTAAATAAAAGAATGCTAATCACTTCATTTAAGAATTATTAGGATATTAAAGTTGGACGTATACATATACTGCGGTGTTCATAATGACGAAAATATAAATTTTATTAGAAATAGGCCTTTTAAGTGCATCTTTGTATCGAATATGTAATTAGATATATTAACAAATAAGTTATTGCGTTTGTTGTTAAAAAGAGTGCAAATTTGTAACAATTCCAATATATGTATTACGGGTCTTTCTTGTTTTTAATGTCGTTAATTTCCAATAATTTTAGTTTTAAGGAAGATGGCTTATTAAATATGTGTAAAAATCAAGAAGCATTAATATAAAGCCCAAAATACAGTTGAATGCATAAAAGTGTTTCCAATTTAATTCCATGTCAGCATACCGTATATTTGACTTTAAACACTTGGGCAGCTTGAAACAAGAAAAATGTTCACAAGCTCTCCCTCTAAGTTCATTTAAATGTTGATTTGGATGTTTCTGTTTATTGACGCACAGAAGTTATTTACTGCTGTATTAATTGAACATTTAATGAGCTTGGTGCATTTATAGTTTAGTAGATTGTAGTTAGGCTCCCGCTAAAGTGGATGACCACTCATAACTGAGATATCATTAAGTCAATTTCGTTTTATTTAAATCATTTGATGAATATTAACAGTGATTGACTCAACTTAACGTTTACTGTTTGTCTAGACTGTTTGTGTAAATTTCTAACAACTAAAGTGAATTATGTGTAAGTTGAAGTATAGCGAATTACATAGAAAGAATTTGACGTTTAAAAATTTGAATAACAGTTCAGCTACCGTATTTTTTATAATCCTTTCAAGATCGAAATATCCATATTTGGTTCACCATTGCACTTTTGTAAAAATTAATTATTGTCTGGTCATTAACCCTGGCCTATTTTAAAGATAGTAAGCGTTTATATAGAATATACGAGGACGAAAAGAAAAGTTTCAGAAATTAATGATTCAATTATTAAGCAGCGTTGTTAATAGTTTTAAACTTGTATGTTTACAAGGTTTGGTTAACGTTTATTTATTCATTTATTTGGACTCAAAAATTCAGGGAGGTTATCTTAAGCGGATATTACGAATTTTGTGGTTGAATTTGAGTTACGAACTTACCGATTGGGCACTTGTCTACTATCATTCAGGATTCTCGCCCAAGACCTTTTACAAAAAATTCCGATGCGATCTGACCTATATTGTCGATTTTAAGTTTTATTTGAGAGTATGTGTGAATTTTGAGGCAATATTTCAGATATTTTATATCAATGACATTCGGCTAGCGTAATCCACCTAGTATCACTATTAGAGTAAATCCAAGTTATTAATAAAGTAATTCAGAATTAAACTAAATACAGGAATAGGACTATTAATTGTGGACGAGGTTAATTGCGCACAGCAAAATGTATGCGATAGCATGCACCAGGTTACTCTGCTCACAGGCTCTACTTTGTTGCTTGCCTAAGGTATGTTAGCGTTGGAACATGGATTCATTGCACTGTACCACTAAATATTCTTGAACGCACGACAGTTCAGTTTAGTTATGAATGGAACAGTGTTACAGCAGATATTGCTGATGGAGTATTAGGTTACTTGGAGAACGCGTAACTATAATCGAGATTTTTGACAATTGAACAATTATATTTCTCAATTAAGAGATTAATACAGACTTGAATCGGGCATTAAACTAATAAAAGTTTGGTAGACATATTCCTACTTCTGTTATCATCAACCAGCCAGTATAGTCCGCTGTCGGACATAGGCCTCGTCATATGCTTCCATATTGCTATATCCTGATCAGTTGCAATCGTCAGTCCAACGGGTGGGTGGTCTTCCTGGATTTCTCTTGTCAGCTCTCGGTTTCCATTCAATTATTTTCTTCGTCCACCTCTCATCTCGTTGTCTTGCCACATGGCCGGCGCATATCCACTTTAGTCTAGCTATCCTTTCTATTATGTCTTCAACTCCCGTTCTTCTACGTAAACACAGTCTTCGCGTTGTAGGTTGCAAATTTTAGTGATATTATTTTCCTAGATTTTATAATCGATTTCTTGCTCCTCCCATATTTCTTGGAGCAGATTGACAATTGCTTGCTAATGTGGGATTTAGAGCTTCCTGCTCAACCCACCTGGGGACTTATTTCGGAAATCGACATTTTCATCTTTACAGGGGGTTTGGCCATACTCTACCACGCTGGCCTATACGGGTTGGTAGAGGGTGGGGGATAGAAGGGGGAGGATTAAATAGAGGTGCTGTTGGGAGTTTTGGGTTTGGGACATGTGTCTCTTGGTTTTTGAGAGATGAAAGAGAGAGCATGGCTCGCGTGGGCAGGAGTGCTTCCCTGAAATAGACCGGTCTTCCATTGGGATCATAGAAGAGTGTCTATCCGCTACCCTCCTACCTCTGTTCGCTCGGTGGTAAAATAGAATTTGATGTGGCCAACAAATAACTTTTTTATGCATGTGTAGGTAATCTTTCATTAGCAAATACATAGAAACGGCTATATCCAACTTATTCATAATTCCTGTTGTATGTTATGTACAAAAAATGTAATTGCTGTATCTTAAATCTGCAATTTAAAAATTATAAAAACACCCGCGTTATAGTTTTTTAATTGTGAAAAGGGGATAAATAACTTGACAAGATTTTTTTTAATATATAACGTAGTAATTTTTAAATAAAATTTGGTTTAAATTGTTCATCAATATGACTTTAAAATTCAACACGTTAATACAAATGACATATTAATTATTTATCGTTTTATATATACACATAAGATTTTTATTAATTAATTTAATTTTCAAGACTTATTTATTTTCATGTTAAAAACATTTATAAGAATAACTTACTTAAAAAAATAATATTGCTTGCCGTAAAGATGATGGTTTGAAATATTGACGAGAAGTTCTTTAGGTACTCTTTAGATTTTTTAGCGTTTATTTATTACTGTACTACTTTCATTAAGAAAACTTTGTTACGGTAAAAATGCTCACTAGGACAAGGTGACAAATAAACCTGGTTTTTGCACGGCTAGCTCGGCGTGCGGGTGAGGGTCTGTGGGGAAAAGCAGTTTCTTCTCCGTAGGATACGCCATCTACCAAGGTCGAAATCGGGGAAATGTCGCAATACAAATCACGGTAAGGTTCCCACGTCAACTTACTAATCTTCCTTAAACACAAAATACACATACCAAACTGACTTCAATTCGGTTATAAACGACTTCGTAAACGTGGTAGGTCGATACGTTAACTTACATCTTTGTAACCAAAACAAAGCTAATAAGATCAAACAGCTCCAAACTGCTCTCACCTAAAACTCGTCGCTTCAACTATGTTGAGCAATACTATCATCACCCTTGCAAGCTTAATATTCAAATCAATTACTCAATACAAATCACAGGTTACTACGTCAAGATACTAATATTCCTATAAACACAAAATAACACATACCAAACTGACTTCAATTCGGTTGAAGCTTTCTAAACTGGTAAGCTACGTTAACTTAATCTTAACAAAAAAACAAACAAAACTCCAAACTTCTCTCACTAAAACTCTGCGTCGCTTCCTATTTGAGCAATATATCATCACCCTTTGTCAAGGCTTAATATTGAAATAATTACTCCAAAACAGTAACTAAGATAAATATCTATTAACTCAAAATAAAACAATTAAAATTTGAACAGCATGTCAATTTGGATAAAACGATAATCGTCTACTCTTAACCTTTTACCTCATTAAATTATGGCCAGTAGCAAAACTATCTTAAGCTAAATAGTATCCTAAAAATTTCTATAGACCTGAATTACGGCCGTACGTAAATCTTACATAAAGAAATTAAGGTAAGATTTTATTTACCTCCATGCATAAAATATTAATAGTATCATAAACACCTTAAATAGCTTCTAAATAGACAAAGGAAACTGTTCGTGAACGTTAACAAAATGACACAATAAATTCAACAATAATTACTTCCAACAGGTTCCTTCGTTAACACACATTGCATAAAATATTCCACTTAAAACACAACCAAATTTTATTCTCATAGGTCGCAAGACCAACAAACAGAATATAAATTGAATTATCTAGGTCACACAGGCAACTAGGAGATGATCCTTGCTCCACGAAAGCGTCGTGTAAGGTTCGAGCGGGCCCACGGTCTTCGGCGTTACTCCTTGATGACGGCAATACCGACTCGCAGTAGATCGCTACCGCGTATTCAACTTGATTTTAAATTAATTTACAAAATTCTCCAGAATTGACACCAATAATGTCTCGTAACTTATTGAAGCAGTAGTAACTAGATTAGATCACTTTAATAATTTCTTTTAACTCAAAGATGTTAAGGTTCGACTAAGAAAACACTCAGCAAATTGTTTTACACAACTTAAATTAGTAAGTTTAATTACAAACAAAACAATCTTAATCAGTTGGTGTGGTTGGGTGTTCGTTCACTACGTACACTTAACTTTTAGGAAAGGGGTTCTCTAATTATATCTCGTTAATCACGAAACTCGATAGTCCTTGGGTTCGTGCTACAAAAAACACGAACCCAAATTTCTATCTATCATAAATGCCGTTATTCTCCAATAAATTGAATTAATAAACGAGCCCGGTTGAAATGTTACTTCACAAAATATCCCAAACTTGGTTTTACTCGACTAATCTTGCTACTACTTAAAGAAATTTCACTAGGAGCTCGCACAATTATGAAACCCCAAATTTCGCTAGTTCGAACGACTTTCCACACACACGACTCCACGCGTCAAATCTTAGGGAAGAGTCCTTTTCCTTTCAAACTCACTTTTTCGCCATATTAAAAAAACGTTCCCCTCCATACAAATTCAATTAAATAAACCAATCAACCATTTGAACTTTAAAATTTCCACCCCCCTAAATATACGATGGTAGCTTGACTGAAGGCGAAGGAACTGCTACACCTGCATTTCCCTTCGACACGACACAGATATGTTATTGCAAAAGTACAACCAATCGCCCACCCATAGTACTTATATGGATGAAAACCATCATTCCGACTCTCAAATTGTTCCTCTGCACGGATGCGACAGTACGGCACCAACGCGATAACAACACTTCTTTGTAATGAAACTAGTGCAACAAAATCAAACGAATTTATCTTAATAAAATCCCAAATATGATTCGGGCATTAACCTGAAAATGGTATTCAAAATCCCAAAAACTACACAGACTTTTATTAATGAAATTACGTAACTACACCAAAAAAAAAAACGTAACTCCTATCTACAATGAGTAAAGATTGCACATTCCTAAGATTCCTTTACATACAGCGCGACCTATTCAAGCAAAATATTCATTATCTACAGTAAGCTCTTAAACTAAAATTGAAAGAAAAGAAAAGAAAGGATTCGGAATCTAACTAAATACATAAACACCCAACCAATACGTATACAGGGTGTTCAAAATACTCTGACAACTTATATAATATTTAATAGTACTTAATAAAGGATTCATTGACTTAATGGTTTTCGAGATATTTACAAAATGTACTTTAGCGCCATCTATTAAGTACCTTTGTTTGTATATACATTTAAACAAAAGAATCTGGATATTTCAAAAACTAACTCTAAATATAAAATATTAATATTGGTTAAATAAACTCGCGCGCGCACGCACACAAACGCGCATGCAGACGTACGCACGCATGTACGTTGAAAACTTGTAAATCCGTGGAAAACTTTACATCAATTTTTTTCACAAATACAATACTTATGGATGCTTCGTGCATAAGAATGTAAAAACAAAATGACCAGAAAAATTAATCCTTGGACATTTAAATAGTCTAAAAACTATGAGACACCAAATTGAGTTTTGCTATAATATATTTTCTAGCTTTAATACTCTGTCTGGGTAGTTGTTTTCTAGGATAAGAAATCGAGACAGTAGTATTTGAATTAAACTAAAATATCTAAGGTATTAAAAATGTATGGCAACACGTGCGTTACTCGCTTCACCTATATTTGTAGCAAGCTTGAAATAAAATAATTAGAAAATCTACTGTAAACATTTATGATTTCGTGTTTTCTTAATTATTACAAATGAAACAAGTTTGTATTAACCGCTGTACACTTATAAGTGCCATTTTGCTAATTATTGAAGTGAAATTCAATAGTAACGTGTTTCTTTCAAACACAAATCTGAATTTGTTGTGTTATGTAGTTATACTAAATATTCTTTCATTTCAGTACCAGCCCAAGCCAACTACAAGAAGTAACATTAGATCCGGATGCCTCAAATTTTTCATGTAAGTATCAGACAAATATGTCTTTTAACTTTGTAACTGTCATAAAATGTTTTTAAAATTAAATTGCATTTAGCTTACTCAAAGGCTTATCTTTTGGCATTCGTCCATTTTACCTACAAATAATTTGTAGTCCTCGTTTGTTTGTTATTTAAGCTATTTTTATCACTTGCCTGAATTCACTTACAGTTTATTTAAAATACATAAATTTTAAAGGAGACGGACAGGCTTAATTTTAAATTTTATTTATTCATGAATTAGTAACAATACATACATTTTCAATTAATCAGCAGTATTTATCATATTTGCTAATCTACTCGCAAACCAGAAATTTATAATATTACTTTCAATAATTTTTTAATCTACACATTGGAAGTCATTTTATATTCCTATTTAATAAACTCATTATTATTGTCTAATTTATTTTCTATATGCATCATTGATCTTAAACAATCACAAGGCAGGGTAAAGTTATTAAAATATGAATAGACCTCAAACAGTTTCTTTAAAGTAATTTTATTTCTCCACAAGGTAAGGTTGGAGCTGTGTTAAAAATGAGTGGTAATACTTCTAGGGGCTCGGCAGCATCCCTTGAATCTAGCTGGAGTGATTCAGAACCCGAAGGTTACTCCATAATTGCTCACTATAACTGATTACAGTTTGTTGTTTTTCTTTTTGTAGGTGTGGGTTTGAGATCACCGGGAGCTTTAAGTGGACGTACAGTAAAAGAAATAGATGAGCAGCTATCATCACTTAAAAAAGAAAATTTTAATCTTAAGTTACGAATATACTTTTTAGAGGAACGCATGGCTTCAAATTTTAACACAGGAAAAGAAGATGTTATACAAACAAACATAGAATTACAGGTATTGAAGTGTCAATATTTATTTTGATTTATTTTTTATTGTTCCTTAATAGATTGAACTTACGAATCTGCAAAAAGAATTAGAAAATAAACAAGAATTACTTTGTCAGGCAGCAAAAGCAATGGAAATTGAAGAAGATGAACATAAACAAGAATTAATTGAGAAAGATCAAGAAATTTCGAATTTAAAAGAAACATTATCACAACTTAAATTACAGTTTCAGGTAAATTATTAACTTTGACACAAAATAAAAATAAAAGAAACTTATTGATTTTAAACAATTATTAAGACTATTGCATATGTATGTCAACTTAAACCCATCAACCAATGAAATAACATAAATTTCAAATTTTTAACCAATCACATTTTAATTACTAATTGATTAGTGTTACATAACACATTTAACTACAACAAATAAATACAAAAAATGAATTATTTATTAAATTTAAATAAGTATACAGTTATCATAATGCATTCTATAGACAAGATTAGTTTGATAAACTTATAACAATAATAATAATAATTTATTGATGGTTAACTTTTGAAAAGTTTTACACAGGTCATCATATAACAAGAATTGCTATTAAGAGGAGTCGCTACCCAGTGCGCTTATGGAGCTTTCAATGCATTTCTCTGCCAGTATTACTACAAATCTACTGAAGAAATATTTGAGAAATTAATATTACATGAAAGAGGATTTTTTCTGAACAATCTCTACTAGTGAAAATTTTAATAACATTGTTGTTAATTATATAAAAAAATTAATAAATTTACGACAAATCTGGTATTTACGGTTCAATATATGGCAAAGGTTTAGCGATTTTTGTGTTTGTAGGAAATGTAGATTTATTGCTCTACTTGATTATTCAAAATTCGTTTTACATTTTTTATTAATAACAATAATACAGTGGCAGGAAAATTGCAACGCGAAAATATTTCTGCAGCGGTTGATTTATGATCTGTATAGCAAGTAGCACCGACTATTGTAAAAGCGAACCCTCTAAATTGTTTTATGATCATGCTATTTCCTCAATTATATCTTGATGATTTCGTTCTCATCCTTGGCACATGCTAATTTTTGTAGAAATTTCAGGATACTCTTGTTTGATATTATTCAGATTCACTTGCTTTCGGTCTTTTATGCCGTGCTTACCTATCCGATTGAACTGTGATATGCTTTGACTTTCGATTTTAAAATAAGTGTTTTAATTATTATTAGTATTTATAGTACCTGTAGTTTTAGTTAGTGTAGTGTTAGTGCACCCTTGAAGTACTTTTTGGTGTATAGTAGCCGAGAAATTACGGCTACAAATTATTTTTATTTACTGGTAAGTAAATAAGTAATGTGTAAATAGGTAGTTTAATTATATATTTTTCCTTTTCAAGAAAATTGGTATGGCCAAGTCTAATGGGAAAATAATTAGGAGGGTGACACGCAGGAAACGCATGAAAGGAAATGTTGCAAGTTTAATTAATTGGAGAGAGCAGCAAGCGAAAATAGATTCTCAGATAATCTCATGTAATCCTGACACTCATGATTTGCCTCCTGACAATACTTGACAGAAAATTCTGAAATTCTTCCTGAAAAAACTTCTACACACACCGAGAGTGTCCGCTTTTCTCTTTCTCGTCATGAACGAATTCAAGACGGCAATGAAAGATTGACTACGTCTAAAAGAGGTATGTTTAGGGTAAGACATGTCATCAAAGAAAGGAATTAAAAATCGACTTTTCTTTCAGAAATTGCATTTGAAGGCAACAGAATTATAAACATTCTTTATTTCTTAAAGCAACTGAAAGAAATATGCAATCACAGCAAAATATATGAATGCACTTTCGATAATCTAGTTTTAATTAAAGAAATTAGGAATGGGTTGATTTCAAAATTTTTTTAAATGTTCAATGTGCAATAGAACATTTTCTTGCAATTCGACTGACCACATACCAGAGATTAGCATAAATGAAGCAGCTGTTTCTGATATATTAGGAATTGGAGGTGGATATTATAATCTAGAAGAGTTTATGGCGTGTATAAATATTCCCTGCATGACATCCAAAACTTATCAAAATACCACCAACTTGTTTCTGCTCGTTGGCAAAATACTGCAATTGATGCAATGAAAAAAGCTGCTCAAGAAGAAGCTGATCGTGCAAGAGAAATAAAGTCTCTTGATGAAAAGGGATATCCTCTTGTTCCGGTGGTGGTTGATGGCTGCTGGTCTAAGAGGTCATATGGTACTAACTATAATGCTCTTTCTGGAGCTGCAGCCATAGTGGGGCAACATGCAGGCAAAATATTATTTGTAGGTGTTCAAACAAATATTGTGTTGTTTGTTCACGCAATAAAAGGGAACAGGTAGAGCCACACGCTTGTTCAAAAATCACGAGGAAGTTCCACAACTATGGAATCGGATATAATCCTACAAGGATTTCAATCAAGTATTGAAATGTATGGAATAAAATACAATATTTTAATTGGGGATGGGAATAGCAATACATACAAAAAAATAATCGAAGCACGACCATATAACAACATCTCGATAGAAAAAATAGAGTGCACAAACCATCTTCTGAGAAATTTTTGTAAAAAACTGAAAGGGCTAGTTGCTGACAGGTCTTTTACCATACGAGATAGAAAATTATTAGAACAAAACATACTTCGCCTAAGAACCGGAATATTAAAAGCAGTAAAACATCATAAACTAAATCCTAATAAAAATGAATCAGCAAAACGTTTACGAGGTGATATTTTAAATGGTATTTACCATGTTCTCGGACAACATCAAAATTGTGCCAGTTATTTTTGCCAACGTCCCGTAGAAAGAAACTGGATTAGTGAAATATCTTCGCATTCTTAGAAAGGATAACTTTTATTACTAGGTACACTGCCAATCACTCCAGGAGTTTGCTAATGAATGTAAACAGCAACATAGTTGAGCAGTACCATTCAATAATTGCAAAATTTGTCGGTGGAAAACGCATAAATTATGCTTTAGGAAACTCCTACCAAGCAAGATGTGCGGCAGCGGTAGTCTCGCACAATACAAAATGGCACATAGTACATACAGAAAAATGTACACGGTATTATTAAAAATATTGAAACCAAGCGAAAAAGAAAAGTATGTCGTCAGCGACAATTAAGAAAACATTTTCGTCTAAATTTCAAAAGGCAGATTCCAGCTAGCTGAGCTGATGGATCTTATGGCGAAAATTCACAACAAACTGATATGCCACAGGACATATACATGGAAGAGGAAAGAGAATTTTTCACAAAATTAAAGAAAACTGAGGCGAAATACATGACCTGGAAAGAAGAACCGTAAACCAATGCCAAGATGGAGAGTGGATGGAACAACGGCGGAAGTTGCTAACTGCTTCAAATTTTGGGAAAGTCTGCAAGCTAAGGCGAACAACAAACCCTGCAGGAACTGTCAAATCAATGCTATATAGATCCTATGTGTTATCCAAGATTCCATCGTTGAACCATGGGAAACTTCATGAAGTGGAAGCAAAAATGGAATTGGAAACTAAAATTAATCAAAAGATTGTCGAATGTGGCCTTTTATTCACAAAAATTATTCTTTCTAGGGCTTCACCAGATGGAATAATAGAAGAAAACAATTCTCTAGTGGAAATAAAATGCCCATATACGGCATTTAAACAAAATATTCACCTGACGAAGCTATTGAAAAAAAAGTTATAACTTTTTGGAAACAAAATGATGGTGTTTTAAAAATTAATAAAAGCCATGACCGGTATTACCAAATTCAAGGTCAATTGGAAATAGCAAACAAAGAAGTGTGCCTGTTATGTGTATGGACAGGAAAAATAAATTCAAAGTTGAGAAAATAAAAGAGATCGAGAATTTTGGGCAACTATGGAACCCAAGTTGGAGCATTTTATAACAAATGTTTATTCCCAGAAATAATTGATCCCAGAACTTCTAGAAATATGCCCCTCAGAGATGTGACAATGAAGAGTCTGGAAGAATAAGGACATGGAGTAAAAGGAGCAAAGTTATGGTTTCATTACTTGTAAAAATCCTGGTTTTTAACCTTTTACCGCTACTTAGTTTTGTTCTTTCATTTCAATCTGCCAATTATTTTAATTTATCTGATTACGGTTCGGATAAATCGTATATGTTATTCGAGTAAGTAAGTTTATGTGGCTCAGTTATATTTGCCTCACTTGTTCGGCAAAATAAACATTCAGCTTCCCACATAAACTATCAGTTTTACTCCTAATAACATAATATACTATTTTGATGAAAAAGAATTTATGATTAGGGGATGCTTTGAAAACAAAATTTTGGTTGCAGGGCAGGTACTTCAAATTACTTATGTTTCATCTTTTAGGACGCGAATTTTTATTATTAACACATGGGTATGTAATAATCCATTTTCCACTTTTTCCTCATCTTTTACCTGAATTACAATAATGTGCAACAAATAAAAGTGGTGCAACATTTCTTGGACACTCAATGTACCTAATAATTTGATAATTATACTATTATAACTATTGTACTTATACGTTCAGAACTATTTGTGACATTTGATATTGTAACAAAATTTTCTTACAATTTGTCGATCGCCATTGATACAATATAAAAATAGAGAACAAAATCCACTATAAATAGAATATTCCAAGAATCTAGTCTCAACTAGTTTTAAACACTGTGTATAGAAGTACCACCTTTTTTTATCTTGTATAACGCTTTTATTATACATATTATTGTAGATAGTATTATAAAAAATTGTTATAGGATTATTTCAATTTTAGATTAAAATTGAACTTGACTTATTTAATTGTTTTATTAAACCCTTTTAATTAACCCTTATTTTTATCAAAGACTGCAGAGCAATTTAGAATCATTCAAATATCAAAGAATTATTTGTAGGCCCAGATATTCTGTTTAACTACTTGGGTAATAAAAGGGATCACAAATTATTAATTTACGACTTGACCAGAATCCTTCACACAAATTTGACAGCTGCTTAGAATTCTTAAATTTGAGACGAAGGCTAGGTAGCGACTCCTCTTAAGGCTATAAAACCAGTAAAAATTAGATTAACAAAAATGATTCCGTAAAGTTTATTGTGTAAGTAGATAGAGTATGTTAAGTAAAGTCACTACTGTTGATTAATATTATAAAATGGTGTATAAACTAAGAATTTTTCCTTACTTTTATTTTTAAGCATTTACCGTCCAATTGTCAGGTTGTCGTGGGTAAAACATTTGTAGAACTCAATAGTTAGAGAATGTTCTTGATTTTTCTATTCTATTAAATGGGGCATCGATGTTGTCTTGTTGACGTGTGTGGTAACTGCGTTTGATATTATTCAGACAGTACATTTAATAATAAAATACTTATCTTTTGGGATTTTAATGGTGTTTTAAATTATACAATCTAAACGTTTGATAACATTACAGTTATCTTTCAGTAGTAATGTTAGTTAAAATTGTTAAGATGTAGTAAACAATTTTGTCAAATTTGAAAAATTCAAACATAAACATAAGCCTGCTATTAATATAACAGTTTGAGAACATTAAAACTATAAAATTGTATAAGTAAAGTCATTAAAATTAAATATTGTTAACTATAGATACAAAAACATTTGAAAGCTACGATGAAATTTGCCAGCAAAAACACATTTAACTTTAATCGTTATATGTAGTGTAAATTGTGAAAAACTCATTTTATGATGAGCTTCACAAATCACATTACATCAAAATGAATCTAACAGGATATCTTTAATAATGAGTTATTAACAATGAAAGCACAATCAACGTTTGTTTGTGTTAAGTAAATTTATAAAATGATGTATATTATCTAAAATTTTTACATTACATTTTAAATTTTAACATATTTTATCATAAGTTATGCAGTGTTGTGTACTGAATTAACATTTTAATGACATTATTTACTTATATATTACGTTAGATTTTGTGTTTGATTTTCAATGATTTACGTACAATTTTAACACATACTGAAGATAATGTTTATGAACGTTTAGATTATGTTAATCCAAAAATCATAAGTATTTGATAATTATTTACATTTCATGTACACATTTAAGTTATATTTGACATACAATGTAGACTCTAGGATATATATTGAAGGTAACGTTAAAATTTTAGGTTGATGAAGGCATTTTTGCAATCATCACGACATTTTAAACCTGCTATTGCACGAACAGCACATCTTTGCAATTTAAAAATCTCATTGAAGGAGGAGAGGAGTGTCAGCAACACAATATGTTGACGAAATAATACTATGAATTTTAGCATAGTAAGCACACATTAAGTACACTTTTTGATACTATTTTCACTAGACTTCATATAAGAAATGTAGACTTAGCAATTTTTTCCCTAAGGTATATGGTATACTTATGTCATGTCATCTTTTCGTCTATTTTGAGACCAAGGAAAGTAATGTCGGTATTGTTTAATGTACTGGTTATAGGTTAAGTGAAAATGTTACTATGTTTGTTTTGGAATTGTTTAGGTGAAGCTTATTAACTAAAAGCATCCATTCACCTTCGTTTTGTAGTAGTTCTCTTTGTTTGTCCTTCTGTTGGGGGTTATTTTGTGATGGTTCGTACGTTGGGGATGTTTTTACGACGGTCGTATTACCTGCGATTATTATCTTGCTTGCATACACCTGGCTACAAAGAATAATATTTGGGTCCTATAATCTTTTACAATTTCCAAAATCATTGAGAAAAAATTTTATATTGTTTTCATGAAAATGTGAAAGGATTCAACGTCAACTAAGATTTTAATTTATAAACATAACGTTCAGTAACTAAACTTTCCTTTTATTGTTATCACATTTCTGTTCATGTAAATGAACTTTAATGATTACTCAACAAATTCCTTTTTCCTTTTATCGGGACGCTCCAGCTGCTCAATAAAGTGATAAATGGTTATTGTTATCATTCATTAAAATTATTCTCAATCTGATGTTATTAATTACCTGTACTTTGCAATTAATTGAACTTGATTTCTTCAGTATTTACACATGCAGTGTTTGCATAAGCTTTTAAGATTTGCAAGTCAATAATCAAAATGAATCAAAAGTGATAATATTTAATCAAGCCAAATTTTATATGCAAACTGTTTTGTTTACAGCATTATATAAAAATGATTCTAATTCTATGTTAGTATTTTTTTAATATTAACATGCAAAAACAATCCTGTACAAATGATCAAGGAAATATATTTTCGTTCAGCATTTGTATGTAAACATAAATTTGAAAATAAATAAAACACACCAATTTTCGTTTATTTATACTATCGAAAGGTACTTACTTGTTATCATTTTGTTGATAAACTGGTGATGTAATGCTTGCGTTCCTTTGACCGGTGAAAAGGCTTCAAGTAGATTGTGTGACTGCTCCTCTGATGATGTCACCTTCCCGCCAACTTGGAACCGCTTCCTTTGTTTTCCTTATCTCTTTGTTATAAAGGAGGCCCCTAACTTTCTTTTCACAATTTAATGATTTTTTTTCTAAATAACTGCTTTGTATATTTACACTGTCCAGTTTTTACTTAATTGTTCAAAATAGCTTGCGCAACAAAATGCAAGCTATTTACAAACAGCGAATGCTTCCTTTTTATACATCAATAAATTCGAGTTATTGTGTCCTTTATACTTTGATTTACCAATTTGGCTCGATTACTGTCTATTATATTTATTGTTCACTATTTAAACACAATTGATTACGGCTCTGATACATATAAAACGCCTAATCTTCACTTATTACGTCCCTTTTAATACGTATTTTAAATGATGGTGCAATCCTTTTTATTTCCACCAACTGGATAACAATTGTCCTTTTTATTATTTTAGCTTTTCCTCGCATTCATACGGAAAATATCATTTCCATTCTCTTTGCACAATACTAACTGACTTTTCGTTATAATTACACTATTAATTGCAGCATAAATCAAGCTGTAGCAATCGCTTTTCAACCATCTCTGATCGCTTACTAGAGGCGACTCTTCTTGAGCGCTTACTTAGCGCGACTGACTCACAAATACCCATCATTATAACACCGTCCTCTACTTGCTCCCTTTACAAAACGGTCATCCCCGCAAATTTCCCCGTATATTTAAAAACTTTCCAATTTAATATGTAAATACTCGCCGAAACAAGCTCAAGCTTTTTATCTTAATATTAATTATGTTCAAATGCAAATAACCATTAATGTCATATAACAGTGCGAAATTCGAATTTCTAATGCCTCCATTACGCATCCATCATTGACGTCTGTAGTTCCTTCTTGGTTTTATTACTACATGTTGTTGTATCATCTGCAAATAACGTCCAATGAGTTGTACTATCACAATTTAGTAAATCATTAATGTAAATAAGGAATAATATCGGGCCTAAAACTGATCCTTGAGGAACCCCGTATTTAATAGGTAGTGTATCAGATTTAATGGAATTGAATATTACAAACTGATGTCTCTCCTTTAGGTATCAACTTAATAATTTTACTGCACGTGTATGAAAATTCAGAAAATGTAATTTGCCAACTAATATAGAATGCGAAACTCAATCGAACGCCTTACTTAGGTCGCAAAATATTGATCCTGTGTATTTACCTTTCTCAAACCTGTCTAATATGTGTTTTGTTAAATTGTGTATTGTACTGGTTGTGGAATATCCACGTCTAAAACCAAATTGATTAGGATTGAATAGTTTATTTTCTTCTAAATAATTGACCATCTGGATTGCAACTGCTTTTTCAAAAATTTTGACTGAAAATGGGTATCACCGAAATAGGACTATAATTATTTACTTCCGACTTATTTCCTGTTTTAAAGATTGGAACAACCTAAAAGAAAAGGCACAGTTTGATGTTGTCACTGGGTCGAGATATTTTGAAAATGACGTTTTAGTTAATAATTTGTGCATTATCTGTTCCAGTTTGTACAAAATGGTTATTGAGGTCATTGGACGATAAGTTACCTTGACATATCCGAATTTCATGTGCATTTGATTATTTTTTATAATATCCCACATAGCAGTTTGTGGATTATACAAATCTAAAGTATAATAATCATTACTCATTTTTTTGCAATACGTATGGCCGAACGATGTTGGCGCTTGAACGAGCAAGTCGCATTTACGTGTAGCACCGGTTCTTAAGTGAAAGTTGCGTTAAATACAAACCATAATAATATTTATATAAATACTTAAGCTCACAGATTAATAATGGAAGATAATTATAATGACTTGAAGGTGAGTGAATTAAAAATCGAGACACCACAATGTACTACTAGTTTTTTAACTGAATTTCAAGAATTAGAACAGATGAATAAAAAATTAAATGAAAACAACTTAAAATTATCCGTAGCTAATAAGAAACTAGAAGAACTACAAAAAATTCGAAGTTGTGTTAACAACACTGGTAACCGTACACTTTGGGAAATTATTAAAAAGAGTCTATCTTTCTATGAAAAACCAAAGCTCCTTATACTCGACGACTCTCATGGCCGGAATCTAAGTAGCATTATTAAGGACTTCCAGAAGAAATTTAGGGTTTGCTGTGTCTTTAAACCTTACTCAAGTTACGAATGATGTTAGAAAAAAAATGCAAAAATTGATTACATATTATGTTTGAATTGCGGAAAGAAGAGATGAGAGGCTGGGATGGTTGATATCACAATTATGGCTAATGGAATTAAAGTTCATAACTTAGTAGTTCTGGACAGTCAATACGGTTGTGCAGCAGATTTTACAGAAAACCTATACTGTGCATTACCCTTCTAGAATCTAGTGATTGGGAGTTAAATGTTGATAATAATTCATTATGATCAACTCCTCTGGTAAATTAGAGAACAGTATTCAAACTTGGATCGCACTAAAGAATAATAAAGTGATTGTAGAGCTGATTGATTTGAAAACGATTTTCGTGTAGACGACATTACTTTGCATTTAGACACATTAAGTGTTAAGAGATTTCTACTACACCATTCTGATAGTAAATCAAGGCCTTTTGGAGTTCTAAACAGTCATCAGTGTTAGATATAGAAGAATACATCTTTAAATCATCGGCAAACAATAGTTTACTGTAAGGTAAGATATTAGTTACATCGTTGATGTACAGAATAAAAAACAACGGACCTAGATTAGACCCTTAAGGTACTCCTGAAATGTATCGGAAAAGAATTAAAGTTGTTAAACATAACATACTGGAAGTAGTTTTCTAAATAAGATGTAAAAAAAGTTAAGAAATTTTAATGAAAACCAGATCGTTGCAACTTAGCTATGAATAAATTGTGAGGAATCTGATCAAATGCTTTAGTGATATCTGTATAAACAACATCAACTTGTCCCCTATGATCAATTACTTCTGATGTATATTGACTAAAGCATGCGAGGTTGGTTAATGTTGATCGTTTCTTCATGAAACCATGCTGATACATAGTTTTTAACAAAAGGATACATTTTACAATGTAAAATGATCTCACACTTTAGAAAAATTATTTAAAATACAAATGGGTTTGTAATTGGTGATGTCAGTGGAATCACCACTTTTTAGGATGGGATTAATAAATGCAGTCTTCCAAACGTCAGGAAAAGTACCAGTCTTAATAGCTTTAATAAAGATAAAGATAATCACAGGAACTTGATTCTTATAACAAATTCCCTTTTAATCAAGTTGAAAACGTAATAGATTCCTGTAGTCATACAAATGTTTTGATATCAGACGTTCCGCTACGTTACGATAAGTCGCATCTTAATAACAAAATTGTGAATATCAACAATACTTTTACAACAATAATTTTAAACAGTTTATGTATAAGGTAGATATTTTAAAAATTAATGCTACAATTGACAAATATTGCTACACCAATCATGATTTATACTTTTCTAACTCTGGAAAAACAAAATTAATTTTCCATATTGAGTATTTCATTACGCAAAAAGTTGCTTACAAGAATCTTGTTTATATAAATATTATTAATTCTGGCTTAGAATGTAGTGATTCCAGCAACACCGATATGGTTGAACCATTTTCAGATATACAGTATAAATTTATAACCTAATCATGTGCATCTTAATGCTCAAAACTCAATTAAATCTTGTTTGGATCCCAGACTTGTAGATTATATGTTAATGCACCTGAACATACAAAGTATCTCAAATAAAATTAATTTATTAAATACATTTCTCTACGTAAACAAAATCGACTTTAGATTGTACTATATTTTAGATAAATTAAAACAGTTAAATTTTCTCCGTAAACATAGCAACAACAATAACATCAATAATCAGTATAAATTGTTGAAAAAACAACTGAATTCCAAAATTTCTTTTGAAAAACAAGGTACACTTCCTATATCCTATACACTTCCAACAATAAATCAAAAATGGCCTGGAACTTAAGAAAAGGGGACAATAACAGTAAAAAGAGTAAAAAAATAATACTTGCGAATCACGATAGTACTATAACTGACTCCCTACAAATTGCAAACGTCTTCGGTCATTATTTTGCAAACGAGATAAAAACACAAATAGCTCTCAATTTTGCGAATAAAGCTATCACTCAGTGTACAGTATCAATTTGTGACACCAATAAATCTATGTTTCTATATCCCACTACAACACTTGAAATTTATAACACCATAATGTCGTTGAAAAATACAAACTCGGTGGGATTTGATAAAATTCCAACTAGACTAGCTAAATCCTGTAGTGAAATTATCTCCCCCCTCTTATCAGAAGCTATTAATGACCTCTTTTTCCACGGTGCATATCAACTAAAGTTAGCAAAACTAGTTCCTGTTTATAAAAAAGGCGATGTACACACTTTTGAAAACTATAGACTTATAGTGATCTTGAGCGCAGTATCCAAAATAATCGAAAGTATCCTTAGTGAGCGATTAGTAATTTACCTAAATGACGACAATCTATTATCCGATTGTCAAGATGGATTTCGAGCCAACTGATCAACTCAAACAGCCTGTATTAGTTTTTTTACAATTTATACTTGATAAACTGGATGCGGGTATGAAAGTTTTTGGTATTTTCTTTGATCCGTCACGTGCATTTGATAACCTGAATCTCTTAATTATTTCATCTAAACTGTATCAACTGGGACTACGTGGAAATTCAAACGAGTTAATAACATCGTATCTTGAAGAAAGGCAATTCTTTGTTAATATCGAAGATCAAAATTCAAATTTATATAATACAGACACCGGAACACCACAAGGTAGTGTTCTTGGCCCGTTGATTTTTCTTCTTTATATAAACAACCTTCCCGATTATTTTACTGACTACAAAATATGTATGTATGCGGACGACATATCTTTCATAACGACAGGTGCAATTAATGATTTTCATGTAATAATGAAACGGTTTGCAAAGTGGTGTCCATCAAACGAATTAATCATTAACATAGAGAAAACCGTAGTTATGCAGCGTTGTACTCCGTTAATGACATGTTCAAAATTAGATCTGAGCGTAGATAATATTACCCTAAGCACCTCCCCTAGCTGTAAATTTCTTGGGTTAAATATAAATTACCAATTATCCTGGGTATACCATATTGATCACTTAAAGTCTAATTTAAACAAAGCGTTATTTCTTTTATTATCTCTAAAGCAATCATTAACGAATGATTGTCTATTAGTAGCATATTAAGGTACATTTTACTGTCACCTCTCTTACAATATCATATTGTGAAGTAATTCTACTCCTGCCCATAGAATCTTCCTCCTCCAGAAGAGAGCGATAAGGATACTGTACGATTTGGAGTACAATAATTATTGCTGAGACGTCTTCAAGAATAATAAAATACTCACCTTGACTTCGTCATGTTAGCCTGGTCTATCAGTCCTTTTGTTCTACGGATTGCACTAGTAAGCTAATTACAAGTTGCTTCCAACAAAAATTTGCATGTGCTAGAACCAAATCTGAAAGTATTGTGTGTAAAATTTTACAAAAATCACCAAGCTCCATTCAAAATGATCTTGTAATGATCAATTTTGTAATAATCTATACAGATTGTTCAAACCATGGGAGCGTAAAAATTTGTCGTATACTCGTAAGATATTTTATGAAAGACAAGGGCATTTAAGTAAAACTTTTGGAAATTTAAGATCTTTCAGGTGAAACTTCAGACATTATATCCGAACATGTTATTAAAATATTTGGCAGATACGAATTAACAGCAAAAGTAAAGGCAGTGTGCGCTGACAACACAAATTACAATTTTGGAGGAGCAGCAAGACATGCCCAAAATAACATCTTTTATAAAGTTCAGCACTTAAAAGACCATTTAGTTGGGGTATAGTGTGCTGCTCATATCCTTCATAACTGCATTCAAACATCAGCAGACTGCTTGAGTATTGACATCGAAGCCATTATTGTGAAACTCTATGACTATTTGTACATTTATACTGTTTAAGTTGAACAATCATGAATTGGAGACCATATATGGGGGAACGCGAAGCAGAAGAAGACCGCAAATGGGATAGGCAGATGACGTAAAAAGACACGCAGGGCTTATGTGGAGAAGGGTCGCGAGAGACAGGGACAGATGGCGCCAATTGGGGAAGCCTATGTCCAAAACCGTAAAGTAGGATAGAGATAGGCTGATGATGATGATGATGAGTTGGATAATTAATAAAAGAGTTTTGTGTTTTTTAATGTTAAATACTGTTGGGATACAGTAAAACCAGAGGATTAGCCTTGTTACCTTCAATAGAAAGAAATTAAAAATGTTAAGAAACAAAGAAGCGAAGGATTCAGTGAGAATAAGTAAATAGGAAGTGATTGCTGTGGAAAGAGAAAATGCAGAATGGTTTTGAGGGAGACAAATAACTCTTCTGGAAATGGGTCAAAAATGCTAAACGTGGCCCAAAATAGAACGCTGCAGTGATAAATAGGAGTATTGAAATTGTATGCGACGACTGTGAAGTGGGGAAATGCTGGTAAGAATATTTCCGAGGGTAGTGAGGAAAATAAGACTGAAGAGTTTGATAGGAGAACGTTGTGTGGAATGGTGAATGAAACTGAGGAGGATATTGGATTAAACGAGATAGAGAAAACGGTGTGGAAAAGAGTGCTGAGTGATTGGAAGAGCGCGATCATTATACCACTGTATAAGAGCAAGGGGAACAAGAGTGATTGCAATAAAACTACAGAGGAATAAGTCTGCTCGGTGTACCTGGTAAATTATTTGAAAAAGTACTGATTGTTAGAGTATGTAAAACTACCCAAACTAGGATTTGGGATGTGCAGGGTGGCTTCATGCCAGAGAGAGGATTTGTTGATCAGATGGGTGCTCTCCAGCAGGTGATCGAAAAGTGTTTATGTTTAAAAAAGCTGTACTTTGCGTTTGTAGACCTGGAAAAAGCATATGACTGAGTGAATAGGGACAAACTGTGGGAAATATTGAATGAATGTGGCTTAAGTAAAGATCTAATAAACGGAATAAGGGCTTTATATGACGGTGCCGGGTGTGTGTTATGGTGAGAGCAGGTGTGAGTGAATACTTTAATATTGAGCAAGGAGTGTGACAAGGCTGTGTGATGTCACCGTGGTTCAATGTATACATGGATAAATGTGTTGGGCACACGTGTACCGATACAAATTGTATAATAATTGGTGATCTAAACGTACGAGTTCTGGTATATGCAGATGACAGTCTTATTAAGCGAAAATGCGGATGAGCTACAAACTGCTGGAGGAGGTTTGATATAGTCTTTGAGAGCACGGACCTAAAGGTAAACGTTAACAAAACAAAGGTTGTGGTAGGTGTAAAGGAGAGTAGAGTATTTACCCCGCATGTTGAAATTGTGGAACAAGTGGACGAGTTGGTATATCTGGGTAGAATGTTCACTGCAGATGGTACATTGGATGGCGAGTTTGGACGACGGGTCAATATTGGAAGGAAAGTGATTGGAAGTATATGGACGATAATGAAAAACGAAAGCATGAGCTTAGCTGCGAAACTAGCAATCTATAATGGCGTGTTTGTTCCGTCAGTACTGTGTGAAAATGAATCATGGGTATGTCAAAGAAAGCACGTGGATATGAGATTCTTGAAAAGCGCATGCAGTAAAACGAGAAGGGATAAGATGAAGAATGAGTGTATAATGAAGAAATGTGGTGAAGAACAGATGATGGTAGATAGGTATAACAGTAGGACACTATACTGGTTTGGTCACATTAAAAGAATGAACAACGCAAGATTAAGAAAGCAGATATATGGGGGTGACGTTCGAGGTAGGCCTCATAAAACGTGTCTGAATGCAGTAGAGTGTGTAATAAAAGATGTGGCGTTTTAAATATTGATGGCATGTCAGAGACAATGTATGAAGAATCTTACGGAAGCTAGGGAGGGGTATGAGGGATAGGAAAGCATGGAGAAAGATTTCTAATAAACGAAGCAAAAACCTTACTAAGGCATTTTCCAGAACGACGACACCCTAATGGAAGGATTTTCTAATGGTACTAATCTTTAAAGTAATTGATCTAATTTGGTTCACATATACTTTAACATTATTTCCTGGCTGAAGGAATACTGTTACGACTACTTTTATTTAATTTTCTTAGAGCTATCAACTCAGGAAAGTAACAGCAGAATCTAGTGCGTCTAGTCTCAATGTGAGATGGGAATTTCACAATCTAATATATTAAAGGTTTAAAACAAAAAATTAATACATACCATACAAGTACGGTATTTATAACTTATTATACACAAGTGACTATAAAAAGCGCGTGTGGTTTGTTGCAGGTTGTAATGAAACTCAATTATTTTATAATATTAGTTGACTCAGTCAACTACTATTGGTTAGTTGAAAGCCAAGACAACCTCTGAGTAGATTTGTATTTAATTTTGGTGTTGCATAAAAGGAAATGAACTTTGTTTTCTTTAAGGGTAACCTTACGAAATTTTGGGAGAAGGTTTCGAAGAATTGTTGGATTATGTGGATTTAAACAGTAGACGATCTGTCATTTTTTGCAAGATGGGATCCTTCGCATAAGTAGACATTTAGAAGAAATGTTTTCTGATAAACAGATGGCCACATTTAGTTCTTCAGAGCAGCCAGTAAGGTCACCAGATTTGACCTCAGTAGATTTCCTCTACCAGGGATTTTTGATAAATATTACATGTTCCAAACGAAACACCAAGCTAGTTGGAGCTGTGGTAACACAGCAAGTGGCAGGTAATGGGTTCAATCCCGATTACCATCTACCTTGTATGAGTTATTTTCAGGGGCTTTTTCTCATATACATATTGTGGTGTGATCACTGCATATACGCTTATCATTTAGACGAATGCTGGGACATTATCTTCTCTTCAGAACCCTAACTCCATTCCCTCTGATCCTATCCTGACCGCACTCATCTTTATTCCCACCATGTATATATATACGTAATGTATGCTGGGAACCATTGCTGTGGCTGAAGGATTGTGGAGAACTTGAACAGCCTGCGCTCCCTCTGGGGAGGGAATGAAACATGTTGCTTTCCTTTCTAACGAAACAGAAAGCACGTGACAGATTTTGAAGATTTGTTATATTGTTGTTGTCTATTCATTCTAAATTAAACGTATTTGATGAATTAGTTAAAATAAAATTGAGTTATTTCCAAATCAAAGAGTCACCCATTTTTACTAAATAATTATACATAACCTATTCATACCTATTCAAACTACTTTGTGAGTTTATGTTAGTCGCTGAGCGTTAAAAAAAAAATAATAATAATTGAACTCATTGCACCTTTTAATGTAAAATATATTCGTTTGGCGCCTACATGTTTTGCAACAATAAGATTAAATGTTGCAGTTGCGTTTGTGTCACCATCATGAAGTAAACTGGAAAAATTTTCTGCAAACCGTTTAGTTATAATCTTTATTGAAACATAGTCCACTTTACTGCACCTCCGGGAATTGATTTTCCTAAAAGTTCATTGTTAGTTTCCAGTAAGAAATAGAAAAAAATGAAATAACTTTGCATTAGTCTCTTGTTCCTTACAAAAATATTTGTCACAATAGGTATGTGCTCTAACTATCCCTTGCACCAATGACATCATTTTCCAATCACTGTTTTTTTAATGAAGGGCACATTTTCTTATTTTTGGAAGTATATTGCTTTAGTAAGTATGTTGAAATCCACATAAAGAATCACTGGTAATTATCCTCTTTCTCAAACCACTTGGAACATTAGTGGCTTCAGAAAAATCAGGTGATATGTTAATATAATTCCGAAGTACATGATTTCAGCGTTTTTCTTTTTTTCTATAACAAAAATGGGTCTTTATGGAGAACTTTTTACTAATTTGCAATAGATGTTGCTGTCTCCATCACTAATTACTTTTTCGTGGATTAATCTATACACTTCTATGGATTTCTGAAATTCTTCTACGATTATTGCATGTTCCATCATTGTCATAGTTGATAGTTCATGTATTTGACTATTTTAATTTGTGATTGTTTAGTCGTGTCATAAAGAATTAAATTATCAATAACAAACAAATTATGAACGATAGAGTTAGTATACTGTACTGGAAGGGGCATTCCTGTATTCCTCGACACTATACAAGCATTTGTATAATAAAAATCTTTTAAGCTTTTTTTGAATTTTATATAGGCAATGTCTTAATTTTATTGATAAGTTTATTGTATAATTCTACATTTAGTGAATTATTTGCTGATATGTTTATTTGCGTAAATTTTTTCATGTATTTCGGAACGGTTGCATATACATGCATGGTACTGGCATAATTTTGTATTTTTTAAAAAGGTCTCGGCACCAATGTTAGATATTAATCTTATTGCTCTCTTCTGTAGTCTAAAGACTTTAACTGACTGAGATGATTTCCCTTATAAGATAATCACATAATTAAGTCTGGAGTGAATAAATGAAAAGTAACAAGACAAAAGAGTAGCTGTAGGTAGAAGGTTTCGTAGTTTTAATATTAAAAAGATGTTGGAAGCTAATGTAGAATATAATTTATCAATATGGAGTTCCCAGTTTAATTCACTATCGATTGTAATACCATGTAGTTTAACTTTCGTTCTGCTTACTCTACATTTTTTTGAATTAAAGTTAATTTCTTGCATCTGTTAAACTGCCCACCCAGTTTTTAAGAAAGACATGCTCAGGCACGGCGTTCTCTATACCAGGCGGGAATATAAGAGTGGGGCACGTGACGTTGCTAAGTCTAGAATTGTAATGAAATGCATGCAGTAGCATATAGAAATCGTGGAGTTTTAGGCTTGACCAACAAATTCTATTTTAGGCTTGACCAACAAATTCTAGTAATATCTGTCGGAACATGATTCACATATGCCATGTACCGGGTTCTCGAAACACCTATCATAGTACTACTTTGTTTAATGTTATGAAATCTTGAATTGTATAATTATAAAAAATTACAAACCCACTATAAATCAATTGTAAGCGTCAAAAAAGTTTAATAACATAGCAATAATTTAAAGCATTGCAATAAAATTGCAGTTACAGTTACAATATCCATGAAACATGCTGATGCAATTTTTTGCAATGCACGTAATAATGTTTTATCCAACTATAAAAAAATAAGAAATAACGTAATTGCAGACCGCAAAACAAGTTTGGCGTCAAAAAGAAAATTAAAAACATTGAAATGAATTCCCGACTTTTTTATTATTCGTGTTGCATTAGTATCAATTACAAGTAAATTACAGAAGTTACACTTAAACATTTAGTATCCTAATCACATTTACATTAGAGATAAATAATGATAAGCATCGTTCAATTCTACGAGACATTATTACCAAGATTTTTTGTTTGAATTGTTATTAAAAAATATAATTTCCGAGATCAGAGTTTTGGTTTTTAGTCGTTAAAATTTGATTAACAACAATGAAATCTGTCCGTTTCTCAATACTTTCCGTGCGGAAATCGACATACTGACGTCATCGTCGGAGCTGACAGTATGGGTTATATTCCCGCCTGGTATAAAGTACAGCCGTGGCTCAGGTGGTTGTGACGAATTTGCTCTAGCACATGTAAAACAATATTTATTCTTTACACTTACATACAATATTATTTTAGTTCTAGCAACAATTATGCCTGTAAAGATTCGTTGAAAATGAGGTTGTACAAATATTTATTCACAACTTAAAACTTCTGATGTTGTAGTTTCCGTATTTCTGCTTGTTTGGTTTGTTCGTGTATAAATTTAATATGCAATTTATGTCTGTGAAAGTGAATCCATACAGAACAGTGTTAAAAAGTAGATATGGAATATTTCATCAAAATTATGGAAAAGTTCAGTTCTGCATTAAATTTCCAAATTTTAAAGTCCATTTGGGACACACTGCATTGTCATTCCATAGTTTTTTTTTTTTTGTTAGAAAAACAGTAATTTTAATTGAAACATAGAGATGATGAGAGGGGACGTACCAATAGTTTATAGGCGCGCAAATTGGAAACACAAACGGAAGGGAGGAACGCGCGAATTTATGCAACCAGTGAAAGGCGTTGACCAAAACATTAAATTACCATTATGCTCTAATGTGATCTAATATCGCGTCAATTCTTTCAATTTTCTGCATTAACTGATATGATAGGTTTAACACATTTTACAAGAATAATTTCTATACTTGTAGAGTTAGGATATTTTTTGTAATAATTGAAACAAATTAAATTCATCAAAAATATTTATACTGCTATTATATAACATCAAAATCATAAATTTTTAGTAACATTTTATGAATATATAAATATATATCGTAAATAAATAATTTTGCAACAATTTTATTTTGAAAAACACATTGTACATACGTACATACATAGATATTTAGTGACCCGAAAATATAACAAATTTATTATAAAGCATCCGGTTTGAATATAAACTTTGAATATTCATTTTAAACACATAATGAATTCGTGTTTTAATATAAATTTCACATATTGATGAACTAATTGTATTAGATAAATGAGTAGAAGTATATTACAATGCTATGCGACAAACTTAATGATTTTACTACGACAGGTAATAACTACTTTTGGGGGACATACAATTAAATGATGTGAAATTTTATTTTCGTAAATTTAGAGAACAGCGTAATGACTTTGAAGTAATGGATTTTACTTAATGTACACTTTAATTATTAATACAAATGTGAATTAGAAGTAATGGAAATAAATCAACCAAATTTGTTTAAAATAGTACTTAATATCGAGTAAAATATTTAATTTAATTTCTTTTAATTTTATGCTGAAATATTATATTAAATTAATTTTTTAATGTTAAGTCGCAGCCTAGAACACATTTCTCTACGCTAACCGGTATTTATTAAAATTAATCAGATAAAAATAAACCAATACTATGCGTACTTTCGCGTGGAACAAAATGTTTTTTCCCGCTTCCCGTGCTTCGTTGACCTAAACTTTTTTGTGCGGATCGATTATCACAACCCACAACACAACATGTAACCATTTGCAATCGCTTCCGATCACTTTTTTATGCACTAAGTTAAAAAATGCGTTTATAAATACGTACCGGCTCTTTGCTAATTTCAAAGGTTATGGTCAACACGTAACACACGTTGCCTACCCATCAATTTCCCCTTTAGTTTCCAGTTAAAGTTGCTTATGTTACCTCTCGTCTTACTCTATGAATTGAAACCATAGTTAACACGCTGACTGCAGCATCTGTCACTGGAGACTGATGGCGAACTTTCCTGTGGTGCATTGGCACATTTCACATAAATCGTTTTACCTAAGAAATATACATATTTGCAATAGCTATAATTTTTTTTGAATTCTCCATTTCTGTGCGATATCGTTTCCCGAAATCAACGCAGGTTTAATTTTTAGTCCAATCCTTAGGAAGAGAAAATTATAGTAAATATTCACATCAATCGAAATTTATAAACAATAAATAGCACGGTGGAGAAAGCAGCTTATCGGGCGCCGGAGACCGATAACACACAGTGGTAAAGACAATAATTTTGAGCGCCGCAGTCAACACCTTGTTTTGGTAAATTTTTCTCTCATTTCATAATGAAAGGCAGAGGAATCATTTGCTATTTGTTTAATGACGGAAATTCTTTATTGTATATGTTTTTTTCTTTCTTACAGATGGAGCAGAACGAAATAAAACAAACTGCATACTGTGCAGAAGCTTTTGATTTGAACGTTGGTAATACTACATCAACGGAAACAGTTAACAAACTTAAAACCAAGATAGATGATCTTCAAAATCAGGTTGGTGTTTTATTTTATTGTGTTCCGTAGTAAAATAGAAATTTTTTAAGGTTAGGGATTTTGATCAAAAATCAATTGATCATAATTTCATGTTCTACTAAAAAGTGCTGTGTATTTTGTTACCTTCCAACCTACATATACATATAAAAGGTTATGTGTGCGTGCGTGTGTACGCGTGCGTGCGTGGGAGTGTGTGTATGCCAGTATCCAAGATAACTCCAGAACCATAATACGCACCGTCGTGCTCAAAAAATGTTGGTACAGCCAAATTTTGGCTGTGTGCATTTGGTTTGACGGCACATAACCGATTGCGTTAGCAGGCTATGGCCATGAAATGTCAGAATGTATAACGGGTGCCTGAGAAATTCAAATTTCGCATCAAGTTATATGATATTTTATGGTTTATGTGTTATTTTGTAGATTAAGAAATGATTGTATGTTGTTTATATATGTGTATTTAAGATTGATACGAGAAGCTTGAATTTACTTCAATAAGTTACGTATGTATGTAATTAGAAGATATTTAAATTAAACGCGGCAATCTGCAAATGCATAAATGAGTTGTAGGAGGGGAAATAAACTGTTAACATGACTTGCAGTTTTGACCTAGCAGTTGGAGTTGGTTGAAATTAACCTTAAGGAGTGGTGGTTGCCTTGGCACAAGTGACAGTAGTATATAGTCACTCTGCCCTCTAAGTTGAGAAAATAAAGCCTAAATTAGTTAGTATTGTAATGAGGAAGTAAAAAGAATACTTTCCTTATTAAAAGATAAGAGGTTAAAGTGAATACCAGTACGAATATTGTCAAATGGGTGATAACAAGAAAAGTGACGTAATAATTTAAAAAATGTGTTTGTGCGTATCAGTTGTCATCGATTGTGTTTAAATATTGAACGATAAATACAAATTACGATAATCGGTCCAGTGTAATATATCAAAATATAGAGAACAATAACCAGAAAATATTGACAGTTAAAGTAGAAGCATTGCTGTTTGTAATTTGCTGCCAGTTTGTGGTGGAAAAGTAACCATTCACAGTGTTAATTAAAATTGTTGAAATAATACAGACAGAAAATATTAATCGAATCAATAGGCGGAAATTGGAATTGTGTTAATCCACAACAAAGGTCTAAAGAAGATATCGGGGCAACAAAGGAATGCGGCTCCAGGGCTCGCGGAATAGCAATAGAATCATTCCAACCTTAGGTCTTCAAAAAGTGACAAGTAAGATTGATAACTGTGTAATAAAAGAAAGGTATATGTGTTTTATTTTCCTTCAAATTTGTGTTTAAGTATCAATACTGAATGAAACCAATTCCATTCACTGTTTATACAGAAATTATTTATGTATGTTAGATGATAAAATAAATATATAGGAAAAGTATAATAATAGGATTGTTGTTTTGTTTTGTGCTATTGTAAAAAAATCGTTTCTGCATTCTAAAGATTTGTTTAATTAAATGAATGTAACGTTTGATTTATTTTTATTAGTGATTATGAATATTAAAAGCTGTCATACTGAAAGAAGTAAATTCAACCAAGTTACAAGTTAATTAAGAAAATCCAAGTGAATATACTTTTGGTGAATTATAACAATAATCATTTCTTTTAATAATCGAGCTAATCGGCGCAACCGGATAAGAATGGAATTTTTTGAAGCAAATGTTAAAGTTCATTTATTTAAACAGAACCTGATAGCAAGTAAATTAAATTTAAATTAATGAATATCTTTGTAAATTACAACTACTCAAATTAAATTAAAGATCACCATTTTAAGTTCTCACTAAAACAATACGAAATTTTATTATTAAAGGATTTTGAAATTACGAAGAATTATAAAAGAACCTACAATTTATTCTTTTGTAGCGAGGGTAAACAAACAAAAGGAATAAATCCATGTTTACGCCCGTTGCAAGTGACAGTATCAAATTTGCGAGTTTGACAAATGCTTAACCCCTACTTGAAAATTGAGGTGTTGAATTTACACAAAATAAATGTGTTTACATCAACATTTGAATTTTGGAAGTGTCTGCAGTAACAAGCTGTACCAATATTTTTTGAGCACGATGGTACTTACTGGAAATGTTATATTTAATCTTCATTTCATTTCTGCTAGAGCTGATTAGATCTTGGGAGAAATCCAGCGGCATAGAGGGGGAGGGGGTTATTAGTCGCAGTTTTTGGTTTTTATTAAATTATTATGAAAGAACTGCATATTTCAAAGATATAAAAATACCAACATATAGACATTAAACATAATGATTATGTTCTATACAATTTGTTGATACTAGGCGTACTTTGGTGGCAAACAAACTTCTAAGGTGGAATTATAATATACGAATAACGATAATTCTATAGGAAAATGTGAAGACATATTTTTTAAAGATAATTTAATTTCACATAACTTTTCTTTGTAAAGTATTTTAGTACAAAGCCAACATGCATTAAGGGGATTGGTCGCGGTTTCATTTCGACTATAATTCTCTGCCCCACAACTTTCCTAAACGTCATATCGACTCATTCTTTTGCCGCGTAACTAGACATGGGTAAGAATACTTAATGAAAATATGAAAATCGCCCAAAATGTAAAAAAATCAGTCACGAAATTAACATTCCTAGGAGCTGCAGTGGATTATAAAACCAAATCCTTAAGTAATTGTTGAAATAATCGAATGGTTTCTTTATTATTCCAAAATTCGTATTCGGATGCAAATTTTATATCTTAGTCGTACATAACTTAAGATGCAATTGTGTTCTCTCTTGCCATTGCAAATGGAAACGTAGGCTTGAACAGAGCGTTAATGAGAACAACGTCGCGTCTTCATAGTAAAGACTTCTCAGGTTCTCAACTGTTTTCGCGGAGCACTACGAAACTGGCTTGTGATATTTTTTTACAGTAAAATAAATTCCAATTGTCACACAATGACAATAACTAATTAATTGTAATACATTACTTCCCTATACACTAAAGTGCGGGAAGTAAAAATGAGAAGAGAAGTGTTTTGCAATAATTGGCACTATTCTGTTTTCGAACGGTATGACGTTCTATGAAAGCCCAACGTAGTTACCATACTAGTAAGGTTGTAGTTTAAAAAGGTAATAGCCCGGATATACACTGTTTAACCGAAGTACGTGCCTGTCGATCACACATCTCTGTGCATTGGTCACTCAATGATTTCCCAATTATAACTGTACTGCAGTGATCTCTCTCATATAGTTGTATAGCAATTAATGCGTAAAAGTGAAAAAACCAATTTGGCAAAGCACATATGTGGAATAAATTTTGCGTAAAATTTTACGTGCGCACAAATCACTGTAATATGAAGCCACGACCAATCCCCATAAAAATTAATTTATGAGATTGAAAATGCTTAAACTGTATTATAGATGTTTGTATAGAAACGAGTGGCTGTGGAATTTTTTTCAAGTTAACATCTAGATGTCTATTAACCTCTTATCTGACATGCAATTTTAAACATCCATCTGGCATATATTATTGTTTTTGTTTTTATGATGTTGCCTATTTTCGTTATGAACTTATTAAAATATTGTTGTAAAAAATTATTATTAAAATTATTTCATTTTTTTCAATTTCCAATTTGTAGGCTGGAATGTCGTGTGGTGTTCCACACAAGAAATTTTTTTTGTTATTCGTGGACAAACTCCATTATAGTGTTCTGTAGGAAATGAAATTGTGCTTTGGTAACAAAATAAACTTTAATTTGGCCTCATTTCATAGAGTAAATGTTTTATAACATGGAAATTCTCTAACCTTAAGTGTTATTGAGTACTTTGGATATCTTATATTTTAGTAGTATTCAAATACAGCATGTAAATGGTGGAATCTTGGAATTTTGAAATTTATCACATTAGGTATATCAAGACTAAAAATTACTTCTTTGTATATGAAAATGTAAACTTTCATGATTATTACACATAATTAAAATACTCATCTCTAATGCATTAAATCATGTATTTTTTATTTATCTTTATATAAATTTATATGTGTTGTTAACAATTACAGTAATCGCCCTCTTAATATCTTTAAAAATTATTTAAGATGTCAAAATAAATTTATAAAATATAAAAATTGAAAACGCAAATATAAGTCTGGTATTTGATATAATAGTTTGATAAACGTATAAAGCAACTAATATTATTAAACTGAGTTGAAGATGACAATTCAGAACATCATCTAACGGACGAAGGCTAACGGTGAAATTGCACCTGCGGTTTGATTTTCCTTTTTAACAGGGATCAGCGGAACATTCTCCTGATTCTCACCTGGGCCGTCTTCTAACAAAAGTTTTAGTTTCTTCTTTAGAAACTGTTTAAAAATGATGTCTCTAGTTCAAATGACCTTGTTTTCATCTTCTATCCATATCCGAGAGCGATCTTATTCACCGCAATACCTTATCAATTTCCTAGAAACGCTCTTTTTGTTTCACTTTTGGCTCTTTTTCTTCGGTAACTAAACACTCCGTACCAAAAACTCTCAAATAATCGAGATTCATAATGTCCTTACCATACCACAATTCCGCCGGTTTTTATACTCAACGGATGTGAGACCGGTTCCATTTAAAGTGTACGTTACTCTGTTCACAGCTTCCGCCCACAGTTTTATTGGAAGGTCCTTCGCGCAATGTACTAATGTTACACGAAAGTCAATTCCCTTCAAGTATAAAATGCCCTTCACGCTGGAGTTATCGAACTCCTTTCCGTCGTTACTTAAGAACTCTTATCACATGTCCAACAGTTTTTGATTCGTTTATTACTCTTTTTAAACAGTTCGTCTCATCCACTTTTGTTTTAATAAAAATCACAGCGGAATTTAGTATAATCGTCTTTGAACCACACGAAGTATGTAGCACCTCTGAACACTTGAAGGATTTTCACATATATCACAGAATTCCTCCTAGACTTGTACAGCAATTCCACCTCGCTTTAACACGTGTTTCTTATTTGTGAAATAAACGTTCTTGCCACAGCTGTAGCTTTACCGTCCCTGTTGCAATGAATACTTTTGCAGCATTATTTGGTATACACACACGCATAGCTAGAACATAGATACATTTCTTGCCTACTAAACGCACCACACCATCCTTTTAAATATACATCCATTTTTAACAGCAGTGAATTCAAAACCTTTACCTGCACTTTGACCAATCGAAAGCAGATGTTTCCCAATCTTTGGTCATTGCATTTCCAATTACCTTTTACTTTCATTTGTATGTTGATCGCACCATGTACGTACGCTCGAATGACTTTATTATTCCAAACTTGAACATCGAAGGCTTCATAGGTTAGAAAATATTCTTTGTTGTTGGTCATGTGCGCAGATGCACTGGTGTCCGCCAATCATCGATCGTCCCTCTCGCCATCTCTCCATACAAACGCTCACCGGTTTTGATTTTCCCGCGGCTTCTCCTTACTTTGTACAATTCTTTGCTAGATGTCCTACCTTATGACACTTAAAGCACTAGAAGGATTTCCGCTGTTCTATGGTTTTCTTTTAAAATTTGGCGCTAGACTTTTTGTCTTTCGCCCTCGGGGCCGAAGAATTGCTTTTTTTCGGAAGGCGCATTTCGATTAGCCGCAACCTTTCCGTTAACTTATTTATGATTATTTTGGACAAAGGTATCGATTCCCACACTGTTTGAAATTCGAAGTATTCTGTAGTTAGCGTCGACATTATTATATGCTCATCAGAAGCAGTCCGGTCGATTTTTACAAGTTTTTTCAGTTCATCATTCAGTTCTATGAAATTTCTTTGCATACGTGCCACATGCGTCGCAATATCTTCTGTGGTATCTTTTCACAACTGAAAACTTTTCGATTAGCCTATCAACACGCTGGCCTATTCATACACCTACAGAAGCTTGGTCTAAGTTTCATTTGCGGAAATTCAATTTGCAGTCGTCATGCTGTTTACCAAAATTAGTTGAGCTAAGGCGTCAACATAGAAAAGACCAAAAAGGAATCTTGTGCGCCGCTTCGTTTTTTATCATTTCTCAGCTATGCGGGCACATAACATATTGTTGATTGAAACAATAACACTGATAATAATAGTATATCACATAATAAGGGTGGTAAGTAACCTATTACGCATGAGGGCATTATTACGAGCACGAGCGAGCGAGTGTCGTAATATAGACGAAAATAAACGGTACAACTTCAGTTAGCTCAATTGAAATCAGTTCAATATCAGTTCCAACATAACCTATAATTTTGTACGCGTTTCTTTTTATCTATTCGTTTTATTTACAAATGCCGTACGTCGATGATAATCTATGAAATTTTTTATTTAATATGAAATCTAGGTGAAATGTGAAGCTAATTTTACAACTGTTACTTTTTTTGTTATGTGCGATGTTCAAAATGGAAGTGATGTAAATTGATTTGAGCAGTAAACCGAAAGCTAGGAATGACACCCCAAACTTCAGATCAAATTTAGCGTCACCTACACTTGCCTTACCGAAATGTACGAGTGTGTTGCGCAGTATTTATTTTGTTTTTTATAATAAACGTAAATGTAGAACAGATTTGCAATACGAACTTGGATGTCTAATTATACTCTGTTGCATCTTATTTTGCATTAGAGCAGGCCATGGAAAGATAGGGAGAGTGTGGCAGCACCGTCAAGAAAACAAAAAGTTACTACCTTTCGACCCCGTGCGTAACCAACGACTCCTGCGGCTGATCGTTATTACTAGAAAATGAGCGTGGCTTGTCTTACTGCAGCGTTATTCATAACCACCACACAGTTTACAGGTAGTTTGAACAGCGCAGGAATCAGCTGTTTAATAATCCAGAACAATGCAGTAGAACACAATAACCATAATCTTGATTAAAACAACACTTAATTAGCTTTGAACTGTCCGTTGTGCAAGATGTCTGCTTTTAAAATTATTGACATTTGATGCATCAATGTTTTCTTGGGGGTAATTTGTTCTACTTATCTACCACTCGGTTTGTGAGAAAGTATTTTCTTGTATTTGTTTTACAGCTGTCCTTTAGTTGTATAGTGTGGTCGCGTAGGTGAAAGTTAGTGTTAAGCAGGAAAATACCCGGCAGTGACTCGCAATTATACTTTCCCGTTATTATTTTATGTCTCAATGAGATCAAAGTGTTTTCAGCCTATCGGCATAGTTCATGTATTAAAGTCAAACATGAATCTGTAGCATGACTGTACTTTCTCAAGTAGGTTTACATCTTTGATGTAAAATGGTGAACAAATTTGAGAACCGTATTCTAAAATGGGTCTGACATATGTCTTGGAAATTATTAGAAATAGCTCAGGTGTTATGTGCGATATAAAATTGAATTAGCTTTATTTACTACGTTAGTGATGTGAGTGTCCCATTTCAAGTTTTTAGTCACTGTTACACCTAGATCCATTTGAGAGTCAACAAATCGGATTAACCGATTAAGATTTTCAAGGTAATACTTAGTACTAGGGTTATTGTTATCTAAGTGAATAATGGTGCATTTGTCTTTCTTTAACGAAATGAGTCATTTTTTGGTCCAAGATGATATACTGTCCACGTCTCTTAGTAGTCCGTCCTTGTCTATGAGCGGATTGCCGTACAACTTGGTGTCATCGGTGTAGAAGGTTGAAGTTGATGAAATGGTATAACGTAAGCGAGTTATATATGTTAAACAATATCTGGTCAAGAGCAGACCCCTGCGGTACACCACTAAGAACACTATGGAAATGAGTAGGAAGTTCCATATTTTACCCGGAATGTTCTCCCATGTCAGAAGCTTGCCTCTTAGACCACACCTTGATGAGTCTCTGAAAAGGTACTCTATCAAATGCCTTTTCAAAATCAAGATAAAACACATCCACTGGGCAGCCAGGCTCAGTTTGTGTAGTCCAATCACTAAGTGCACATAATAAATTAGTAGTTGTGGATCGGCCAGTAGTAAGCCATGTTGGTTATCTTCGAGAACCTGGTTTTCTTCCATGAAAGGTTGAATATGATTTACAATTATCCTTTCCATACACTTACAAGCGACTGAGGTTAAGCTAATGGGTCGATTTTACTGCAGCTAATTTGTCGTCCTTTTTGTAAATAGGTATCACCGTTGCTTCTTTCCAATGCGTTAGTACAGTTCTATTTTCAAAAGAATTGGTCATGATATCTGCTAATACTGGTGCAAATGAGGTTGCACATCTCTTGAAGAATACAGGTGGTAAGTGATCAGGTCCCGCAGATTGATTTTAATCTATGTTTCTTCTGTCTTAAAGGTCACATTAGATAACGATTCGTGAACCCTAGGTACACCAGTAAGATCTGGAATGGGCCTGTCCGGTTCTTCCACATATGCTCTTTGAAACTGCTGTGCGAATTATTCTGCCATCATCACTGACGTATTAATGAGGACACCATCTTGAGTTCGAAGCGAAGAGGGAAGTAAAATTATGGATGTTAGCTGGTTGGATATATATTTATAGAAGTTTTTAGGGCCCAGATCTTCCAGTTTACTTTCATACTGGATTCTTGAAAGGCGGGTTTCTGTAGTTACATGATTACGTACGTTCTTGTAATTTTCATAGTTGTTCGAGTTATGGTGCTTTCTAAGTGTTTTCCACTTTTGCTTTTTGTCTGATATGAGGTTTAGTATGTTCATATTAATCCAAGGTTTTAATATTACTCGAGCGCTTCAAAATGTTTATGCGAAATCTAGCTTAAAGAAGACGCAGACATTTCGTTGCATACATCAATGACCTTTACACCTTACCCCTCTCACGTTTATTATAATTCTCCAGCTACCTGCCCTTTCGCATTAACTATAGCCTCGTTACTGCGATTCTTCCCTATATGAAGACTGTTTTTTTGCACGCTGTAAGTTAAATCGGACTGTTGCTTTTTGCAATTGTGAGCTGGTTTTGCATGATGTAAGCTAAATCAATTCGGTATTTTTAAATTGTGGTTGGTTTTAACAAACTGCAAGTTAGTCCAACCAGTATTTTTGAACTGTACGCTGGTTTTCGCAAGTTGCAAGTTGTGATTTGATTGATTGAGATTGATTTGATTGATTGAGATTGATTTGGTTGGTTGATTAAGATTGATCTGATTGTTTGATTTGATCGAGCGTGGTTTGTTTGAGATTAATCTGTTTAATTGGTTTGATTAATTTGATTTGATTAATTGATTTGTTTGAGAAAGAGACGAGGGAGAGGAGAGAGGGAGATAGACGAATACGATCAACCTCTATTACAGAAAACGTTCAGATGACGCCAAAAACAAACCTTAATTAGTCCTAGAATTATACCTCTAGATGGCGTCACCTTTATTATAGAAAATATTCATTAGTCCATACACAACTAGATGGCGACAAAATTTCAAATTTCGCAACAAGGGGGCCACGACAGGAGGGAAGACCCTAGCACAAGTTCCTGTACTTGTCTTACAAATTAGCATCAGGGCCCCCTATTAGAATACTATTTATCGTTAAGGAAGCCACGACAAGGGGGCGCAGACCCTACATAAGTTCCTATACTTGCCTTATGAAATAGAATTAGGGCCCCCTTATTAGAATACTATTTCCAGCCATGTGGACCACGGCATGTGGCGAAGGCCCGAGAGAAAGTTCCTATATCTGCCTTGTTTTATTAACATTAAAAAATTCCATAATGTTGATAACGTAATGCTCTTCAAATAGAGCAAATTAACTAAACTCAAACGTACGTATTTATAGTATCTTTTACCGCGGCCGAATTAAAGTCGTAGGAAAACTCAAAGGCTAACTCCAAGACCAGGCCTATGGCCAACTTCAAGGCCAGTTGAAGGTGACTTTTTGACAAGGTAAAATAAGTATGTTGTTAGTTAATTACTCACTTGTTTTAAAGCAATTTTTGCATGTATAATGCTGAAGGTTGACTTCAAGGTGAAATCGCGAGACATAAATACATGTTTACTTAAAAATATCAATCATACAGTTTTAACCATTTTCATTCATATTTAATTAATGTTTAGACTTACCTTGCGTTGTATTAATAGACATAAATACATGTTAACTACAAAAAAATACCAAGGCCATCTGCTACGATAAGGTGTGAATAATACAGTTGAATCATTTTCATTCATATTTAATTTTTAGATTAACTTACGCTATCTGTAATCATTTTAATCACATTTCTTAGACTGATTATGCAATTTCTTTTATAATATTAAACTCATTACGAAAAATAAAATCACGCTGTAAAACAAAAACAGTTATCCATGTCAGAATGACATTTAAACCATTGATTAATGAGTTGAGAAGATACGCAACCTTATGGAAAGAAATGTACTTTATGTATCAATCGACCGCGTGGTGGCGCATAAGCGTACATTTATCGAGACCCCTCTTAGTACAGCTTCGACTTCGTTGGCGTTTACATCGCTCGTTCTGACAACTTTTATTGTGGTGTATTGTGATGTTTTACGTGTTTCATGTTTTTAATATATAAACTGTATGCTTAAGTGATTAGTGTAGTTAAGCATTGTGAATAAAAATCGACCATGGCAGCTCTTAGTATTTGTGTGTATATAAATTGTAAAAATACTTTAAAAATTAGAAGAGACTTAAGTTACTTTAAATTTCCTATTAATGATGAAAAGAGATGCGACGAGTGGAAGAAAAACTGCGGGAATATTAAAATAATTGAGATGGACAATAAAGACTTAAAACAAAAATTAATTTGTGAAAAACATTTTAGTTTCAAATTTATTTTGCAGAATTCTGTTCGTAAAATATTAAGTAAAAGTGCAATACGTGAAAAATTAATAGTTCCCGATGAAGGTACGTAATTATATAATATCATTTTTTAAATCAAAGTAGATTAAATTAAATTGGCTGAGTGATAAATTAAAAATCTTAGTCACTAACAATTTTAAATTACTTGAAAACGATTCAAAACAAACCAAGTTCTAGCATGTGAGGATAATCTTACCTCAAATATTGCCTCAGAATATAATTTTCAATAAAAAAAAACAGTACTTAAAAAGTAATTAATAATTAATTGCTGCTATCATTTACCCTTTAGATTCTTCACCTGTGATTATAAAAGAATTACGTACCTACTCCAAAAAAAACGACCTCCATCATTGACGGATTCAGAGCCATCATCGCCTTCACCTAAAATTAGAGTAACGGAGAACTCTTTCCTTGTAGGACATGACAGAGATTCGCGCGAATCCTGCGTCAGTGACAGGATTTTGAATATGCCGTCCTCAAGCACATCAGTATCTTCAACACCAAAATGTAGGAAACTTTAATCTAAGTTACGTATACTGCAAAAAAAATTGAAAGCAAAAACCATTCAAAACACCAGGTTCAAACTGAAAAGCAAGAACTTTACCACCAAAAACGTTGTTGAAGGTTCGATGGTTAATAAAAGTGTATCTGTAAAGACTTTTATAAACATGCAATTATTTCACAGAAAAAACACTCCATGGTCATATAATGAGAAACAGGTAGCATTATCTCTATATTATGAATCACCAGGGTGTTATAAATTTATGCGGAATAAATTAGGTTTTGTTTTACCATCTGAAAGAACAATTCAATCGTGGTTAAAAATTTCCGATTTAGTAACCGGCGCACAACAAATCTTAACACAAAAGTTGATGACAAAAGTAAAAACAATGAATGACGACGAGAAGCAATGTGTGGTTATGTTTGATGAAATTGCTCTAAAAAGAAAATTAGAGTTCAATAAATTTCAGAATATCGTTGGAGGTTACGAGGATCTAGGTCATTTATGGCGTGATGACAAAGTTGCTAATACCGCTATGGTAGTATATCTGAGAGGGTTATTACACAATTGGAAAATCCCCTTTTGTTATTACATATCTTCGGGACCAATCAAGGCGGATAATTTAAAAGATATAATTGTTACTGTTATTCAAAAATTATTAGATATGTATTTAAAACCTGTGGTTCTCATTTGCGACCAAAGAACGAATAACAGAAGTGCTTTCACAAAATTAGGCGCTTCAAGTGAAACCCCTGTAATATACATAAACAATACAAAACTTTTTACATGTTTTGACACCCCGCACTTACTGAAAAGTCTAAGAAATAATTTCATCAATTCAAAATTAAATTTCGTGGTTAACGGAAACGCAGTATCTTGGAGCGACGTGTTGAAGACTTATGAAATTGATAGGAGTAGTACAAACTCTAGAGCCTTGAGCAAAATAACTCCAATTCACATAAATCCAAACACCTTTCAAAAATTGCGAGTAAAACTTGCTGCGCAAATTTTTAGCCACACCATGGTCTTCTACAATAAGAACTGTTTCAAAACTACGCCAGTTCGACAGTTCAACGTGCGAAAATACTGCGAATTTTATTGAAGAAATTAATAATATATTTGATTCCCTTAATAGCAGAACATTAGAGGATCCTAATCCTCATCGAAGACCCTTGTCCATATATAGAAATACTTCACTAAATAATTTGGAAAACGGGTTAAAGTACTTTAGTAATATTCGCGTGTATAGTGATGGAAAAATGCGTAATAACATTTATTGCATAGATGGCTTTAAGTGGACTATTCGATCAATATTACTATTGTGGAATGATTTACAAAAAGAAGGAGTGAAGTATTTAATAACAGGGCATATTAATCAGGATGCGTTAGAAAATTTTTTCTCAGTAGTTCGCAGCAGAGGCGGATACAATCCAACGCCTTATGTTCGTCAATTTAGAATATCTATGCAACAAAATATGTTCATACGATTACAAACGGGAGCTGATTCTGCAAATTGTGAAATAGATGAAGCCGAAACTTTTGAATTGGATAACCAACCGTTGGAATCGGATGTCGAATTACCAAATAGTACTTAAAAACACACATCGACATATTATGGAAGTGAGTGCTAGTGACGGTGGCAATGATAATGAATCTATCATACAAACACAATCAGTTAGTCCTACGAATTTGGAATCTTGTAGTATTGTGTATCTAGCTGGTTATTTAGTATTCAAGCTGCTTAACAAATATAATTGCACGTTGTGTAGTGAAAGACTAGTGAAGTGCGAAGAAAGTTTGCTTTCTGAAAACGAACTATTGTTATTGTGCAAAGATTATGGAACGGAGCAACTATCCCATTTAAAAAGACCATCCGATTCTTTTGTAGAATTTGTATCTCAATTATTGGTATCGTTTAATTTCTTTTTTGAGAAAAACAAGTTCAGCAAAGGTATTGCCAAAAATACTTATATATTTTTAAAAACAAAATTCGCCAAGGATTTTGACAGTTTTTGCATAGAACATATAAACGACAGCATATATCTACTCATAAAAATTAAAATTTATGCAACATTAAAAAATGACTCTGAGAAACTCATTTCTCAAAAATTAAATATTAATCATTATTGTAATTCCCATAAACAGCATAGAAAACTACGTGTATTGTCTTCAACCACACCTAATAACAATTTCTAATTTTTTTTCAAATCCTATTTTCTTGTATGTATTCAAAAACGACGTTTGAAATGTATTTTGCAACTTCAACAGAACAAAGATAAGTTATATCCGCGCATTGAGTTTTTTTTATCGAAGTTTTAAAAATTAATGATCTATTTCATTACTGTCTCTTAATTTGTTCTTGAGGAAGAAGGACAGATGCTCTAAAGTTCTTGCCCAAAATAATTACACATTTTTCAAAACAAATTTTAAAGTGTTTTATAACTTTTTCAATAAAACATAAACGATGGACATATCTGCGAATAAAAATCGAATTGTATTCAACTTTGACAAATAATTAAGAAAACGCCACTTTAAATAATTAAGATAGTTTTAAAAATTAGTAATCTAGTTCATTACTCTCTTTTAATTTGTTCTTGAGAAAGAAAAACAAAAATGCTCTAAAGATCTTGCCAAAAATTTCATATAATTATGTATTTGGAGATTTTGTTTGAAATAAAATTTAATATAAGTGATATAAGTTTGAGCCGCTATCGTCACTAGGGTTTCTTAATTATAAATATGTATTTTTAACGCATGATTGAATACGATCAATGTTGGTAAGGAATAATAATGTATATATGTAATTTATGCTTTAAAAATTTTTAAATGATTATAAAAAAATTAAATTTCACACTTTTAAAAGAAATAAAAATGATTCTATCGACTTGTTTTCTTAACTGCTGTTATTGCATGTAACCTGCTGACTCGTCAAACAGATCGAGCATTGTCAATTAAATTCGTAAAACGAGTTATAAGCTAGTTTTAGAATGGTTTACGAAGGGAGCCACTTTCTTAGCATACAGTTTGTAGGCTGCGGGGTGCGTTGCGGTAATATACTAAGCAGGAAAGTGGTAGGAGACTAGGTACACTTTGAAGCGTTACCGTTGCGTATCTTCTTAACTTATTAATCAATGTTTAAACTTCATGTTAGATAGATAGAAATAGACATAAACACATGTTAACTTAAAAAAATACCGAGGTCATCTGCTTCTATAAGACATCCATAATACGATTTAACTAATTTCATTCATATTTTAATTTTTAGATTTACCTCTCGCTATCTATATCTAAGGCTAGGGCCTCTTATTAGAATACAAATTCAGGTCAAGGGTTCAGACCCGAGAACAGGTTCCTGTACCCGTCTTACCGGCTAGCGTTAGGAGCCTTATTCAAATTTCCCGCGGATGTCCTGAACTCGATTTTTGTTCGGAAGGCCGGCTCCAAGGCCCCCAGACCAGGCCCAAGGTCAAATCTTAGTTCAGTCTCACGGTCAAAATATGGCCCCCACGTGGGTGGCCTTGGGAATTCGTAAGGTCAAAAATGAAAGTTCAGGTGCCTCCTTTTTACTCATATTTCGTTCATTTACAAAGAGAACTCCATATTAAAAGTGGCACTTAGACAAAAACTATCTTTTGGTTGTCTTATACATAAGGTTATAAAATTGTGAGAACCCTCATATTTAAATACGAAAATCAAGCTTTGTAGTGATGTTCATGATCAACTTCTGCGCAATTCAGATCTGATTGATATGCCGACTCATTACAAAATATTATTTGAAGGTTCTTTCTCCGATGGTGTACAATCAATGTACAATGACATTCCAAATACCTTAAAAGCGTTTGGAATGGAAGGTTTCAAAAATAGATACAAAAAGTATCATCTCTTTAAATTAATAACTAATTCAAGATATTTCTCGGTTTACTTTATTAGTATTTTTTTTAATTGCTGTTATTTTCGCCAAGGACCCTAAAAAGGATGTGTTAGATGATTAGTGATTATAATCGGTTTATGAAGAATATTGTCAATTATGTATTTTGATAGTTTTCGGGATTAATAGCAGCCAATGGCTGACACCTCACCCATAATAAAGACACTATTATTATCATTATTAGTGTAAAAAATGGACGTCAAAAATCCCTATAACGTCAATTTTAGCAAAATTACTTTTAAAATCGGCATTTTTTAATAAATTGTTTACAAAAGTTGGCCATATTGGATTAGTCATTTTCAATTTTCATTTTTTAGCATCATATTCTTGTTAATTAAATTATTAATTTGAGCAAAATTACTTTAACACTCGAGATATTTCAAATTTACCTTCAAAAAACGGTTTTTCTTTAAGGTTTTTCAAAAGTTTTACATAAATTCATTTAATCGCTATTTATTCTGAAATAATCCATGTTTTTAAACTAATTTGACTCCACCAATAGTAGAATAATTTTAATAAATCCACGTTTCATACACAAATCTGACATCTTTACCTAAACCTTGCAACTGCAAAATTTTTTCAAAAACTTAATTTTGGCTATGACTCGTTTCATTTCACATAAAATTTTGTCTCCATTGACTTTTGGCATTTTCTCAAGAACTTATCATTAATTAAATATGAGACTTGATTATCATGTAGGTTACTTAAGTAGGCAACACAGCATGATTACTTTTGACAGGACGGGGACAAATTGACTTCTTGTCATTTTGACAAATGGGAATACCACTACAGAAAAAATATCATGGTCTGCTCTAATGCAAAATTAGGCGAAAGTATAGGTTGTCTGGTTAAAATCAACGCTTAATTTTAATAGTGCTCTTTGGAAACAATTAAAATAATAATTTTCAAGTTTAAGTGAAGAATTGAATGTAGACCATTAAATAAAATTAGTCAAGAATGAATTTGGAATTTTTCTCATATTAATCAGAAATAATTGTATTGTACTAGCTTGTACTGCTAGATTAACGAATAAAAATAAACTTTATTTTGTTATAACTTATGTTAGCATAAATTCGCTAGTAATAATTATATCTTCTTTTATTAGTTAAAAGGGGAACAAGAACGTGCAGACCATCTAGGTAATATTATTGAAGGAATGAAAAATATTCAAGAAGAAAGTAAAAGTTTCGAGTCACAGTTTTCAGAAAAAGATAAGCAACTTTTACTAATGTCGACAGAATTGGAAGATACCTATAATAAAATATCCGAATGTGTAAAAAGTAATGATGAACTTGAGGAACAATTATTGCACAAATCAACAATTATTGATTCAGAAAAGGCAGCAAATGTTCAAAAACAGCTGGAATTAGAAAAGGCCAAATTACAAGCCGAAGAACTACAAAGATTATATGACATTTTAATAGAAGAGCGAAATGAACTTGAAAAGGATGCTAATAATTATAAACTGCAATGTTGTGTTAATGAAAAACGGAATGGCGAGTTGAGTACAATAGTAGAGTCGTTAAAGGGAAAGATACACAATTTAGAACTTAGGTTGGGATTTAATGATAGAGAGCAAAAACATGAGTTCAACTCTACAGATGACCTATTTCCAAGACCTGAAGTGTTAAAAAAATCAGTTTTTACAAGACCTTCATCACCACTTAAACCATTTCCTAAATCTTACAGTCCCCAAACGAGTTCTGCTGTAAGTCCTAAAAATATCAGGCAAATTCAACACAATGATAGTAACGAAACTAGTCCTGCTGGTAATGAAACACAATTATCAACAGAAGAAGTACTCGAGTTAAAGAAAAATCATTTTAAAGCCTGTAAAATAATTAAAACAATGATTCAGAAAAAGAAAGAGTACGTTGATCAGATTGACAAATTACAAAACTTGGTTAATGAAAAAGGAGATGAAATTAAAGTATTGAAAAAGAAAATTTCTGAAGGACCGGGCGTTTCGGAAGAAACAAAAAAGAAGTCGATTAAAGAGAAAGTTTCCGAATTAAATCTTACTGCAGGCTGGAATCCATCTGCTGCAAAGGAGGTATTGAAATGTCCAAGTAATATTGTTAGAAACAAAGTTGAGCGGCGTAATGTAGTTAGAGTACATCCTGTTGTAAAAAAGTAGTTACTAGAAACTTTGTGGCTGTGCATGAAGACTGCTTATTAATAATAGTATTGTGCTTTTCTAATTTCGGTATAGTGCATGCATATTTTGCTTTTATAGACCAAATAGCAATAACTCAATTCATGTTACTGAGAAAAAAAAGAAATGCATACTTCTGTGATACAAGTTCCAGTCAAAAAAACCATTAAGTTATTTTTATCTAAAGTATATATGAAAGGTTGAGAAAGACAGAATTAGGGAAGTGTTTACATGTGATGTTATTTATAGATGCTTTTTAGAATTAGTTTGTAGTACAGTAATGATCTAAACTCTGCAACATGAGGTGCATTCTTTCTGCTTCTTATTTAATTTAAAATCCACATTCCACTGTTAGACTAAAAAATACTACTGACAAACTATTTAATGTGTTATTTTTAACAGTGGGGTATGTCATTAAATTCATTATATTTTTATAAGTGAATTGTAAAATTTCAGTTTTGGATTTTTGCGATGAATTGCAATAAAACACCTTATATTCGCAACTTACAAAGCACGTATAAGCCTAACACAAAATGAAATTTGTTGCAGCTAACAAATCTATTTTGAAGTTCTTACAATTTGTCGTTTTTTATTGTATTTTATACTTGATTAAATAAAGAGCATGCAAATTTTGTTTTGTGTTTTTTTTTATGTTGTTGTGTTGCTTCTTTGTGTATGGAAATTTCTTAATTTTTTTTAATGCTTCTGGTGTTAATAGCAATCAATGGCTGAAGAAGCTGTTACAAATCTTACAGAGCAATACAAAGAGCTTGTAGACGAACTTGAGAAGAAAGTTGAGGTATGTCTGTATCACGCTATATTTTTAAGTAATTGTAAATTATAGGTACTATATGCAACATTACAAGAAAAAGATGCCCAAATTGATCGATTTAAAGCAGATTTACAAGAGAAAGCCAATCGAATCGTAGATCTCGAATTTGAATTGCTTACACACATACAAGGAGTAAGTAATGAAGATGCAAATGAGGAAAAACAAGATACGAGCAAGAGCAGAGTATTAGCGGAAAAGGATGAAATGATTAAAAAACTTGAAAGTGAATTACGCAAACGCACAGGTGATTTACAGGGAATTGTTAATCATGAGTTATGGGAAAAGAATAAGACTATTGAAAAATTACATACGATTATTAAGGGAAAAGATGAAACTATGTGTAAAATGGAAAAAACTAACTGCAATACAAAACTACAGTTAAACATTTTAAAAGAGAGGATTAAAGAACTGGGTATTCATGTTAACATGCCTTCAGAGTTAATTTCTTCCTGTGATATAGATGGTAATGTAGACGAATGTAGGAAGGAAAATGTAGAGGATTGTGAATATTTACTCAATAAGTTAGAACTATCAGAAAAAGCGAGACGAGATACCCAAGAAATTTGTACAATTTTGAATACTCGCCTCGAAGAATTATGCCACTTTTTACAATCACTTCTTAAACATAAATCCATTCTTGGTTTTCTAGGTCAGCAACAAAGTCACATGCTACATGAAGCTATTAACAAAAGTTTAGAGTTCTCACAAACATTATCCAATACCATTCTATTAGATGCTGACCAAAGCTTACAACAATTAAGCAACATCACTAACCTACTAAATTCGACACATAATGATGTCAGTTTTAGTAACCTTACAATTGAAGAAGATAACTCTGTGCTTAGCATTATTCCTTCACATGTTACGCTAACTTATCATAGTACCTTAAGTCGAAGTAACAATGACAGTGATGTTATTACAGTGCTACGTCAACAAATTGCTAATTTAAAACGAGAAGTCGAAGTACGAGATGTGGAATTGGAAAGAGTTAGGAACGAGTGTACATCTAAATTAGAAGAATCCACACCTACAGAAAAATCATTTGTAGGTAATTCGACTTCTACAACACTTAAAAAACAAAATTTGACTACTCAGTCAGAATCCGAATCGTGGTCAGAACCTGATCGTAGTGTTTCTCAAGCAAGGATTGGTTTACAGGATGAAAGCTTAAAACGACCCAATAGCAATTTAACTAAACGTCGATTTGGTGGGGATGTTGTATTATCCACTGAATCAAGTGAAAATGAAAATAATTATTTTAAAACTCCACTGAAGCGAAGCACACTTGCGGAGAGTAGACAGACTATAATCTCTTTACACGATCAAATATGTGAACTTGAAGCAAAACTTGCACAAAAAGAAAACCAAATTACTACAATTCAGGTATGTATCTGTTATTTATAAATATGTGCTTGGTCGACCAAATTATTTGTCTTTAAAGGGGATCTTGAAAATTAAAAATGAGTATTGTTCACGTGTATCTCGATTAGAGATCAATTTTTACTGAAGATTACTGTATTCTAACATACAGTAGATAATTTGGCAATATGGACAATATATGCCATGATCAAAATTACCCGACACAGCCAATCTTATGAAACATGACGTTAGTAATCATTTGCTGCAACATTGTGATAGTGTGCCTCTACTAAATATAACCTCAAAGTTGAAATTTGACGTTTAATGTTCATGAGTAGAATAGAAAGGGAGGGCCGCTCTTATGAAACATATCGCTAGTAACCATTAGCTGCAACACATGACAGTACACGAATACTAAACGAATCATAATTGTAGTGTTACCCATAATTGTTAATATTGGGACCAGATGCTAAATAAAGCAAATTATTCCTTTACTTAATATGCTCAATAAGCAAAGTATTCCAATAAAGGAGGAAAAAATGGAAATTAAATCTACAGAAACCTAGGTTACTGTAGATTTAATTTCGTATTATTATTTCATCATATAAATCTACGGTAAGCTAGGTTGCCGCAGATTTAATTTCCATGTTTTTACTCATGGCGCAATATTGGAATGATTTGCTTTATTTAGTGGACATACCATCACATATGTTATGGCAAATGGTTACTAATATCATGTTTCATAAGAGCGGCTGTGTCAATGATTATTGATATCACCGTAGCTACTTATACTGGGTTATGCATCTGATATCACCTATTTTTAATAGGATATGATATTGTTAATAGTTATGCTGACACATGTCTATTCATCAGTATTTGCAATTTAATTAGCTATGTACAAATTTCCAACTAATCAACGTATTTTTCTCATAAAAGTTTTATATGAACTGTCAGTTGTGCAGTCATCAAGAAATTTTCGTCACTGGTATAATGTGGAAAGATACAGAAGAATTGCAATATGGCAAACTCTAATAAGATGGGTCAGATACTTTGAGAATAGAAAGAATGTTGCATCAAACTTTAGTGGAGATATGCACACAGTCAGAACACCTTAACTGGTAAGATAAGCTGTACTGAACGTCTGAAACGATTTGCATCGAGGCAGTCACTTGCTTTGCACATTTCCTACAGAACTTTGAATTCTGCATTATCACACATAGAAAATTCAGACCGTCCACAAGTTAAAAGATGTGGATAAGCCTGTTTGTGTTGATTTTTGTAGACAGTTTTTGCAAGTTTTAGAAACTGGTGATAACCAATTAAATTTATTGGTGATGGCAGATGAAGGTCACTTCCATTTCCGAATATATAAGTAAACAATCTTATCATTACCAGTGTGACGTAAATCCACAACTTTATGAAAAACCCCTTCATGATCAAAAAGTCATTGTATGTGGTACAGTACAACCACATTTTGTTGAAGAAAATAATGAGACTGCAACATTAAACTCTGAACGTTACATTCACATGTTAGAGACATTTTTAAGCCCAGAATTAAGCAGATTTGACTCAAATCAAATTTGGTTTCAACAAGACGGTGCCACGGTACATATGGCACGGCAAACTCAAATCGTATCGCAAGAACTGTTTCCCGGTTGCTTGATATCAAGATTCGAAGACTTTGCATGACCCACTAATTCTCTGGATTTAAGGGTTCCTGATTATTTCCTGTTGGGATATCTAAAGGAAAAGGTTTACGAGATACAATCCAAGAACTTAAAATTCGTATTGAGGAAGAAATAAATAATATTCAAGCAGAAATCGAATGAGTTATGCAAACTTTAGACAGATTATGAATATGTATCAAGAATCAAGGATATCATTTGAAACATAATTTTTAAAAAATAAACTGCACATACTAAAGTTTATTTAGGATATATACGAAAAATATCTATCAATAAATTATTATTTAGCCTTATTGTATATTTTTGAAAATAGGTGATATTAGATGCCTAATCCCGTATATCAATGTCATTTTTGCAAAAGAGGGAATTTACCATTCAAAACAAAGGCATAAAATTGTTTCACACATTTCCCCCCCAATAGATTTAACAAAACACAGTTTTAGTCAATTTCTATACTGCTAGATACTAATATACCGATACAGTATTTTTTTAATGTGAATTATTGGCAAAAAGTAAAGAAAGTATTTCACATTCGCGTTTTATCGCTCTGATGGTTTTGTTAAACTCAATCTGTCATTTTAGCATTTCGTGTATTGCATGTTTGTTTTTTTCCAACTACCTGTAAGAACGGTCAATTATTAATAATACGTAATAATATTGCAATAAGGAAATAAATATTTATTCAGTATAAGATGACATAGGGCATATCGGACGTAGCCTGATTAGCCTTTATGTCAAACGGCATTATCATTTTTGTAATTATTAAATTAAGCTTCTCAAACTAATTGTGTCTATTATTATCTGTGGTACATTTGATTATTATGTTTGATTAATTTGATATGCCCAGAAGGCTCGAAATGTAAACATTAAATTAAATGCCTACAAGATAAGGTAGGTAAAGGTAAGTAAGTTTCTCAATGTGCTTCAGATGAAAGGATCAAAAAAGAAAACAATAGAAGATCTTGTGCAGGATTATTGAAACGATTATTGAATGATCACAAAAAGAGGATTGAGCTACCGAGGTGTTGTCCGACATGATAACATTGATCATGGAAATTTTTTGGAATTTCCAAATTTGATCCTTTACTTCGAAGTCACATCTAGAAGGTAGTCGATCAATGCAAAGCAATTCATGAAGGTCACCAGTCTAGGTACTCTGGTAACTTTTCTGCCAAAAACCACAGTTATTGCTATTATGACAACTATATCTAATATGATAAAATATAAAATATGTGAGGAAATTAATATATATATTACGATTTTTGTTGATTATGCAGCATCCCGAGGTGAAAGTCTTGGTTTAAAAGTCTCAATTTCTATAAGAATAATTTTTTATTTTTCATGTGTAAGAAATATTAAATCAATAGTGCCATTGAAACGACTAGTTGACATGAAAAAATTTGAAAATTGTGTTGGTTAACAGGTACTTCCGGTGGTCCTACATGTCCCAAAACTTGATACAAACCGATAATTTTGCCATAATAGCCATATGCCAAATTTGATCACTCCAGCTCAAACGGTCTCAATGCAATTAGTTCACATGCACACATACAGACATACACAGACGGTATGCCCAAAAAAGGTCAAAATTAATTCAGGGACTTCATTTTTTTGCAGCTTACAGCTTTCACTCTCGAAAGAATGTTTATTTCTGAGATCCTCTATAAAGACAACAAATTAAATTCAACTCATGTAAATTGATACCATGCTTTAAATATTCAATTTCTGTAACTTTGATTTTATTACAAATTACAAAAATTTTTTTAGATGGCCTACTACGAGTCTGATAGTCTACTCAAACAAGAACAAGAAAAATTAGAAAAAGTGACTACTGAAAATGCAGAGTTAAATACAAACCTTGCAGTTATAACAAAGCAACACGAAGAGAGGATAATAGATGTGGAAGAATTAAAACTAGAACTATCACAATTAAACACACAAATGACGGAAACTAGCAGAGAATTAGAGGAAACGAAGATTGAAAAGTGGAAAGCTGAGCAGAAAATAGCATATTTAGAAACATTAGTTAAAACACTAGAAGACTTTAAACGTAACATACATTTAACTTATGATTCAAAAACTAAACATATGCAAAATACTTTGAATGAAATGGAAATTGAGAAATCAAAAGCAATTGAAGCAGCTAAACTTTTAGAAAAAAAAATATTGGAAACTACAGCAAATTTAGAAAGAGTGGAAGGTGAATTGCGTGATATGTATGATCGTGAAGTAATCATAAGGCGTGAATTGGAACATAATTTTCAAGATCGTGAAGCTAGTATACGGCGTGAATTGGAATATAATTCTCAAAAAAGCTATGTTAGTGCAGTAAATAAATTCGAGCAACAAACAGCTGAATTGAAAGAAAGATATGAAAAAGAGTACGTTCCTAGAGAAGATCTAGATCATAGTAAATCAGAAATTTCAAAATTAGAACAAAATATTGAAGAATTACAAAAAATTATTTGTGAATGTAATTTAAAAATTGTTGTATTAGAAGAGAAAGTCAACCAATCACTTAAACACTTGGACAATGCGACCCTTCAAAATTCTGAACTCGTACTAGAAAAAACAAAACTCAAAAATGATAATATGTCTTTGGATTCCAAACTAACAAAGGCATGTGAAAGAGAAGTGGAGCTGAGTAAAGCATTAGACGAGATGCAAACTAATTATAAAGTACAATTATTAGAGCTAGAGCACCAAAACTTAATTCTGGAATCAAGATTAAGTAGCATAAATAGTGCACAACTAAATGAGAAGCAATTATTTTCACTTTCATTACCAAATCATTTAAATTTGGAGAATGGAGTATTTAGTACATATAGACGTCAGATATCTGATCAATCAGGTTATGTATCAGAGGAATTACAAATAAATCAAGGTGATGGTCCATTAATGAATGCACTTAATGTTTTGGATGGGATTGACGATGGAGACCGTTTGCACGCAACATCACCAGATTTGGGAATTGAAAGTGATCAAGGGCGTTTTTCAAGCTTAGAAAATAATAGTCTTTCTAGACCATTTTTACCTTCACTCGAAATTGCACAGACGATGAACAATTTGTTAGATACTGCTGTTAATCCTTCTTGTCGTAAGTTTTTACTATTTCTCAATCCAAACTATAAAATTTATTTAATTGTGGCATAACGTAATATAATTTTTACTTTCAGTTAATGATGGCTGCATTCAACGAAGAGAACAAATTACAAATGAAAATGTCGATCTTCGTAAACGTTTACTTCGAACTAGACGTGCATTAGAAGAAACATTAACAAGGTTAACAGTGGCAAATAAACAAAAGAAGGAAGTGGAAAAATCTATTTGTAAACAAATTCATAAAACCAGCCAGGTTCTCCGTAAAGCAAAAGCAAATTTAGATTCTGGTTCTGAAACATAATTTTAAGTATTAAATGTGACGATGATTTTTTATATTTTATTGTATAGACAAAATATAAGTTGTAATGTAGGTACGTTATGTATGGTTATATCAAATCAAAATGTGATACCCTGTGTCTTGTTGTGCCAAGCCTGTACAAAGTGTTATCTTTGTAAACTTTGCCATGTATGTATTTTTTATTTATATGTAAAGGTAAGAAAGGTATTAGATAATGTAAATGTCAACTTAATGATAGAATAAAATATTTTTTTACAAATTTACACATGGATTTTATACCTTCTTCATGGTTATAATACAGGATGTTTGAAAAATGTTTGTGCAGACTAACAGTAAATTTCCTCTCCTTAAAATAACACAGAAAGCTTATATAAAGATATGTCCAAAACTCAATTGTTTTGGAGGTACAGGGTGTTTTTAAAAATCAATCATTTATAATACAAAAAATGGTATGTGCTTCAAATTCTGTATAGTTAATTAAAATTAAATTATCCTAATTTTATGATATAATGTCATTTTTCAATTAAGCAGTAGAAACTGTTTTAACCCAAACTTCTGTGCCAATGAACAAAATCGTCGATTCTACCTAAATTTAGAATCTCTCATACTTTTTCTTCAAAAAAGTACCCTTAAGAGTATTGTACAATAGGACCATTTTTGTAATATTTGCATTTTAAGGTTTTGGTACATCTGGCATCTCAGAAGATTTTTTGCTACTTTTGGAATTCTGTTGCCTACAGGCAGATGTCATTTAGATAACACCAAGTAATAATTGGGAGTGGATTGATGTTCGAAACCTTGCCCACATTATTTAATTATGAATATTTAACAAATGGTTACCATAAATGCCATCTTCAGACCTTGAACTATTCTACAAATTGACGTCAAACATATTGAAAACTGGTAAATACTTGCAAATAACTTTGAAACTTAATTTAATGACAATACAGGAAGAATAGTGTTATAAAACATTAAAATGCTTACAAAGCAAAATCGAAATAGTTAAACTAGTAAAAGGTTGTTTAAATATTTTGTCCAAATACGTACGTAGACACATATTCAGATTTTGCTTAATTTTCATTTTGCGATTTTATACGCAAGAAAACAGATTCACCTAATGGCTTGTGAATAAACTTCTCCTCTTGCCAGTAAAAACATATTTGCCATGCTGTAATGTAATAGTATTTTACACACCACATGTCTCCTTGAATCCAACAAGTCCCTACCAACTACGATACAGTGTACAATGCAGCATCACTTCGGTGAGTCTGCATTCATACTGACGCAATTGTCAGGCCCTTGTTCCAACTACCAACCTCAAACCTCTATCTTTGTCCTGTGTCATTAACCTCCCCGAGGAGACCCTTGAATACATAAACATCCAAAGTAACCAAGTGATATGAAATCATATCCAAAACTACGAAAGAACCTACTTCCTTTATCCGTCTTATTACCCTTTCCCGATCACCCTAAACGTCATTTTATCTAAAGGTGTCACGTTGTTTGGTGGGCACTTTCCATATTTCCGATGAGTGTCCTACCCGAACTTTCAATAATTAGTTGAAATTAGGATAAAGGGTTTTTTTCTTTCTTTTTGCTTTATCTTAGATAAATAATAACAATGTTCTGCTGCAAAAATAGAGCAGACGGGCGGCCTTACTACGATGACGTTTGCTGCTTGAATGGTGGTGTTACCGATGTCGTGCAAAATAATGGCCGGTAGCTACTGTACATTTTATGTTTGAAATCGAGATCGCGGATGGTATTCGTATTTAACGCTTTATACTAGACTATTTCTACAGGAAATAATCGTCAATCTCCTGGAATCTGGTTGTGGCAAAAAAAAATACTTTGTAATGTTTTTAATATAAAATGGTACAGGGTGAATTTATTATCTCGTGAAGAATTCAACAAGGTGTTTAAACCTTCAGGAGAGATTAATTTACGCGAATAAATTATATTTTACACAGACGGGCCTGAAACTTTTAAGTTTTATGTATTCTGGTATTAGATAATAATTCAAACAGGAATATTTCTTATAATATTTGTATTTAATAAACCATTCTGATGATTCAGAAATTTTATAATCGACTGCGATTTAGGCTGTCCAACAGAAGTTGTTACTGTCCTACCTAACAGAGACTGTATGACTCGCTTAGTCTCGGCCCACTCTCAAAGTTTTACATCAGGGTTCTACCTTCGATCCAATACTTTGCCTAATTTTCACACACGATATTGCTTCTGGAATATCCTTGGTTCATTTTGACGACGACAATGCCTTCTGGGTAGATAATCGCCCTTCTTATATTACCTCCGATAGGAAAATACTGTTATGCATTAAATTCGTGCTAAGCGTTGTGTAATGATTATAAAAATAAGCAGGTTGCCAAACTAACTCATTGGAGAAGACATAACCTACGACCTGTACTTTGCTAGAGTACCGTTGAACTTATTCATTCATAACAAAAGTTTGTAATAATTGATTTCTTAATGTTTATGTAATTTGTTACTTTATTGAGTTTACTTGCTTCAGCGTTATATATTCAGTATTTGCATAAACTTCTAACTTTCGTAATGGCTAATAAAGAAAATAAATCGAACAGTACATATTTTTAATTAAACTAAAACTCGAAAAAATGCAAAAATGCTTTGTTACCATAATATATGAAAACATTTCTATTATTATATTTCGTATTCTTAAGAGCTAACGTGCACAAATAATTTTTATCAACAGTGAATGGAATTATTATTAATTTTATTAAATACATAAATAAAAAGTGTACCTCGAGTAGGTAAACTTTTTATTTATGTATTTAATAAAATTAATAATAATTTTTAATTACATATTTACTTTTGAACTTATTCGTTCATAACAAGTGAATGGAATATTTACAGGGTGTTTTTAAAAATTAATCATTTATAACAAATAAATCGTATGTGCTTCAAATTCTGTACAGTTAATTAAAATTAAATTATCCTAATTTTATGATATAACGTCATTTTTCAATTAAGCATTGGACTGGACGCGGAAACTGTTTTAATCCAAACTTCTGTGCCAATGAAAAAATCGTCGATTCTACCTAAATTTAGAATCTCCCACAAAACTAAATGTGACGGGAATCGTACACAGTCGGATATAATCGAGCTGCGAACACTGCGTCACCTACAAAAAAGAAGAAACTGAAAACGAATATCCAGAATTCAAGAAAAGTCTCTATTTTTTTTGTCTAGGTTGTTTACCATCAAAACCATGCGCTGTTCACTCCTTTAATAAAATTGGTATTAAGTTTGGTTCCAAACCCCATAGTTATGTATCACGTCACCGAAGGCGCTGGTGACCCTGTAATTAGTGTCTTTAGTCATTATCTAAAACGATTCCTCAATCAACGCTTTAGTCAAGCAACATTTAACTACCATAATACACTAAGGCCCGGTGTTTATTTAACCTTATTATTTCTGTTAAAATGATGTAAAATGCATAGATAAGTGAGGGGATAGATACACGACTCCTACCATTCGCGCCGTTTTAATAAATTAGATGTGTATTACGTCACCTGAGCACTAATGAAGCACAGGCGGGAATTAAAAAAATTCGTATTCAAATGCTTATTGTGAATGTATAAGAACTGGGCCATTTGCACCACCTCAGTTTAAAACCGAGGTGGTGCAAATAGGTCTAAAAGTATTCAAACATTTAACCACAGAATTTTCTGTGATTTAACTTCCATAATATTGTATTTACTAACATAAGTAGGTATATGAATTCGAATATACATTTTTTTACGTCACAATAATGAAAAAGTGTCTAACTACAATTTTTATTAACTTACACTAAATTCGTCAAAAGTAAATTAACATTATAAAAGTAACAAAATTTAATCTTTTCAAACACGTATTTATATTTATTTATACAATACTTTGTAAAATAAGCAATTTGACATACACGTATCAGTAATAATAGTTTTATCTACTATCAACATGTAATGTCAAGTTTTACATTTAATGACATATCGTAATGTCTTACTGTACCGCACTAGTGCGCATTATTTCGGTAAAGTATAAGTGAGAATAAAATAATTACTAAAATAAAATCTAACAAAATTTAATAAACTATTTATTATAAACATTAATAATAAAATTCTTGCAATTAGAAATCTTTAAACCACTACAACACTAACGTTGTCCACATAATTGAAAATTTGAGTTTGATTAAACTTTACAATGACAATTATATAATACGCCTGCTTAGATAATACCATTCTTAATACATTTCGCTGATTGAGTTACTTATTTCTCTATGTACAGCGCATGATCAAAACTGTCAAACATAATTGATAATGTGTGCCTGAGGCTTAAGTAAGGTTACGCTAAAAAAGATACATGTTTACAAAACTCTCAAACTACAAAATTGTGGGAAATTCTATTTCTATGGTTTAAAGTTGTATGTCTATACACCGACTCGAGGTACTAGTAAAACGTCAACTACTATTGATCACTTTTTTACAAAGCTGCCTGAAAGAGATATAATATAGACGAATTTATTCGACTGAATACATTAATACATTTATTTCATTTATCTCTTCAGAAAGTTGGCAAGGTGTCTATAACAATAACACTGTAAACCAAAAATATGATAGCTTTTTTAATGTATTTCACTATTACTTCAACTATTCATTTCCTAAGAAAAGAATTACATTAAAAACTACTTCCCATAATTTGGTTACTAGCGATATTAAACAGTGGGCAAATCATATTAAACTCCTATATCAAATTTACAAAATAACTGCTTCACCTGAATTTGAAAAGAAATGGTATAAGCCTTATGTTAATAACTAGAAATACTAATAGAAGAAGCTCACCTGCACATGGTTCAAAGGACCTCCAGGTTCTAAGAAAAGAATTACATTAAAAACTACTTCCCATAATTGTTGAGTCCTAAAGTAATATAGAAATAAATTTAAGATAAGGTACTAATAGTATTCCCCAATCATTAATATAAAGTAATTATTTGCTAAATTTACCCAGTTATGTAACCAACAATAGCATTCTTTCACTATTCAAATACCTCTGACGTACTTGGAAAAACCCACTAATTAGCTAATTACGTAAATGGTGTGCGGTGTTTGAAATTCAAATGAGATGTTTTAAGGCGTGTAATTAGGTCGAATTTTACAGTATCTTAATCAAATTCATAAACATATTTTTAATTACAATCCAATTTTTAAATCACCAAGTTATGTAAAAATAAATTTAAGATGTTAATCTGAAACCAGCTTCTATTAATGCACCTTGGTTAAAGATATTGATTTAATAATATTTAAATGAAAACATAAACATAGTTCTGATATTAAAAAACCCGCGGCTAATGGACACACGCACGCACGCACCCACACACCCACACACTAACACACACACACGCACGCACACACGCACGCACGCACGACACACACACACACACAAACACACAAACACACACACACACACACAAAATCATGCTGTATCCAACATGCAGTGTGGACGGCAGGATGTTGGTTCGTCCGGAGGCTTCTTCCATTTATGTAGAAGTACTAGCCTCTGTAGCTTCCGTTTCCAGACAAAAGTGCCCTCTTCAAGGCATGCGTTGTAGACCTCCAAAAACAGCGTAGGCGCTGCCTTGACGTTTACCTTCAATACGATGTTTGGAATTCCATCCAGGCCAGGAGCTTTTATACTCCCCATTCTACCTCCATCAGCTGGTCCTCTGTGATTGGCGGGACCTCTTCTACCTTGTACTGTTCTGTCAGCTTCATTTGTTTGGGAAAAAGCGCAGTAATGATGCTTCCTAGACTTGCTTTTTAAATGGGCCATGACCACTTTATACGGCCTGCCCCAAGGATCATTCTCCACCTTATTGTTAGTGTTAGTCTTTTGTGTGTTCGTGTGCGATCTTGTGTGTTCGTGAGTTTCCGTGCGTTCGTGTGCCCCCTTGTATGCGTGTTCGTGAGTGTTAGTGTGTGTTTTCTTGTGTATTCGTTTGAGTCGATTTGTGTTTGTGTGTGTGTGGGTGTTTCTGTCCATTAACCGCGTTTCTTTAATACCAAAACTATGTTTATGTTTCAGATCAACATCTTAAATTTATTTCTATATTACTTGGTGATTTAAACATCGGTTTGTAATTAAAAAATCTGTTTATGCATTTGATTAATATACTACACAGGTTTTAATAAAATTCGATTTAATTACAATCCTTAAAACACGGCACACCTTTTACGTGATTATCTAATTAGTGGGTTTTTCCAAGCACATCAGACGTATTTGAATAGACAAAGGACAACTTTTGCAACTATGGAAATCCAGAAAATAGTTACTTTATATTAACGATTGGGGAAAACCGTTAATTATTTTATCTTGAATATATTTCTATATTACTTTGGGACTTAAATTTGGGTTGTAATTAAGAAGTGTGCGTATGTGCGGCTGGCTATCCTCCAGGGCTGGACTACCAAAAAAGCACTTAATACTGCCAAAAGGACCCTAATTAAGGGGCAAGGATCATAAATACTTCATCAAGGGGTTAGAATGACGCCTGAAAAGACGCCGGCATTTAAGATGAAGTAAGATACATTAAACGTGTCTGAGGTTGACTACCTCCAGGTGCTAGAATTAAAAACTACACCGCGCGCATGCGCCGACTTCTCAGCAGGTTTACCTGGAGCTTCTTTGTAACTAACTTCAGGATCAATTCGATTTCTCAATGGCGTTATCTGAAGGTCCCTTGAAGCATGCGCAGGTGAACTACTGGTAATCCTTTCAACAGAAAGAAATTTGTGTTCAATATGCATGCTACTAGTGACTAAGAAACAATCCTACAAGCTATGGCAGATAGATTTGCAGAGACACATCACTGTACACAAGCTCAAACGACAAATCATTACTAATTTTTTCCGATCACACCTGCTGAAATCAGTAACATATATAATTTCTAATCTGCCAATTAAGCAGTCATCAGGTCTCGATGAAATTCCTTCAAAAGTAATAAAAGCTACAAATTTTTGTATATCACAACCATTAAGTGACATTATCAATCTCTGCCTTTGATGTGGAGAGCTTCCTAAATCACTAAATAATAAATCAAAACGTATGTCATTATGTATGTTTGTAAAAAGGAATTCTAATTTATTTAGTAAAAATTAATTATTGTGTAATGACTACACATAACAGGGATAACTTGGGTGCACTGTTACACAGAGCAGTTATGTTTGAAAAAGGTCCTTATTATTCGTGCAGTCTATACAAAGTATTCCGTCAGAGATACAATTTAAACAAGCTCTCAAACGACAACTAATTTCATTATCGTTGTATAATTTAAATGATTACTTAACAACTTGCATATTTCTCTTTGTAATTGACTATGCTGATGTTCATTGTTTTTGTACGAATTGTAATGGCAATAAATTATTATTATTATCACCTCACAATGTATGTGTATAGTTTATGATTAAAGTGAATGAAATGTTTAACAGCATCTATATTTTGACATCTGCGCTAAAAGTGGATTTTATTGCGATCAGGGATGTTTACAAAATGATATGAAAATGTAACTTTTCACCATTACTATAATATAATTAAAATACTTAGCTTTTGGATTTTTCTATTTACATTTTACATACATATATTAGATGTTACAACATCTCAAGCAATTCTTATCGATATTACTAGTTACTGAGGACGATAACTGTAATTTTCACCAAATTGTATAGATTTATACAAAATGTAAATAGAAAAATACACCATTAAAAACTCTAAATCTAAATATTTTAATTACGTTTACAAAGTGAGTTTTCAATACTCTCGAACAATTCTTTTAAGATGTAAATCATATAAGATTAATGTGCAAAAAAAATGTGTATAATGGGTTCAAGCTTTTGTGGTTTCCCTCCAAAACTATACATAATTTCAGGTAATTTAATTTTCCACAAAAATTGAAATATAAAATGTTTACTCTTAATTGTTCACACTTTTTTTTTTAAAAATGCTGAAAAAATTCTATTCTATACTTATTACTAATTATATATTATATATATATATATATATATATATATATATATATATATATATATATATATATATATATATATATATATATATATATATATATATATATATGTATATCTGTGTGTGACCATAATTTATGTGCAACGAGGAAATTTAATAGATATTTATGTATTAAGGGCATAATCAGAAGATTATGGCTCGAGGGAATGTTAAAAGCCCGACGTGAAGCGGAGGGCTTTTATATTCCTGAGAGCTAATAATCTACAATTATGCCCGTGGTACATACAATGTTTTATTTTATTTTGCACCATGAAACTGGAACAAAATATTAAAAAGATTCAGTATTTTCGGCAAGTTTTTAAATGCAAATGCAGTGAAATAAAGTCGACAGTAGGCTAATTTGTTGTTACTAAGATACTGTGATATTGCTATTATATATCATGTCATGTGTTTGCTGCCAATCATGCTGCTTAGCATCAATGACATTTCCGTGCTATAAAGACCACATTACGCCCGCATTTGGAGGCGTATAAAGAACATTATGGTGGCAAAATAAAATAATAGTAGATTTCGCAACTAGTGCGCTGTTTACACATTTCTTGGTGCGAGGCTGTTCTTTTTTACCCGAGGCGTAGCCGAGGGATAAAATATATGGCCGAGCACCAAAAAGGTGACAGCGCACGTGTTGAATACATTTTTGTAATCGTTCACATAAAATTAGAAAAAAATTAAATTTTGAAATATTTGTTGACAAATGTCAAATTAAATACATAAATAAAAAAGTTTATATATTTAGTTATATACCACTTTTCTCTTTATGTATTAAAAGTAACGATTACAAAAAAGTACTTTATTACATCGTTTTACTTAGAAAAATATAAATCAAAGGAACCCTGGATGTATGACAGAACACTCTAACAAACAAAATACACCCATGTACCTTACAAATAATGGATAAGTATGATAGATCTGGAATTTATAAGATTAATTGTAAAAAATGAAGGTATATAAACTAAATATGTAAAATATAGCCTAAATTAGTTTGAACCATCATATAGTAGTTTTTAATGAAACATGTAAATAGGTAACTTGATTACTATGAAGGTTTAGAGATATTCAAAAACATACAAATTCTAATGGATATGGATGATCACTATTAGGATTAATCTTTCATAATTTCACATTCACCAGATAATTAACGAAGCATTACATGTCCTCATCGACTGCTGATGACGTTAGCTTAGCTATTGAAACATGTTCAGCGTTATTAATTTTATGTGGTACGTAGGTGTACTCTGTTAACAGGTTTACCAATAATCTACATGCGTCATAATTTTTCAATTGTATACATACTTATTTGTCAGTAGTGAAAAGCTGGACATATTTCGAATCAGTACCGTCACCCCCTAAATTAGTATGTATGGTCACTTTAATATATGCGACTGTAAAAACATGATTTTTGTTAACGAAAAAGTTCTCAAAATCAATATTCGGTTATTTATTATTAAAAACCATTATACATGCAAAATTTTTTATATTGACACCTAAAGATCTACAAAGTGTATGAGATATTGCCATGTACAAAACTATCTTACAAATTGTAAAAAAACTTGAAATGTAAAGCCTTCAGACATCTCATCAACCTAGATTCGACATTCTGACAATTGCAGTGCAAATGAATTGTAAACTATGCACATGGCAATTGGCTAGCCAAGGTTAAATGAATTTCTAGCATTTATGATAAGTCCCTTACTATAAATTTGTAGGATTACCAGAGCCATCTTTGTTGATCAATTGTAAAGTAGCGTAAATATTGTGTATGCCTAAGCCTCCCTCGAGTCAGCACTAAAAGCCAGTAATGTTGACGTGAGGAAAACTAGGGTTGAGTTAGGCTGTTAATATGAAAATGTATACAGATCAATAATAAAAAATAGCAAATACAATAGTTTTATTTTGAAAATACATAACTTAAATACGAAAAGTGGTTAAAATTAAGCATTTATTTTTTTTTCTCATCTTTTTTTGTTTCCTTATCATCCTTTTTTTCTTTATCTTTTTCCTTACTGTCTTTATCTTTCTTTTCCTCTTTTTTACCTTCTTCAGCATCACGATTTGTTAATTTGTTATTTATGAGGTTATGCAAAGCAACAATTGATCGTACCATAGCTGCTAAGTATACTACTAACATTTGATCGTTATTTTTAACATAAAAAGATTTATTAAAACCGTCGTGATTTATATCTGGTAATAAATTAAATATATCTTGTAAATGATATATTATTTGATGATTAATAGGCAGTTTGGAATCGCTAACTTGCACTAAATAATCACGTATATCTTTTAACTGCAAACTTAAACCTTTAAGTCCCAATAATTGATTAGTTATCCTTTGTGAAAGTGTGCCAACTGTGGTATCCTTAATATCACGAAGTAAATGTTCTACACCAACTTCTTCAGCTTCCTCGGCACCAATTTCACTTGGTACATGTTCAAATGTCTTTGATGTGGGTGAACCATCATCATGAACTTCTTCAACAGCAAGATAAGCTTCAGTAGGCAATCCTAAATCTTTCGGTTTGGCATCAATTATAACCAATACAGAATTAGGACAATATCGACGAATTAATTCATTAATTGAAATATCATTTTGATGTAGCTTTGGTCCTGTATGATACCAACCCACAACCTTCTCTCGAGCATTCACCTTTTTAAACATACTGTACATATTTTCGAGATAATCATGATCCAAGAACCACACAGACTTATCCTTATCATCTTCATCAAATGGCACTAAAATTGTCATTTAAATCATTTTAAAACTAAAACAATAACTTACCAGCGAAACTATTTGAAACGTCTAAAACGCCTTTAGCTCTCCAGGAGCCAAGTAAAACACCAACCACTCGTTTTTGATTACCAATTTTTCCCATACGATTAAAGTGGTCCACCACACTTAATAAAACTAAGGGGTGAACCACCACTTTATTTGTTGAAACTTCTTGACTCGGCATTATTAATGCTGTTTAAGTTTTGACAGATGAGAATGCTCAATAATGCAAATGTCAAAAAAATTTATACGTCAGTGTTGCCATATCGGGTTACTTTAATACTTTCTCATATACATATATAAGGAGAAAGCTACTGAATCGTTTTAAATTTTCAAACATTTTTTTTTACATTTCTCGACGTTTTGTGGCATAAGCAATACGAAAAACACATTTTTAGAAAAGAGAATCTCGTGCCTGATTGTGTGTCTGTGTGTGAGTGTGCGCGATATCTTTTGAAATATTAAAGCTATTGATAAAAAACAAGTTAGAAAAAAATTCGTGTCGTGTGTCTGTTTGTGTATGTGTGCGGGATAGATTCTAATCAGTGGCGCGCCGTTTTTAGGGTACAAAATTGTGTTTTAATTTATCAACCGATTTTTTTGAAAGTCGGGTATTGGGGATTTTAAGATCGCTAAATATAAATCATTTGTCAAAATTAAAACATTCAAACTGACGAATCCAAAACGGGGGATTGCCGTGTTTAAAATTCGATATGACTAAAATTCAGGTAAAGTGCATTTCACGAATAATTAGACCTCTATAATATGGCTGCCATTCTACTATGAACAACATCCAATTATAAAATAACTAAAATGCTATAAGTGTAACATTGTAATGAAAGTGATATTTCAGTTGGCTACTCTGAACCGCATTTTCCATCCTTTCCTACAACATTATAATAGGAAAAGACAAATAATATCAAATACGACCTTCAAACGTATTAAAATATTATTTGCCAACTCAGTAGGTTATCACGCGGAGAGGTAACTTAGGTTAGTAAAATTGAAAATTTTTCAATTAAATTAATTATTGTAAGAAATAAACATCGTTAAAATAAAATCATTGTCAAGAATTTCTGAAAATTTACCTTTACTAATTCGTAATTAATGTTGAAACTGCAAATACTCCATTAGCATAATGTGAATTGGAAATCATTAATGACCACTTGCTTTGCTTATAAATGTGGAATCAATTTTCCATTTTGCCATTATACTGTAAACAATAATTTGTAACGGTTGTAGTGATTGTGTAGTTTTTATACTAAAATGGAAGAAAGTTTTGTTTTAACTGAAGACGAGAACTTTATTGAAAATTTGCACAGTTATAGTGCAACTTCGGTAAGATTATACAATATTTTCTTAATTGTCATATTTTAACTGTTATTATTACAGCGTAGATCATATGTTCAATGGGAAAATTATACAAACCACACTAATAAAATTATTTTAGAGCACTGGGAAAACGAACGAGTGCTTAATCTTAGAGACATTACTTTAAATATATGTTTGTCACCAGAAGACGATGCCGACCTAGACGATGAGTGGATAGACAATTTATTTTAAATGTTTATAATTCTGCGATTTTTAATTACGCAATAATTATTAATAAAGAAATAATTTACTACATACTTGTTCATTTTTTTTAAATTTGTATTAAAATAGTTAAAATAGTATATAATAATAATACTAGGTGAGCGTGATGATGGCGAATTTATTAATAATAACTTTATTCAAATAAGTTTTTCACTTTTTTTTATATGACAAAAGGTACTACGCCAATGAGTGCTCCCGCACTTTATTTGGCGACAAATTTAAATGGCGGCCATATTGCAGAGGTCTAATTACTCGTGAAATGCAGTATATTGTGGGCCAATGATCAATTTTCCAACTTCGTTAATTTACAAAATATTATCTAAATAAAAATTAAAAAAACTGCCAGTGGCGCACCGTTTTTAAGGTGCAAAATTTTTTTGGTGGTTTTTTAAGATCGCGAAGATTAAATCATTTGTCAAAATTAGAGAAATTTAAAATGGCGGATCAAAAATGGGGAATTATCGTGTTTAAAAACCGATATGACGCAAATTTAGGTAGTGTGGGCTTTGAAGTTTATTTACATATGTGAGCAAGCGTTATGGCAGATAATTTGGCAGCGGATTTTTGGTTTGTAACAAAATAATATTCACTAAAAACATTGATTATGCAGGTAAATAATCAATGCTAAAAAATATCTTTGAAATACTGTATTTAAACATTTCACATTAAATTGTTCTTGTAATTCCACTTAACAAACCATGTTGTAGTAAGTTTTATTTTAGTTAGTAAATATTGAGGTACAGGTAATTATTAAGGTGTGAGGAAAGGAAAGGTCACGTATTTCATTCCCTCACCAAGGGGGAGGGCGGGCTGCTCGAGTTTTCCGAGCTCCTTCAGCCACAATCATGGATTCCCAGCATACATACATACATTACGTATATATGTATGGTGGGATTAAGGATGGGTGTGGTCAGGATAGGATCGGAAGGAACGGAGTTAGGGTTCTGAGGGGGGAAATACTACCCCAGCATACGCCTAAGCAGCCGCACATGGTGTGCATATACGCAGTGACCATGCCGCTACATGTGTATGAGGAAAACCCCCTGAAAAAACCTCATACCAGGTAGACGATAACGGGAATCGAACCCATTACTGAATAACAAAATAATACACAAATTGAAAAACACCGAATTTAATAGTCTATTATCATCAGCGGTTGACAGGTCGACCACTGATGATGATAGCGTAGCTATTGAAACGCGTTCGGTGTTTTTTAATTTTGTGTGGTACATGGGTGTATTTTGTTTGTTACAAATCTGTTATTTGTTTAATAACAGTTTTATGTTGATGTTTATAAATTTTGATTTTCACACTAATTTAAAGTATTAATTTTTAAAGGGCATGCATTGTTAGTGGCGATTAATTTTCATTTGGATTAGCTTCATAATAATGAGTTAGTACGTATGAATTTGTTAAAACAGTTCAATTATATTTTTGAACAGTTTGCAGTGAGTATTAAGCTAAAAGAACTCTTGCAGCAAATTTAAGTATGTGGTTGAACGACGTAGATAAGGAAAGAATTTAAGACTGTTATTCACTGAATTGTGGGATGGTACCTACTCTTGGATTTCCACTGTATCTGACTTCACTATTGTTGTTAATTATTTTCGCCGACGGATCATGTAGATTTTATTAATTTGCTCTCAAGACTGAATCATTGCCGTTAGCTGGCTTATTGAGGTTATTCCTTAGCGAAGGATTATTGAATATTTATCCTAAATAATTGCGTTTTAAAATAAGATAACATATTAACATAACTAAACTGATGAAGTTAATGTGTCCCTCAACGGTTATTTGTGTATAAATTATTTTCCCAATGTTTGTGTAAGTATCTGCACATGTGTTAGTATATAGTGAAATTATTGTATCATGTTATATATTTTGTATGAGAAGAGGGTAGCGGGAATGGAACTCGTCACCCCCCGAAATGCTGTAAAAGGTTATTTGTTGGGATTGAGCACTACGTTTCTCTTTTCAGGTGAAATGTAATTATTTTATTGAATATTAATTAATTAGTAATTATATAAGTTTATATTTATCATAGTAAATAATATCATTGCTAATATAGTCATATACAATAATATTAAAAATCATTCACACAGCCGCTCTTATGAAACGTGATGTTAGTCACCATTTGCTGCAACCACTGAACTGTATAGAATAAGTACAGTTCAGTGGCTGCAACATATGTGATAGTGCGTCCAAACTTAATATAACCTGAGAATTGCCATTTGACGTTTAGTATTTATGAGTGGCCAAATTATTCGAAATTACAGAAAGAACAAAAAGCAAATTGAAACATAATTAAATTTATTTTGTTAATAACAATTAACAGTTATGGGTAACACTACAATTATGTTATGTTTAATATTGGTGTACTATCATGTGTGTGTGTGGCAAATGGTTACTAATGACATGTTTCATAGGAGCGGCGCCACCTTTTTTTCCACTCATAAACCTTAAACGTCAAATGTCTATTTTTAGTATGGCGCACTATCACATATGTTGCGGCAAATGGTTACTAACTTCATGTTTCATAAGGCTTATTCCTGAGGACTGCTTTCGCACTTGTGTCGAATTCATATGTTATAATTTTTTCCCAAGCACTTGACTACTCTCAGATTCGAACTTTGGGACCTTTCACTTACAAGCCTGACAGCTTCACCGCTGAGTAATCCAATGTATATTGTTTAGAATATATTAAACTTTTTCCTGGTTGCGTAGTAGTTTATTGCGTATGTTGCGCCGTAACCTATCGCGCAGGTGTATTGCGTTTAAGTTTTTCGCGCATTATTGGGATCTCCACATTGGTTTCATTTCTACACTAGCTTGGGTTATTGGATTTTGTGCAAGTGCGATGTATGTGGCTTCTTTGAGTTTCCGGCGAGTTGTATTCTCGTCCTTTGCCACTATTTGTATATTATCCCATTGGATGCGGTGGTATTCGTTCCAGACATGTTCGCCTATATTTGATCTTTCTGTTGCGTCCTTGTGGATGTTGTTCTTATATTCCTCACTTTGAGTGGTCTACTGCTTTCGCCTGTGTATGCTCTGCCGCATTCTTATGGTAGGTTGTATATACAATAGTTAAAATAGTATATAATAATAACACTAGGTAAGCGTGGTGGTGGCGAATTTATTAATAATAACTTTATTCAAATAAGTTTTTCACTTTTTTATATGACAAAAGGTACTACGCCATTCGCCAATGAGTGCTCCCGCGCTTTATTTGGCGACAAATTTAAATGGTGGCCATATTGCAGAGGTCTAATTACTCGTGAAATGCAGTATATTGTGGGCCAATGATCAATTTTGCAACTTCGTTAATTTATAAAACATTATCAAAATAAAAATTTTAAAAACTGCCGGTGGCCACCGTTTTAAGGTGCAAAATTTTTTGAAAGTCAGGTATTAGGGTTTTTAAGATCGCCAAGAATAAATCATTTGTCAAAATTAAAAAATTCAAAATGGCGGATCAAAATGGGGAATTATCGTGTTTTTGGTTTGTAACAAAATAACGATTCACTAATAAACATTGATTATGCATGTAAATAATCAATGCTAAAAATATCTTTGAAATACTGTATTTAAACATTACACATTAAATTGTTCTTGTAATTCCACTTCACAAACCATGTTGTAGTATGTTTTATTTTAGTTAGTAAATATTGAGGTACAGGTAATTATTAAGGTGTGAGAATACCAAATTATTTTTAATTAATATGATTTAAACAATAGTTATTTTATCACTAGACCAGAAACTATAGTTCTGCGAATATGAGTAGGGTTACGAGCCGAGGGCCGCAACTCTGCTCATACTGGAAAGACTATCGTTTGTAGACGTGTGACAAAATGTTTTCTGCTGACATTATTAATTTATTCAAAATGAAAATTCGTTCCTTAACTCCATGATATTTTACGTTTTGTTGGCAGCACTGAACATCAACGTGTCAAACGGCTCTAATATGTCGACATTTGAATTGTAATCAAAGTGTATGATAGTTGTCAGAAAATGTACTTGTATGAAAAATCAATTGTGCTAAATTAAATATTTTACTGGTCTAGGCCAGAAAAATTAGTTTCGTAGCGATTTTGAGGATTGGAAAGTCAGTGCTATTGGTCAAAAGCGCAAGAATGTGTAATTAGGTACCAATTATGTGGCGCTTTACTCAATTCAGCTGCCAGCGGTGGCAGTTGTGGTATTTTGAGCACTTGTTTAAGGGATATTTTAAATTAGTACTAGTTTTTGTGCTCATTTTCTGGTGGGTTCGAAATTATTTGTGAGATCACAGGATACAGCAAATGCTTCTGCACTAAGACCTGCGGATTAGTGGTTGATGGAAACTGAAGCCAATTGGCCATTAAATTCTTTCAGAATTGAGATATCGCAAGATGGTAACTGTGATAAAAGGTAGTCTAGTTCCTGACTAAGGTAATCAAAACGATCTTGGAAGTTATTATTATTGGGAGACCTATATAAACAACAGTAGAATTTCACAAAGTGAGGCCCAGAATGTTTGAACCAAATCGCGTCGAATTTGTTGTTTTCCAAATTCTCTTACAACCTACATTGTCCTGGGAATTTGCAGGTGTAGGTGAACAGCATTAACATTCGACATGATACCGAGTATGTTGTAGCAATGTATCTGAATGCCGGTATTTTAGATGACCGAGGTCGCTTAAGGCCTTCCCGGGCATCCGAATATGGCAGGATTTTACTCTCTGCAGATCTTGCTCTTCTTAGTCTAGATTTTGGTGTTGAAGAATTCTGACCTCCCCCCCAACATCCTTGGGACGGATCGATGAGACTGTGGTCGTCTCGCCCTACTCACCTGGGGTATAGCGTCTCTTTTAGAACTCGTTTGATCAACTAATTTTGAGAGCTTAGTTATTATTGTTCGAATTTGACAATGACCAACAAATTTCTTATTTGAAAATCTGGAACACTGGAATTGTAGGATCTATACAAACAAATATACCTACAAATTGAAAAACACCGAATTCGTTCAATAGTACGCTATTATCATCAGCGGTTGACAGGTCGACCGCTGATGATGATAGCGTAGCTATTGAAAGGCGTTCGGTGTTTTTAATTTTGAGTGGTACGTGGTGTATTTTGTTTGTTACAAACCTCTTATTTGTTTAATAACAGTTTTATGTTGATGTTTATAAATTTTGATTTTTATACTAATTTAAAGTATTAAATTTTAAAGGGAATGCATTGTTAGTGGCAATTAATTTTCATTTGGATTAGCTTCATAATAATGAATCAGTACGTATGAATTTGTTAAAACAGTTGAATTATATTTTGAACAGTTTGCAGTGAATGTTAAGCTAAAAGAACGCTTGCTGCAAATTTAAGTATGTGCTTGAACGACGTAGATAAGGGAAGAATTTAAGACTGTTATTCACTGAATTGTGGGATGGTACTCTTGGATTTCCACTGTATCTAATTTCACTATCGTTGTTAATTATTTTGCCAACGGATCATGTAGATTTTATTAATTTGCTCTCAAGACTGAACCACTACCGTTAGTTGGCTTATTGAGGTTATTCATTAACGAAGGATTATTGAATATTTATTCTAAATAATTGCGTTTTAAAATAAGATAACATATTAACTTAACTAAACTGATGAAGTTAATGTGTCCCTCAACAGTTATTTGTATATAAATTATTTTCCCAGTGTTTGTGTAAATATCTGCACATGTGATACATAGTATGTAGTGAAATTATTATATCATGTTATATATTATATTTGTATGCGAAGAGGGTAGCGGGAATGGAACTCGTCACCTCCCGAAATACTGTAAAGGTTATTTGTTGGGAACTGTATGGAATAAGTACAGTTCAGCGGCTGCAACATACGTGATAGTGCGTCCAAACTTAACATAACCTCAGAATTGCCATTTGACGTTTAGTGTTTAGGAGTGAAACATGATTAAATTTATTTTGTTAGTAACAATTAACAATTATGGGTAACACTACAATTATGTAATGTTTAATATTAGTGTACTATCATGTGTGTGCGGCAAATGGTTACTAACGACATCTTTCATAGGAGCGGCGCCACCTTTTTTCCACTCATAAACCTTAAACGTCAAATGTCAATTTTAGGTTATTTTAGTATGGGCGCACTATCACATATGTTGCGGCAAATGGTTACAAAGTTCGTGTTTCATAAGGCTTATTTCTGAGGAACGTTTTGCACTTGAGTCGAATTATATGTTACGATTTTTCCCAAGCACTTGACTACTCTCAGATTCGAACTTTGGGACCTTTCACTTACAAACCTGACAGCTTTACCGCTGAGTAATCCAATATATATTGTTTAGAACTTATATATATAAACTTTTTCCTGGTTGCGTAGTAGTTTATTGCGCATGTTGCGCCGTAACCTATTGCGTAGTTGTATTGCGTTTAAGTTCTTCGCGCGTTATTGGGATCTCCACATTGGTTTCATTTTACACTAGCTTGGGTTATTGGATTTTCTGCAAGTGTGATGTATGTGGCTTCTTTGAGTTTCCGGCGAGTTGTATTCTCGTCCTTTGCCACTATTTGTATGTTATCCCATTGGATGCGGTGGTCTTCGTTCCAGACATGTTCGGCCATATTTGATCTTTCTGTTGCGTCCTTGCGGATGTTGTTCTTATGTTCCTGTCTTTCACTTCAGTGACTTTCGCCTGTGTATGCTCTGCCGCATTCTTATGGTAGGTTGTATATACAATTCTTGGAATTATGGTATTCATTGTGTGGTTTGGTTTTGGTTAGTATTCAGCACTCTGGTCGATTTGAAGGCCTTTCCTGTTTAGGTTAGGCGTTAGTTTGGGGTAGCCATTTTTTTAAGTGTTTTAGCAATATTTTCTCTGTTTTTGTTCAGGTCCTCTTGTTTTGAGCATATTGTTTTCGCTCTATCGTACAAGCATTTTGCCATGCCTAACTTTGAGGTGATTGCAGTTGTAGTGTAGGTACTATCGCGCTAAAAAAATACTAGTGCAGCAAAATTTTGGCTGTGTACATTTGGTTAGACGGCACATAATCAATTGCGTTAGCAGGCTATGACCATGAAATATCAAAGAGTCTTTAATCTACTAAATTTGCCAGTTTGACCATAGATATCTTACTTAATAACTAGATAAACAATCCTTGACCCAAATTGAAACTGCGCGTGGGGGGTATTAGGCATTGCGCACTAGTGAATACTGTACTATGTAAACATAAGCCGACGTGTGTGCCAGAAGGCAAATAGTTGTAATTACATAATTATTTGTGACCTCACTTGAAAAATTGTAGATTTTCGTTTAATTTTTTGCTGTCATTTCGACAAAAAGGCACTATGCAGTTTCTCATATTTCACTTCTACTAATAGTAAACTCGAAAAGCGCGAAAGACTGAGATTAGAGAAACGCTTTTTGACAATTACAATTGATATCAAAAATTGAACTTGGCAATTCTAATGATACGACTGCGCATGTCCGAATACCCCCAATTTGTAAATTTTCGACCTTATTGAAATGGTCAATTTGTCTCGTATTTTAAACACGCTCTGCTATGCAGTTATTAAGCAAGATATCTATTAGTTTGACAAATGATTAACCCCTACTTGAAAATCGTCAGATGTCCGATTTACACACAAAAATGCGTCTACTTCAAAATTTGAATTTTGAAAGTGTCTACAGTAACAAGCTGTACCAGAATTTATTGAGCGAGATAGTACCTCCCCCTGTGGGTAGGTTTCCTGGTACACTTGTAGTAAAAGTGTTGTCATTCCTGTGTACAAGGAATATGAAACCATAATTACAAAACACTTATAATACAGAATGTACAAAATTGTTTAAAAGATTGTTAATTATTTATTTCATCATTAAAATTTAGTGATGCACCACTGGGTATATAACTAGAAAGGAACAAATTTTGCAACACAGCCGACTATTGTAAATTATAACCTCAAATAATACATGCCTTTTAAATGTTGTAAATAAACCAATCAAAGAAAAATGCAAGTTTCTGATCCCAATAATGTAAAGATTTATAATTTAAGTGTTGGTAAATCTTTACCTGAGGTAATAATGTTGTATTATTTATTAAATTTATCGAAAAGATGGGTTTTAGTGGCTGACGGAAAGAAAACGTAGAGCGTTACTTAAAAAAAATGTAGATATTAGAAGAAGAATTGAGCTAATTCAAGACTTTGATATGCCGGGAGTGAGTACATCTATACGTATTTCTCAAGATGGTGAATATGTTCTTGCAACTGGTATATACAAACCTCGAGTAAAGTGTTTCGATGTTAACAATTTATCCTTAAAATTTGAACGATGTTATGATGCAGAAGCAGTTACTTTTGAAATTTTGAGTAATGATTATAGCAAGGTTTAATTTATTTAAGTAATTTTTAGTTTTATATTTTATATGTGTTTGTAGTTGGTGTTTTTACAATGTGATAGGTATTTAGAATTCCATTCTGCTCAAGGCCGTTATCATAGATTACGAATACCCAAATTTGGAAGAGATATGAAATATCATCTACCTAGCTGTGATTTATTTATTGTTGGGACAAGTCCTGATGTATACAGATTAAATTTAGAACGAGGCCAATTTTTATCACCATTTACTTCCTCTACATCCACAATTAACAAATGTGCAATAAATTCTGTTCATCATCTACTTATTTGTGGAACTCAAGAAGGACACGTAGAAGCTTGGGATCCTAGAAGTAAAACTTTAGTAGGATCACTGGATTGTGCACTTAGTTGCATGTCAGAAAACAAAAAGTATGATGATTCAAAACATTCTACGTATATTTTATATTCATTTTAGTTTAGAGGGTTTTCCGTCAATTACATCTTTAAAATTTGATGCTGCATTGACTATGGGGGTTGGTACTGCAACTGGACAAATATTATTATATGATATTCGATCAAATAAACCACTTTATGCTAAAGATCATATGTATGGGCTTCCCATAAAGGATTTGGAATTTCACTATCAACAGGATCTTATATTTTCTATGGATTCCTCAGTGTTAAAAATATGGGATAAGAATAATGTAATTTTTTTTGTGGGGCAGATTTTATACTAACAATGCTTAACTGATGGTTTCTTAGTAAAAGAAGAGATTGGTTGATACTAAATTAGGTAAAATGTTTTTATTTTTTGAGTGGATTGATTTTAAAGATGAACAAAAAAATTCAATTTCTGTTTGCTACAGTATAAGATTATATTTAATTTGGTATATGAGATAATATTGCTTTTTGTGTAATTTAATACACGTATTATGGAATGATTATATTTGTTACATGATTTTAGATAGGTTGTTAGACTTAATGCTCTTCGTTAGTTGTGAGGAGTGATAGGATTACCATTAGATGAATGGTTTACCTCAGTATGGTTGTAGGTGGGTTTATTTTGTATTGGTTACATACATGAGAATCCTATATGTACAGCTCTACTCCGCAAACAAGATAGTCGGAAAATATGTCAACTAAAATAATATATTTGAAATTTTTAACGTGACAAATTATTTGTCCAATCATATTTGAGAATTATAAAGTGGTATATTCACAGTTAAAAGTAAATTATTACAGTTTACAGCTGACGTTTTCCGCGTGCGTTTTATTACTTAATCCTTTTATTGTGTAACTCTTGTTTGTCAAAATTTTTTTTTTTGAAGACTGGTTGTTTTATTTGTGAAATAAAGGTATGTACAAGAATTTTTATAAAAATGTAATTTTAATGTAATTTTTATGTTTTAAGGTTATCCCTATTATGGTTGGAACTACGAAGAAAACTATACACTCTGAGGCTCGAAACATTATCAAAGATGTTATACAGTTCTTTGATAGACAAAGCTGCTGGTGAATGGGCATTCCCTTTGGTCATGGCAACCGAACTTGCAGCGGCTGCTGTTGGGAAATCAGTTGCTACTATTTTGAGGATCAGAAAAGAAGCTGCTGTGGCTGATGCTGATTTACTCGATTCACCTTCGAAAAAATGGAGAAGCGGAGGATCCAACAAAATAGTAATGGATGAGTGTGATTTAGGAACTTAAAAAGAATAGTGCAAGAGGTGTTCACGGTTGACAAGCAAGTGCCGACGTTAAAAATTTTAGTGAATAAGATGCAAGACAAGATCAATTATACTTGTGAACAAGAAACTATTCGAAGAAATCTTTTAAAAAATTGGCTTTAAATTTAAGAAATGTAAAAACCGACGAAATTTGCTCATGGAACGCAATGATATTATAGCTTGGCGTTCTCGTTATTTACGAAAATGCAGAGAAAACTGTGCTCTCGGAGACAATAAAAAACCAATCACGTATTTAGACAAAACTTTTATTCATCCATCTTATGGGGTGAGTAAATGCTGGCAGTCAAAGGACCAACCATCGTTCTGGTCAGCGGTACATTATCGTACATACAGGTGGTGTATACGGATTTGTAAACAACACGTTGTTAATTTTCAAATCTGAGAGTAAATCAGGGGATTACCACGATGACATGAATCATCAGAATTTTATGCAGTGGATCGAAAAACAGTTGATCCCAAATTTGCCTCCAAAAGGGATAATTGTTATGGATAATGCACCGTACCACAGTGTTCAAACTAACAAACCCCAAACCCAAACCACAAGAAAGCAGGAAATTAGAGATTGGCTTGAAAGTAACAAGGTTTCAACAACTGGGGATATGCGGAAAGCCGAATTGTTAGAATTGGTGAAACAGTTTAATCGCACTAAAACATTTTATGTGGATGAAATTTTAAAAAAACATGGACATACAGTGTTACGTTTGCCTCCATATTATTGCGATCTTAATCCAATTGAGTTCATATGGAATTTGGTAAAACATAAGGTCGCAATGAACAACGTACAGCAAAGCACCAAGGAAATCGAAGTGCTAGTGAGAAACACTTTTGCTGAAATCACAGCATTAGATTGGCAAAACATTGCAAGCATGTGGATCGATTGGCTCAATAAATGTGGGAGAAAGATGGATTATTTGACGAAGTAGTGGAAAGTTTGGAATTTGTAGTGAATACTGGTTTGTCGAAAGATGACAAGTTCTGAACTTGAATCGGATTAAGAAAATAACATAAACTAATTTTGCCTTGATATTTTAAACATTTTGATTTTTATATGATTTCGTTCCGATTGTTTAAATATGTATTCAGTTTATTTTGATTATAACTTAACAATTAAATTGTGTTGGTAAACTTTGCCAAACAAATAACTCATCAGTTGTTCATTCGATAAACTATAAAAATGTAATTAAATTTTAATCAAAATGAATGGTAGATCTTAAATACAGTGCAGTGTAGTGTATTCAGTATCTTTGCCTAAAATGGCTTATTGTTCCATATAAAGACAATGGACATTTAAGTAGAAAACAAAAAAATTTTAATATTGCTTTGAGTTCATGCTGTTCATGCTGACCTCACTCATTTGGGTTGTTAAAGCAGAGATTTACACAATTATATTATTAAGATGGAAAGCATTTAAGGGGAGACACTCGTGAACAGGGCTCAAAAAATCGAATTTTGTATTTTAGGCTCGTTTTGTAGGGTATTGATTTGGCTACAAAATGGCGTTGTTTTCATACAAATCGGACTTATATGTTATGAGTTATTAACAATTTTGTGAAATGTGAATTTGAATGCCAGCCCCCTTTTCAGTTCATTGCAGTGCAGGGATGTTAGAAAGCAGACTTTTCATGCTATATTTGGGGGGAAATTTGGTATTTTAAAGATTACCAACCTGTGAGCTGTTCTAGTGTAGTTTGCCAACCTGTCAGCAATACTGATGACAGTTGAACTTCAGTTGTTTATGTTTTGATGTGGTAACATAGTGGCTTTTGAAGATAAAGTTTGTAAGATTGTGTTTTTGTGAATTGTAGCAAGCAGGATGGGTAGAATGAAAAAGTTTGGTCATAAACCTGCGTTTCGTGGCAATAAATATGTGAAAGTTAACCAAGAGATAGTTGGTAACCAAAAGAGAAAACGTATTCAAGATTACCTCAATGTTAGTGCTTCATATAAAAAACTATCTTATACACTACAGTCTGAAAATGATGTAGCTTAGGTGTTAAGCAAAAGCGTAAAGCTTTTACATTACAAACTCAGTTTGAAATTACTAAAAAAATTACAAGATGGGGCTTTGCAAAGTGATGTATGTAAAGAAATGAATTTAAATAAGTCGACAGTGTGTATGATATGGAAAGATAAAGAAAAAATATTGAAGAGTTATGAATGCCACACTTCTTCTACAAAAAAACTTAGAAAATCAGCTCACAAGGAAGTAGATAGAGGACTCTTGAAATGGTTTTCTCAGCAAAGGGGACAGAATGCAACAATAACTGGTGCTTTATTACAAACGAAGGCGGAAGATTTAGGAAGCATAGTGAAAAACAAAGATTTCAAGTGCAGCCGTAGTTGGATCGAAAGATTAAAAAAACTCCATAATATCAATAGCAGAAAAATTGTAGGCGAAGCAGCGGGAGTTAATATGGAATTGGTAGATGACTGGTTGAAAAATAGATGGCCCAATATACGCCAAAATTACGAAGACCATAATATTTTCAATGCAGATGAAACTGGTCTATTTTATAAACTAACACCTAGCCGTACATTAAGATTCAAAGGCGAGAGATACGTTGGGGGAAAATTATCTAAAGAAAGAATAACCGTTTTGGTTGCAGCAAATTTTACAGGCACCGAAAAAAGGAGATTGTTGATTATTGGAAAATCCCAGAGTCCACGCTGTTTTAGAAACAATCGACTGCCTGTAAAATACTATGGTAATCAAAGAGCATGGATGACATCCGATATTTTTACTAAAGAATTACGCGACTGGGACGATGAATTAAGGAAAAAAAATCGTAAAATTATATTACTGGTAGAAAATTGTCCAGCGCACCCTGACATTAAAAACTTAAATTTCATTACATTGGTATTTGTCACCTAACACTAGCTCCAAATTACATCCTATGGACCAGGGTGTAATTCACAGTCTGAAAAGTAATTATCGACGGATTCTGCTTGCGAAAATTATGAGTATGGATGACAATAATGAAAACGACAAACGGATCAGCCTTCTCGATGCTGTAAACTTCATTCACATGGCGTGGCAAAATGTGTCACAGAAAACAATAGAAAATTGTTTTCGCCATGTAGGATTTCTGAAACAAAGTGACGAATTTTATGACGATGATGATGACCTCCCGTTAAGTGAGTGGCTCAAAAAAACAACTGAAGTTGAGATTTCTCAAGATGATGCTGGTGTTGTGCCTTTAACTGAAGAAGTAGACGTTAACTTTGAAGAATGTGTTGATTCCAATGTTTTATGTAGAGAAGTTCTGTCCGTTAGTTGTATTATTGATTCTATTAGTACCGATGTGGTAGAGGATGACTGCGAGGATGAAGATAGTGCTAATGATGATGTATCATCACCTAAAATGCCAGTTTCAAAAATTGTGGAAGCCATCAGTGTTACACGTCATTTTTTGCAATCGCATGGTGCTCCAGAAAAAATTTTGAACAGTTTCGCCGCAGTTGAACTATATGTATATAACACTTATTTGAATGCATCATACAAACAGTCTAAAATTAGTGCCTATTTCAACCAGATGTAATACAGAATATGTACATGGAATGTGTACCTATATTTCAAGTACAGCATGTTTCTGTTTAGTAATGTATCTGATCACATTTCTTGTTTATTTTTTCTCAATAAACTAGATATATCTTTTTTCACGATGTATGAACTTTGTTTTTGTTTTCTAATTTTTTGTTGGATTTAATGAACTTCGGTTATAATGAACCATTTAAGGTGTTCATTATAACCGGACACCACTGTATATCTTTATTTATAGAAATTAATTTCTCACAATATATTCATAATACAACAACCAATTTTTATGATTGGTAAAGGCTACTGTATGAATATTCTATAAAAGTTTCAGTACTTTAGTACATTAGTTTCTTATGGGAGTTCCTTCACGACTCTCTCCCCTTAAGAGATGAAATATGTAATTCATTATGAATGTTTTATAATTAATATGCAATACATTAAATTGTTAAATCATTTTTCCTTTTTAATTCCTTAGTTCTTTTTTCTGGTATTTAATGTTGTTTCACTATTCGAAGAATTATTTTCTACCATTTGTGGGCTAGGACTAGAAATGCTACTTGCTTGTGCACTATCTATTATTATTAATAATTCCTGTCGGTTCTTCCCATTATCATTCGATCAAAGCAAGAATTCTGGTATAACAGACGACTTTCGTGGCATGCATTCACTTAATTCTCTACAAAATATCAATTGATATGATTATACTTCAACTTACAAAAACTTACTTCTCATAAGGACATATTGCATGTGCTCTGCCGGTTTTATTGTTATTTTCTGTTTTCTTCTTGGAAGCTCTTTCTAAAGTGTTCCATTTATTCTCAATTTGTAACGCACTAAAACAATATCCTTGAATTTTCATTTCTATTTCTATAGCTTCTCACATTTTCTTTTTGGTCTTTAATTTTACTGTTTTTCCTACCTTTGGTCTGAATTCTTCGTACAACAATATTAAGAGTTTTACAGAAGAGTCGCACCACCCGATTTGTAATACTTCACTTGATGTATCTAGAATACATTACAAAAGAAATTATTAACCACTATCCAATAATATCGTACACAATAAGTAAGCCAAGTCCGAGTAAGTTTATATAAAAATTAAAATATGCAATACCGCGAAATTACACAACCCCTGCAAAATCAACATAGGGGGGATTTATTAAGCAATAATTATCTTGTTTCTTTTTATATTCTGTTATCACGGAGTACTAGATCAACTTTTTATGATAAAGGATTTATCACCAATTGTGCAACCACATACACAGCTTATTGCGAGTGTGTACATGTTCACAGTGAAGTTTTGCTGTGTTGATGTAAGATGTCGTCAAGTGTCTTTAATCACGGGATGTGCACAGAAAGTGGATCCGAACTTTCTATCTTATTTGTCCCATTGATCCTATTCACCCCATTTTACGGTACTCTCTTCACTAAACAAAGCCCACAGACATTAGGGAGCATTGATCTCCAATTCTAGTAGAGTAGTAGAGATAAAGACCATAACCGTGCGAAAACCAAAGGCGTACGTAATATTTTACCTCCACTTATTTTTCGTTCAAAATCAATTTTATTTTTATTCTATAACCAAATATTCTTATAATTGACATTATACCACGCGCCAGAAATAACTGTGGCGTCACCTTAATTCAATCTAAAGAAATACATAAAAAAATTTTTGTATACAAATAATTGTTTTCATAAATCAAAAAATGCCTTATTTATACAGTATAATATGAAATAAGTCTAAAAGCTTATAATATCTGAATAATGTACCAAATTTGTGGCTCACAAGTGACAATAGTGATTCATTTTTTAGGCTTTAGAACTCAGAAATTAAAAATATTGTATTAAATTTTGTGTAGCTACTCATTGATTTTTTGTAGAACAATCAGTTAAGCATTGTGGGTGTAAAGTGGAACACTGTATCACATACAATTAATTTTTTTTTATTTTAGGGAAAATTATTTACGTCAATAGAAGCAAACTCCGATTTTAACAATCTCTGTACTGTACCAAATACCGGATTATTCTTTTTGGCCAACGAAAGCCCAAAAATTCAAACTTATTATATACCTAGTTTAGGCCCAGCTCCCAAATGGGCTAGCTTTTTGGATTCATTAACAGAAGAATTAGAAGAAACCAACCGAGAGAATGTATATGATGATTATAAATTTATTACAAAACAAGAATTAGAAAATTTGGGCTTAGAACATTTGATTGGTACTAATTTATTAAGAGCATATATGCATGGATATTTTATGGATATTCGTCTTTATAAAAAAGCAAAATCTGTGGCTAATCCATTTGAGTTTGAAGATTACCGGAAAAAGAAAATTCGAGAAACTATTGAAAAGCATCGTGAAAATCGTGTTATGATTAATAAATTACCGAAAGTCAATAAGGATTTGGTTGTAAGACTTATGGAAAATGAGCAAAATGAGAAAAAAAAATCAAAAATTGGTAGTGGAAATCTTCTGACTGACAGCAGATTTAAGGCATTGTTTGAGAATCCTGACTTTGAAATTGATAAAACAACAGAAGAATTCCGAATGGTACATCCGATTTTAGCAAAAATTGAAATGAATAAACAAAAGCAGTTGAAGAAAAAATTGAGTAAAGTGCAAGAATTTCAACCAGTTGAGGTATTAATTGAGTATCAACTATACAGGGTGTTTACGGTCTTGTGATTATTTAAAGGGGTGAGTAAGCACCTTAAAAGGTCATTAACGCTAACATGCCTTAACAAAAGTTGTATAATAAGGGAGATATGGCTTTTTAAAATATTCTTTTATTTTTTATTTTCTGATTAAATTAAATTAAACAAATACACATTTTATTTTTATTCTAATTTTTTCAAGAAAGCCACATTAGCTGTCTGAAATTATTGTCGTGATGTTGAACGGAAAGTCTTAAAATAAGGAAGTTAAAGCAAAAACAATTGATCAATAAACTATGACTAAAACGATTCATGTTGAAACAATTATTCAAAATTGTGCAAAGTAAGCAAGAATTCAAATGATCAGCCATCACTGAATTTTTTGCTAAGTAGGCCAATAATTTTTCGGATCTATCAAGATATTTTAGTAGTTGTAACTGCACTATTTGTTTGGCATCAATTCTTCCAAAAAATGTTAATAAAGAACGTAAAAATGGGGAAGTACATCGGAATTGTGCTGCTGCAAGCCGATTATATGCTGAACGGTTTCGTAACAGACTAACTCTGATTCCACAAGAAATCACTGCTATAGTACTCTGTGCACGAGAAACTGATGTGCTGCAAACACGTTGGGTTGGGATGGTGATCCTTCCAGTAGTACTCGAGAAATATCTCACCAAGTCCGTGTCTCAAATTGTCTGGCAAACACAGCACGAAAAACAAATTGTATACTCTCCATGTACGAAAAGTACAAGGATTTCAACCTACAGATCATCCTTTACTTTTGCAACGGTTTCTGTAAAACATGTTCCAAAGTTATCTTCTATTGTGTTGTCCACAGATGAAGCAATGTTTACACATGACATCAACAACTGTTACAATACTCATCTGGGCAGTTGATAATCAATGTGCTGTTGGTAGTACTCATTTCCAGCACAGATTTTCCGGATTGGTCAATGGACAACTTATTGGTCTCTTTGTGTTGCCGATTGACTGGAAATGATTATCTTTTTTTTGCAAAATCATTTGCCTAAACTGTTATGTACGTCAACAAATGTGGTTTCTTCAAGATGGTGGACCGTCGCATTTTAATTGGTTAGTTCTCCAACATGTGGATAATGTATTATAAAATAAATGGATTGGGCGAGGGGGCCTGTTCCATGGCCTCCTTGGTCACTCGACCTTAACCCCCTAGACTTTTATTTATGGGGTCCTATGAAGACGATGGTATACACCAATGAAATAATTGATTTAGATGGTCTTTATAACCACGTTGAAGCAGTTGCGACAACAATTTGATGGCCTTGTAAGTTATGCCAACTCATGGATATGTCGAGCGAAACTTTGCATTCAACACCATGGCAATAACTTCGAACATCTAGTGTAAGGTGGTTTTTTTTGAAAAAATTAGAATTAAAATAAAATGGGTTTTTGATTAATTTAATTTAATCCTTTAATCTCTAATAATCAGAAAATAAAAAATTAAAGAAAATTTTAATAAGTTATATCTCCCATGTTAATCCATTTTAAGGTCCCTTAAAAAATAAATCACAAGACTATAAACACCCTGTATATAAATAGAGATTTGTAATTCTGGGTGTGGATGATATATTTATAACAATGTATTTATGGTAATGGTATATCCGATTAATTCTTAAGTTGGTATCAATTTTGGTACCTCAAAAGTATACCCATAGGCTAATGGAATTCATTACCCTATGGTACAGTCGTGTTTCAGATATTGTAAAAACAAAAACCTAATGAAATTTAAAGGTCATATGTTGGGGATACTAAATTTATAATGTGTACCTAAAAATAAAAGTTGGTCACTACAAAGGGTGATTGTTTTTGGGCAGAAATTTTTTTTATACAAAAAGAGTTTATCACCTTGGTTTGAAAACAAGTAAACAATACAAGTGGCGTTTGTTGCCAATTGAATTTAGTATGAGTAAAAGTATGTTAATGATTGGGAGTAATAAAACAAAAAATTGATTGTGCAGTTAAAAAAATATTGGTCATTAGCTCTATTTACTTATAACATCCAAGCTTGGTGGCTGTTTAGACAGCCCAGTCTGTAATCGAATGCAGAACTGGTTGACATAATTTCATTTGTACCAGTGGCGTAAGCCAAGTGGTCGGGGAGCCAAGCTGACTTGCGCCCCCTTCCCTCAAAATATTGGAAATATTTTGTATTGATATTGTAGAACGTTTATTTAAATACTAAAGTAGACACATTGGATTAATTCATAACATGTAAAGCTGTCACCAAACTATTAGACAATTATAAATCACACTGTTATTTTATATCTGCTGTAAGTGTATAAATTCACCCTTTGATTCCTTTTAACCCTTAACCCGAAACATGTCTATTTCTACTATTATTAGTAATACGTGTCTGAGGGACACGTTTTCTGTTTGTTTCTTTTTTATTGTAAGTATAGAATAAGTACAGTGGGTCTAAATTGAATTATTTGCCCTGTCCAATAAGTAAGTTAGGTGTAATAATAGTCAGGCGATCAATTATTTAAAAATACAATGTGTAATTGAAATTTAAAATTTTTTGAATTAGATAAATACACAGCTGTGGTTCATCTGCAATAGTGGAAATAAAATGAGCTTCTTGTTTTTCCCCGTGTTATAACATCCAGCATACTTTCTAAAAGCTTATTCTGTATCGTTTTAGCTGTTGCATAATTACTGAAGAATTTAAATCATAATCTTATTTTTATCTAAACGGTTACTGACATGTACATTCACTGAATACCTGTTTATTATCTAATACTTATCTGCATTTACTGTTTATTACATGTAACATTTGTTTGTCTATATGCAAAATTGATTTTGTGATATATTTTATTGCAAAATTAAAAACCTTAACACGCTAACTGCCGTGCCAGTTAAATACAACTCGCGCAGCCTTTGGGTCTTGGCGCCGCGCGAGTTGCATATAACTCCATATTAAATTTGGTCTTTGAAGCCATGTGAATCGTGCATAACTCGCACTTCACTGTTAATACATAGGCAACTGAAAATATGCGGCGCCAGAAACAATTTGATGCATTTAGCACATATTTTTGTTTCTTCTTTCCAAAATTATAATTATTTAAAAATTTGACTGAATTAAACTTGTTTACTATCCGTGTTTACTTACTGGGTCGTCCAATACTAATTCATTACGTGACACAAACGTTTATTCAAGAAGCATATAAAAGAAACAGATTATAAGGTTTATAACGCAAAAAGATAAACACAAAAAAAATTATGTTCTTTTGACATTGGATACATGCTTATCAAAACATTCCACGCAGAAATATGAATCACATTTAAAGCATTTATAAGCACTTTGCTTGCATTTAGCAGTTGCATACTAACGTCTGTGCAGATTTTTTAAATTTTCGTAACACACACAACACATCTTCGACGCGTAACCATGTGTTGTAAACCGCACTGAGGTGTTTTGTGAGTCGAATTTGCTTCAGCATTTTCATCGGCGGCTTCTTGAAAATTGAGCAGTTTTAGGATTATTTCTTCTTTGAATCTGGTTATGCTTATTTTTCTGCCAGTTATGTTCTTGTGCAGAATATGCACATTTACCAGAGCCGATCCAGTAATTAGTTCTACCGCCAGTTTTCGAAACCATTTAATTCCTCGTCGTAGTGCAGTTGTATGATTTCATTTGATCCGAAAGATCAATGAAAGCTTTTGAGTTGTTATAGTCAACTATAATCTCTGGTTTTTCATTTCCACTTTGCACCTGTTTATGATTATCTGCATGAATTGTGCTCAATACTAACACATCTCCCTTATCTTTCCACTGGAGCACTACGACTCTTGTGTTACTCTCTTGTGCAATTTGTTGTCCTCTGGTCAATTTGACACACACAACTTTTTGCGGATTCAATTTTCTGTTGCTTCTGAGGGTTCCAACGAGGTGAGTTGATCTATCAAGAAGCGTATGAGCCAGGTGCAGACTTGTGTAGTAATTATCAGTGAATAAAATTCTTCCACAGTCTAGCAAGTTTTCCATCAATGACATTACTACAGAAGATGAATCTGGCGTTCTCGGAACAGCTTCTTTACCACAATAAATTTTGATGTTGTACATGTATCCATCTTTGATAATATATATATATATATATATATATATATATATATATATATATATATATATATATATATATATGGTTGATTTTAGGTTTCCGCGAGTATAGTATAAAACACTGTTGTTTATGTAGGCGTTGTCTCGCGTCTGCTGGTGATGTTTCTGACTCCTGCCAGTACAAAAACGACGTTTCGGCAAAGTCTCATTTGCCATTTTCAAGTTTTCTCCTACTCCAACTGATTTGTTCGGCTCCGTGTTACTCGAATCGAACTGAGGTCCTGTTGTCCTGTCTCCTGTTTATATTTGGTGTTGTGTACTTTCACTGCTTTCACTGTTTTCCCTGCTTTCACTTTCCCTTTTTTCTCTTTCTCGGTGTTGGATGGTGCTGCTGTGCATGATGTTGGTGTGGATGGTTCTGGTTCGGGTGATCGTTTCCTTGTGTGACGATGTTCTGCTAGTGTTATCTTCCGTGTATTAGGCAGTCTTTGGGAATCGTCTCGTGTGTTAAGGTTCTGTTCCCGTTTCTCAATCTCGATCGCCTCTCGAATAGTTATTTTTGCCGCATGAGTAATGCTGGCTATCATCTTTGTGTTTCCAAAAGCGATGTTGTGTGATGTTCTACTGGCGTGTTGGACCAACGATGATGTAGCTATATTCTTCTCGACACCATTCTTGTGTTCCTCTCGTCGAACGTTGATCCGTCTGTTTGTTTGTCCTATGTACACCTTGTCACATGTCCCGCAGGGGATGCTGTTGACTCCTTGGTCCTCCAAGTCAATTTTGGTTTTAGGTGTTGGGAGCACTGATGATATTTTTCTGTCCGTGTTGAACGTTGTCTTTATGTTGTGTTTGCTGAGGATTTTTGCAATCTTGTCTGTCGTTCCCTTTACATAAGGAAGTGTGACCTTGGCTGTTGGTGGTTCCTCCTCTTCTGTGGGTTTCGTATTTCTTGGTCTTGACGCGTTCCGGATTACAATACAATACAATACAATAAGAAACATCCGGAACGCGTCAAGACAGTGTTTATATATATATATATATATATATATATATATATATATATATATATATATATATATATATATATATATATAGTTAGAAAATAGAACACTTCGCATATTGAATTCAATCATAACGTAAAACTTTCAACCACTAAGTTCGCGTAGTGAGGATAGTAAGTAAGAAGTTCTGTGCGAAAACTTTATGAATTGTGTTAGTGGTCCTTTAAATAAATAACGCATCATCAGTTTAGCAAATGTTACTTTCGGATTGACACATCTAAATAATTAACAAGTAGGCCACGAACACTTTTTGTAGTAATAAAGTTGAACGAGCAACCATCGTTCATATATGTTACAAGTGCATGTAAGAACTTTTTTTTTTAATTTTTAAGATCTCATTTAATGTTTAAGTGATTGAACACTAAGTGATATTTAGTTTACTTGTTTATTTTAAATAATCGATTAAAATGTTGGTAGTACTGGTGGTTCCACTTTTATAATTGTGTCTGTAATTTTACGCATTCATTTTAAGTTGCTAGGGCCATTTAGGACTTAGAATAATATTATTTGCGATTGTTGTGACAAAATAAATGTTAATTCTACTGCTGTATATTAATGGTAATAGCCTTCAATGTTTCATTTTTAAAGGGATAAGTCCATCTAAACTTGATAGTTTTGATTAAATACAATATTTTTTACATAAGTAACGTTGGAATTTTCAGTGTATATGTACAAGGTGACATTAATAAATTCGTTTCGTACTCTAAATTTTAACGTACTTATTTGTTTGGTTATTCGAGCTATTCACTTTTAATTATTAACTGACAAACGCCTCTTTCATAGTTGTGCTAAACGCATTTATCATTCGTAGATGTATACCAACAACTATTATATCTGAGAATTCTGGATACTAACCAAATAAAAAAGTATAGATTTTAGAGATAATGGCAACTAAATAACCAATTATTTGAGCAATAGGGAAATTTCTTAGGAATTTCTAACACCTATGTGGCATCTGGCAAAGCGTAAAATTGCATTTGAGACAAAATCTATGTCAGGCTTCTCTAAATTATGAGTAAATTCAAACATCACTAACACAAATAGAAGTGATACCAAATATACGTCCTTTAGCTACATTAGCATCCGATCCTAACAATCCTATTCCGTTAACACCTGGCCAGCTTATTATTGGTTGTGTGTGTTATACCCAAGAAATTACACGAAAATATACCTCTTAATCGAATTAGCTGATATCAATACATTCAACGTATATGTTTGAACTTTTGGTGGCGTTGGAGCAAAGAAGTTGTGCCGGAAATGTAGAAACTTCTTTAAATTATGAGTAGATTCAAACATCACTAACACAAATAGAAGTGATACTACATACACGTCCGTTAGCTCCATTATCAACCGACCCTAACAATCCTATTCCGTTAACACCAGGCCGCCTTATTATTGGTTGTGGTGCTACACCTGAGGAATTAGACGAAAATATACCCATTAATCGAATTAGCCAACATCAACATATTCAACGTCTACGTTTGAACTTTTAGAGGCGTTGGAGCAAAGTAGTTGTGCCAGAAATGTAAAAACATAAAAAGTAAAAATGAAACTTACGTAATATGTTAAAGGTTGATACTGTAGTGTTAGTGTATGAAGACAATTTGCACCTCTACAATGATGTTTAAGCAAGGTTATAGAATTACTTAAATTTAATGATGGAGTGGACATATTAAAAAACAGTGCGTACAATGTGCCCTTGTCAAATATCTATATTACAAATATATGGCAACTTTCATTTCTTATGTTAATTGTCTAATATATTAGTTGTATTTCTGTTTTAGTTTTCATAAGTTTAAGTATATATTGCTAGTGTAATTTATAAGCTTATTGTTTTTGAAGCAGTTTGTTTAAGGTGGGCGGTATGATAAATATAATTTAAATTAAATAATTGTAAGTTGCTGTCTTGTATGTTTTATGAGAATCGTTTTTTGTCGCTTAATGTAATTTATACCTTCTGTAAAGTTTTATCAACTATATTTTAATTTATAACCAAATAGTCAGTTCCGCTTTGGACGAGATATAAACAAGATTGCATAAATCTATTTTAATGTGTTACATTGACCTTTCGGTTACGAGACATCTAGCTTTACCAACGAATTAGCTAAATCAACTAATCATAAAACCAAGTACTTTAAATTAACCAATGGTTTTAGGATTATCAATGTCTTGTACAAATTGTTATTGGGGATCCAAAAACCATAAGTTAACAAAAACGATACAATTTTCGGCCACGAACCTTATTTGACATAAGAATTCTAACGAGCAAATAACAACAAATAGAACTAATTCAAAAATTGAGACAAGTAAAATATAATTGTAATTTCTATAATTGTGATAGAGTTTATCTTACTGATCCATATTAATGCCCTTCAAAAAAGTTCACTCCAATTATATGTATTAAAAAAATTATAACGTAACTTTTATTGGGATTTTCCCAGATCCTAATATAGGAGTTTGACAGTGATTACTTTTTCTCAATTTCTCTTTTATTCTTGTTCATGACTGATTGATAGCACACGTAGTAAATAAATAAAGTATTGTGCGGCAATACTATTTACTTATCTTATGCAGAATGATATTAATACATATTTACCACTTAAATAAAAAAAACTACCTTCCAGGGTAAATGTTACTAATATCTACTACCAATTTCCATTTTGAAAACCACCGATTCCCAACCGTTTTTAATTTCGTATTATAAAAACAGCCTTTATAGAAATTAACATTATCATATCTGTATTATGCAAAACTATCCTTTATTTTATCTATTTGAATGCTAAAATCTTTTCTTTATTTTAAGAATAGAATATGCATGTATTACAGCAAATGTATACCAACATCCTTTTTCCAGTTTCCCAGTCGGAAATTGTTTACACCGATTAAATTTGACTAGGACTAGATTTAATCGAGTCAATAAGATTGTAAGATTATTTTGATGCACTAGGTAGATGTAATCTTGTGGTGTGCATAGCACATATTTTTAATAATATATGAACGTAAGTTTACACAAGAATTTTTTTTGTGTGTAGTTAATGTGTAAATGTTACGCCACTTGAATTTTTAGTTAAGCGTTGGTTATTATGTAAAGTATATTTAAATGTGGTTGGAGATATTAAATTAGGATGAGAAATAATGCGTTAGTAACACCCCTATTGAGACGATAATGAATACCACTGTAAGGAATGCAGAGTTTAAAATTAATATAAATGTGTAGCATGTGAATTTATATGTTGACAAATATTAAAGTGTAGAGGAAGAATATGTATGTGTTTTTGCTTGTATAAATGAGTTAGTATTTCACAATGGAAAACTATCTGCAGGCTCAAGGGAAAATGGTGTTGAAATTTACTGAATTTTGCGGAAGCAAATGTTGCGTGTATGTGAGACTTTCATAAAAAGTTGAATTTAGATTTGAATGTTATGTGGAGTGAATAAATGCGGAATTTGACTCAAAGGATTATTATAATTTTTTTTGTAAAAATTTCAAGGTGGCTGATAAACTAATACCAAGTTTTACGTTGGGGCCTTTTCAGAATTTGTGCGCGGCAAAGATGCCTGTTAGAATCTCCTCTGGGGTAGGCTAATTTGGTTTTAGCGGGATACTTATTGATGCCTGGATCTATATAAGAGAAGAGTGACAGGGTAGAAGACATATACTCGGGCTCAAAGTTATACCAAAGAGTATACAGAATAAGAGAAACAACGCCATTAAAAAATCTGTCGTTTAGTAAGGTGTGTTGCCTAATCAAATTTTATCGAATTTACAACGTTTATTTGTACAGAACATGCCTGAGGCGATAAACTCTTGATTTACAAAAAGGACAACTACCTGCAAGTTTTAAAATGTAAACAAAGATATCTCAACGTTGCCGAATGTTTGTCACATAACTTTCTGCAATTTTATATAGGTTATTATTTGCTAAAAACAATTCTACGGAATAAATCTACTACAGACTTGAAATACGTTGTGATAATATTTATATTATATTTATATTATATACATAATAATAATAAGAAACGATAATGATTTATTGCCATTACAATTCTTACAAAATAAATGCTTTATATGATACCCTTTGGTTCAATCTAATGAATATACAGTAATCTGCTACCTGATTTGGATACCTTTATTTAGAATTGCGGAACTTGGAATAAAATATTTAAAACAAAACAATATTAAAATAATAATTTTAAAATGCGTTCGTACAGCTAAAAAATTGATTTAACTTTTTACGCTCCTTTTAAATGATTTAATTTTTTGCTTTTTAAAGTTTGTAGGGGTTTTGATGTTCTCAAATTTTGTGAAAAAAGTTTTAGAGTTTTATATAGTTTACATTTCATTAAATGCCGAATTAAAAACAATTTATGGCAGTGGCAACTATTAACTTCTTGCAACCAATTTGGTTCTGAAGCATTTACAATATCTATACTATTTACAATTAAATTTTTCATAATATTTGAAGATGATTGATGTTGTTTGAAATAATCATCAAAAAAATGTAGTAATATTGTTACTACTCTAACCACAGTGACCGACGGCTTTTTAAAACGCAACACGGTTCCCAAATATAGTCTTTAGTATCTGAAAGTCTTTTCTAAAACAACAATTGATGTTTTGTTGCAAAATGTCACCATTATCACTGCCAAACTGTTGCATTTTCAATTAGAGTACTTTAAGGTTTATACAAACGTATCCTGCAACATACACAATTCGCACACAAAGCTTTCAACTTTCAACATAATATTTTGTCTAAATCTACATTCAGTCGTATTTTCAAATTCATAGTCATAAAATCCATCTAAAACGGTTGATCCTCGCTCGTACTGTTGATTGTTCTTCATCTTGGTGTATTAGTCATGTTCACATTATCATCGTTATCGTTCTTGCAATTGGAATTATCACGATGCAATTTAACAAGCATATAAAATTGAAGTGCTTGCCGGAAAAATTTTGCGGTAGGATTTGAAGAATTTCCTTTATATTACTGCAAACAAATTCTCCAAAGGGTCTTGATTGAGTCTGCTTGTCAGCAAAAATGGAAACCTGATTCTTTTAAATCATCCCACAATTGCAGGACGATTTAAAGAAATCCAATTAAGCGAACTATGTAAAAATTCTCATTAAATAATGAGATAAACACGCATATGGACTTGTTCCAAATACTGACGACTATTTAAAGAATCAAACAAATTATTGACGTTTTTAAGAAAGTCCGCAGTATGTAGCGCAGATGTGCTTTGAATCTGTCCAGTTTGAACAGCAGTTCTTATTGTAGCACTCATTGTATGGGAAAACACTTGAGTTGCAAATTTTACCCTCATTCTTTGGAATGTATTTGGGTAAATATGAGCATCTGTTATCTTTACCGCTGCTCTAGCTGTACGCGAATCCTTATCAATTTTGTACGTTTCTTCCACGTCTTTCCATGAAATTTTATTCCCATGAACATAAAAATCTTTTGATAAAAGTATGGATGTTGTTCAGTAATGCCTAAAGATAAAAATACCGATCTGTTTGTTGCAGCTTGATCACAAATAATAGCACGAACTTCAAGCCCCGTTGTTTGTAATTCTTTTATGTTCTGAATGATCGTAGAAGACAGATTTTGATTTTTAACTGAATTGGCTGATCAATAGTAACTAATCGGTATTTTCCATTTGGCAAATAAACCTCTAGCCATAAAAACTAAAGCTTGACTGGCGATCCTACTACTTCGCCCTAAGTGCCCTAAATCCTCAAATCCTTCGATAATATCTTGACTAGCGTTGTATTCAAGACCTTTTTTTATATGTATTTCATCTAGTAGTTTTTGTTCGTTACTCATGCTCTTAACTTTTACGGAGAGATTTTCAAAAAGTCCTGTATGGGTGCCCGTATTTAATTGATTCACACGTAACCAAGAAATAATCGTCGATTTGGATGGCAACGTAAAACGAAGGACTCGCCTCATGAATAGGTACAATGCTGGAGACTTGTGGTACATATTTAATGACAACTCTTTTTCTGCCATACTCAAGGCTGATTGCGTTTGTGGTGCAATTGCATATTTATAAATACGAACACTCTGGCGTTTCAAATCAAAGAGCGAACGGTCGGTTTTGGAGTAGCAGTAAATCGTTTTTAAGCAAACTTTTTTTAGTTTATTACTTCCGTTTCCAAATTTGTAGAGCTATGGCGCTTTTTCTTTGTAGGCGTTGGCATATCCAAAAGCCCCTACAAACAAAATTTTCAATTACTATCTATTAAGGCTATACAATTAAATGAATTTTGAAATAAAATTTTATAATTTACATACCAATCAACATTTGCTATTCCGTCACATGGTAGATAAAGCCTGTCCGGTAGAACTGAACGGGTATCGGATTAACAAGGAGGATTGTCAATATATGGTTCTATTGTGCTTGAAACCGCCTTAATGCTTTGCTGTCTCGTACTTATTGTACGTGACAAAGAAAGATGGATATATTATGAATAATGCCTCTATTTCTGCCGAACAAAAGCGTTTGCAACTTTCACACATAATGACAAGGCAATAAGAATCAGATGCAGGTAGAATAGAAATTCAATAGGTATAATAAAATGCCAGTGGTTCTCAACACTGCTTTAACATTATATAATTTGTGAAGAAATGCAACTTTTGTATAATAAAATAATAATCGATTACTAATTACCTATAAGTAATTTCAATTGACACCTTTCACTTATACTTATAACAACAATAACAAATACATTTTTATTATAGTTAGTAAATATTAATTAAATTACAAAGATATACTTTTATAATTAAATGTAAAAATTATAATTGTCATTCGGCTTCAGATTCATCACTTCCTGAGTCATCCAAATCTTGGAAAAGATCATCGTCATCACTTTCTTCAGTGTTAACTGTGAAAATAAGAGGTCTTACTTCATCCACAATCTCTTCATTAACAAAAGTATCTTTAATTATTTTATCCGTATGATCAATACATTTTGCCATATTTCCGCACTAACTGTTTTTAATGCGTCGTTCCACGTATTAAGAACATCTTCGTCTTTTCCGGATGTCGCAACGATACTTTTGTCGTATTTGTTCTTAGTAATGCCCCATACCAACTCAATTGGATTGAAATGGCAATGATACGGGGCAGGCGCAAAACTTCATGTCCATATGATAGAGCTAGCTCATCGATTACATATTTTTCGCATTGGTCTACTTTGTTTCTTTTGGCCAATTCCACTAACTCTGCCTTTGTCATAAAATTTTCCCACGCTATTTTTTAGCGGTTAACCATTGCTGTATTTCTTCTTTTTCCAAGAAACTTTGACTGCCTTCTCTGCCTTTCGAGAATGATAACTCGCATTGTCAAGGACAATTATTGATGGTTCCTCTAATTTTTGTAAAAGTGATTCCTCAAACCATTTTTCGAACAATTCTGCGTTCATATTATCGTGATAATCTAATGATTTATTTTTTGTACCGAAAATTAATTGACTTCCGTCGATAAAACCGTTTCTGTTACCTGCTTCAATGATAATAAATCGTTTTCCATCTGATGATTTGTTCGGTTGATGTAAACTCTTTGCACTGTTATCTTGCCAAGTACATTTTGACGTACTACCTTTACTAAATATCCACGTTTCGTCTGTAAAACAAACTGTCTCGAACTTTCGGAGTTAAGATTTTTGAGATACTTTCTCAGAAAAACGTTTCTTTTGGCGACAATGTGGCTTTGTTCACACAAACCGCGTCTATTGTTGGTTTTTTGGAATTTAAAGCCCATATTTTTTAACACTAGAGCCAAACTGGTTTTTCCTATTTCATACGCGGTTCTCAATTTTAAGAAGTTTAATAATGAATTTAACGTTACGTGTTCCTTCTTCGCGTACATCTCGTATATTAATGCACGAATTGTTTGTTTTCCATTTTCTGGAAAATCTGTAGTGCAAAGTTTGACACGCTGTTTTTTCACTGGAGGTTCCAACTCGCCGCCATTTTTTTAAAGCACAGATTTTCCCCACCGTCGAAACCGAAAGTTTTAACGCGTTTGCTGTTCTTTGTTGAACAGAAAATGTAGATAATAGTGGACCACCATTTTCTTTTCTTCTTTAAAATAATCGACTGTATTTAAAACTAATTCGCGAATTTCTTTACTCAACTTTTCGGCATTATATTAATGGTTAGTTTATATAAACGCTTACTCAAAGAATAATGATAATATAGATATTGCAGTTGTTTTATTTATACCTATATGTACCTACTAAATGGTATAATAATCTATTATTAATTACTTATTGTTACAGTATTGCATATTTATTTGGATTCTTTTGTAATTGAGTACACTAAAACGTCATTACCATACTTAGGTATACAATGAACTTTCTAAATGTAAATTGAAATACCTATACTTAATCGAATATTCATTATTATGAATGGCTTTTATAAATGTTTATTATAAAACTTGCATTCTTCCATAAATTTTAAATGTAATGTTAAAGCAGTGTTGAGAACCACTGGCATTTTATTATACCTATTGAATTTCTATTCTACCTGCATCTGATTCTTATTGCCTTGTCATTATGTGTGAAAGTTGCAAACGCTTTTGTTCGGCAGAAATAGAGGCATTATTCATAATATATCCATCTTTCTTTGTCACGTACAATAAGTACGAGACAGCAAAGCATTAAGGCGGTTTCAAGCACAATAGAACCATATATTGACAATCCTCCTTGTTAATCCGATACCCGTTCAGTTCTACCGGACAGGCTTTAGGCCATGTAATAAATAATCGTAGGTTATATCCCAAGACCATCAATTCTTCCGGTTAAAACTACAGCAGGTATTTTTTTTAAATTTGAGACTTAATTCAAATTAAGAATTTTGTGAATTATTAAGTCGAAAATTTTGCTATAAAACAAATTTAAATAAAAAATAGCTGCTGTAATTTTAACGGCAAAATTCATTGGTCGAGGGATATATGTTAAGATTAATCACTAAATCAGTTTTACACATTATAAAATTGTAAATCTGGTTATTAAAAACTTTCCAAAATGTAAATAAATTGTAAACAAAACATTTAATCGCCGATTAAATCGCACAAGTAAATATTCAGTGTAAAAACGCTTTGATTGGTTCAATTGAGGAAAGTAGCATGTTGTGATTGGTTGTTTGTTAAATGTAGTAAATAATCATCGTATGAATAATGTTCAGCTGCTTTTAGCTTTTTAAAATTACTGTAACTGACCTGTGGAAAATTTTCTATCTCTGTGATATCCATATCTTCGTCTCTGTTCGGCGAATGTATCTTTTGCGTTGCTGCTTTTCCATATATCTTCGGAAGGACCTCTCTTTTTACGGTAAAATTTTCAGGCGATGTTGATTTATTACAAAGTTGCTTGCTTGTTTTATCAGGATCAGATTGATAATTAAACGGAACTGCGTTATGAACTAGTTTATTTTTTTTTAAATTCATGAATAACTTATCTGAGAAATGCGTTGCACACACGGTTTTATCGCGCAATTGCTCTCGCGTTAAAAGAAAAAGTTTGGAGTTCCCACAATTCTGTAACCACTTATCACAACGTGCAATATCAGTGGGGAATCGAAAAAAACTTACGTTCGAATTTCGGCGATTTCCCTGACAATTGATATATACACAAGAATTAACCATAATGTATAATATAAACTAAAAATAGACAAACACACGAAAATACGTCCACTTGCTAAATAAAGTTTAATAGCACTAACAATGTATACTCTTTGGCACTAACAATTACTTTAAAACAAGTTATTAGATATTGTATAGGTAATCCCTCTTGGAATTTAGCTGACAATGTAATTACAAACGTCATTAGTTTCGCCAAAGGGTATACAGTATACTCTTTGGTTTCGCGATGATGAGACAAATGCTCAAAGGCAGCGCAAAAGAGTGTAATCAAATTAATTATACAAAGAGTAGGTACGTAACATACATAGGTACCTACTTAAAAAAATACAGCATGCACTTACATATAAACAAACTCATCTCAATTCAAAACATATACAAAATAAGTTATATTTAGAAAAAGACCGTGACAGAAATGCATGTAGCGGGACCACTTACCGGATAATCTAGGAATGTAATTTTAATACTTTAATGTACCTATTATGCAGATGTTCCTTAAAACGCTGATTACCATTTATTCAATACAATGTAATTGATTAGGGCAATCCAACCGTTAGTCATATTATTGTCATTAAGAAAACTAAACGTGACAACCTTGCAAATACTTTTATCAGAGTTACCATAAAGATATCTGTAAATTTTGAGTGGATGCCAATATTTAAAGCACAGTTAAAGGGACGCCTAGTTCTGGCTACGTCTACGCGAGGGCTCGATCGTGGAGTCCTAGCGGGCGAGTTCTTATAGCCTATACGCATAAATCCTATACCACTGTTTCTCTTATTCTGTATACTCTTTGGTTATACTTAGAGAGGGTGATCGCGCACGAGTATTTTTAAGTGCATAACGACCTGTGGTAAATTATTTTTTTGTAAACAATCAATGACGCAGTGTATATATGTATATATATATATATGTATAAATAAACAATATAACAATTTTTACTAGGGCAAGCACTATTATTGCATTTTTGACGAATGCAGATCAGCCCGTAGTGCATTCAATTTTAAAACTCATTGTTTTTTGTGTGCACGGGCATGTATATATGTATAGATGTAATCTTGTATATATGCTCTAAATGTGTAGAATGTCATTCCAACATGAATATAGTGAGGTAATGACAGTGGGACTTATTCAATGTACGCGTGAAGATGCAATAAGAAAAAATGATGCTTGGAGTCCAGTCAGATGGGCGGGACCATAGGTACTGATTACAAAGATTAAAGGTGCAAGGTTCAAGCAAACCTGGTGAGGTATCTCATAGAGGAGGATCAACAGTAACATGTAACAGATCTTCATGAGAAAAGAACCGTAGTTTGCTTCAGTGGTACAGCATCCAGAATTCTGTCAGATGCGTGGTACCAAAGCCGGAGCATCGATGAAGATGCTGATGAACTAAGAGTGGTCAAAGGAGCAGCTGTAATTATTCGGCGAACACTAAAGTCCGAGGCTTATGAATGTTCTCAGTTTCCAACTCTTGATCAAATTCAGTCTGGTAGCGCGTATCGCATTCCAGAATTATTAAAAACCCTTGTGTATGAGATCATACGACCCACAAAGGCAACAGAAGCTACCAAAAAAATTACTGAAAGAAAAACCATAGCAATTTCTCACGTAATAGTTTCAGTGGTTCGCCCAAGATCTTTTGTGTCACCTGTTCAATTTGGCACAGCAGTATTCCTCCACAGAAAATTTGGTTCGAAACTACTCATAGATTTACTAGAGTGGATGCATGGAGAGATGGCCCTTACATTTGTGAATTTAGCACCTTCAAACCCATCAACTATATACACCGTCCTACTTTATGCTGCTAAAGAGGGTCTTAAGAATGGTCAGACACGCGTCATGGTCATTTTTGACTAACCTCTCTTTGCAAATGCGCACGAAATGGTAACTAGTGCTCTTCTCGTACGATCATTGTTTATTCAACTTGGAGGGTTCCACTTACTACTTTCCTTTATACCACGTAATGGCTGGAAGTGGTTTGGAAGAAGTATCACATCAAGTGTATGCCAAGAACAATATCCCCCAAATGATGAGTGGAAAAGCATATTTCAGAGCTATATGTGCTCTATTTCTCACTCAAGAAGCCCTCATCACTGTTTTCATTGAAGCTCATGCTCCAAACTGCAACACGGGAGAATTAAAAACATTGTATGAAAGAATAATGTCAAGACAAATGGACACAGATGAGATTGTAACATCAACTGCAATTGAGAATTGGGTTTGGACTCTTGAAAAGCAGTCACAGAATGTGAAAAAGAGTGGAAGAACACAAGAGCTTTGGATTCAGTTTATTGAATTGACGAACCTTATAAAATTGTTTATCACAGTAGAAAGAAGCGGCGATTTTTATCTCCATCTACACAGCGTGCATCAAATGTTACCTTTTTTTTACGCAACAGTGCACCTCAACTACGCCAGATCAGTACGCTTATATCTTCAACATTGCCTACAGCTTTTGAGTACTTTGCCAGATGAAGAATTTGATAAGTTTGTTACAAAGGGTTTCTTCACCATTCGTCGAAGTGACAAATTTTGGTGCGGCGGCGTTTGGACTGACATGACTGTCTGAACAAGTGTTGATGCGTTCAATAAAAACAAAAGGTGGTTTAACAGGGGGCAGAGGAATAACTGCATCTACGCTCGCAACATGGGTGAAATCTATGCCAACAAGCTCCAGGATTATTGAAGCAATCGAGAGTTTCGCATCTGTTGATTCGGCTTCCTCAGAACAGCACGTAGACTTACGTGACGCACATCAGAGACGCAATGCCAAATATATAAAGGTGTTTGTTTCTTGGTTTCAGCAACACAATCCCTTTTCAAAACCTCCTCAGCTGTCATCTCTCTCAACAGGTATCTTGGCTGACGATAAAACAAATTGTAACAAGGCTTATCTGCAATAAAAGAGAGTGAAGGTATGCGGTTCAGTGACGTTCGTCTGAAAAGGAAACACAATAAAATCTTTAGCAGCTGTTACCAAATCAGTTAGTATCAGAAATGACGTAACCCCAACCAGCTGCTTCACCGCATGGTTTGTACAGTTTGTGCAGTTGCAGGAAATATTTGGCTATGAACCCTTCACATATCCTTCCTAACTTTTTGATGAAAGTGGTTTTATGAGGAAAGGTACAAAATCACCAATTCAGAAATTGTTAACTTGTGATGCAACTGATCCTTCTGACGATGTGTTCATACAGGAGAAATTGTATGTTGTCGATGGAGGGCACCTCCTTCACCGTGTGGTTTGGCAACGTCCAGCAACGTTCAAGGTGATATGCCAGCAGTACTATGATTACGTATTGACTCATTATGGAAATGCTTGTGTCATGTTTGATGGGTACAGTGAGGAGCTCAATACAAAAGATAAGGAACATCTACGGTGGTCTCGCTCAGTTGTCAACGTAGCCGTGAAAGTTGAAGACTCCATCCAAGTTACATTCGGACAAAGTGAATTCCTAGCAAATGCGAGAAACAAGAAACAACCGATATCTCTCCTGACATCGCATTTTAAAGAAAAAAAATGCAGTGCAAACTTCTCGAACTTATTTCAACATCACAGTTTGTACACATATTTGAAATGTAAACATATATTAAATATGTGTGACAGATTAAGCAGTTAAAGTTTTAGTATATAATATAAATACGCGACCTTTGCATCAAATTAGTACGACATATGGGCAAGTCAAATGTAGATGTGCGTCTCGACGATAATCGTGGAACATTAAACGTAATTTGCTGTAAGGGTGAGTTACAATCTATGATATTGTTTAAAAAATTCTATAAAAAGTTAACATTGTCACTTATCTCTAGTATTAAGAGGCAATATAAGCTAAACCTTTCATTCAGTGTGCTTTAGGGATAACCTCTTTCAGGATAGATTCTTTCATTATGGAAATATAAATACTTAACGACGACGTTGGACACGTTCTAATTCATGTTTATATTTTTTATGTATGGGATACCATATTATTGAACCATACTCTAACGTAGATCTTACTAAAGATATATACAAAGCTTTAATTGTGTTTGTGTTCGTTCAATCAGAGCTTTTGTGAATAATAAAACCTAAGGTTTGAAAAAGCAATATTGTGTGAATATAATGTGAATTGTGAATGTATAGAAATTGTCAAAATAAACTCCTAAATTCTTAGTTAAGGTGAGTGACCATATCAAAACCTTTTTGAAAATCCACATATCCAATATTGTGAAAAACAAGCAAGATTGGTTACGGTTGATCTTTTAGCAATGAATACCTATTGGTATTCCGACAATAGCGGTTGTATTTCATAAAATAATTGTTCATATAACACAATTTCAAAAACCTTTGAAAAGTTACAAAGAATCAAAATGGGTCTGTAGTTTTCTGTTTGAGGGAGATCCTGTTTTTAATATTGGGCAAATTCTAGCTGTTTTTCATAATTCTCGAAATTTATATTGTTTCAAAGCTAAATTATATAAGAAGTCAATGGTCGGGACAGTACAGCAGCACAGACTTTTACAAGAAAAGATTGTATTTGATCTCTTCCTGCTATTTGTTTTGGTTTAAGTTTGATAGCCGAAACCACATCATGCTCAGAAATTGCATGAATCGCAATGTGGGAATTGAATTGAAATGGAACTAGAGTATTAGTTGAAGAAAATTTCTTATAAACCTGTGAAAAATATAATAAGAAATTATCAACAATTGATTGGAGGGTGTCATAGGTTCATTGTTAAATTGCATTTTACCAGTACGTTTCTGTGAGCGGATGAAAGACCAGAGCTGCTTAGGATCGGATTAGAGTGTATATTCCATATAAACATTATAAGAGTGACTTAATTGTAGTTTAGTGGAAGTGTGTAAACATTTGAATTGCTTGTAACAGTTTGAGTTCTGAGTTGCTTTGTATTTTTTATCGAATTTTAATTTTATGTTTTGTGTTAAACATTTATCAAACCAAAATGCAAATTTGATTTGCTACTATTTCTAAAATGGTGGACAATAATATCAAAGACTAATTCTAGTTTAGAATAAAATTCTTTACAAAAACTCCAATCCGTATTACTAATATCGCTATATAACTTAAAATCAGCTTTCTAAAAATTTTACGTTTTTCGTTTTATGTGTCGCTTTAAAATTATCGTTAACAGTTGTTTCTAACATGATAACAAAATCAATTTAAGAATGATGAAAGTCTTTGTTTACAAGCTCGTAATCACTTTTATACACAATAAAATCAGTGGTACTTATAACTAGATCTAACAACCTATTATTAGCATTCAAAATCTGATTCAGTTGTATACAATTTACATATTGTAGGAAAAAGAGTTTGATTTCATTTGCTATCTAAATAATTATCGTCTTTAGTGAAATTTGGAAGGCTAAATCACCCAAAACAATAATTTATTATAAGTTTTGTTATGAACGAATAAGTTCAAAGGTAAATGTGTCATTAAAAATTATTACTAATTTTATTAAATACATCAATAATAAGTTTACCTCAAGTAGGATTTGAACCTACGACCTGTACTTTGCTAGAGTACCACGCTAACCAACTACGGTATCGAGATTCAAGCCCCAATCGATGTAAATTTTGTCTTTATGTATGTTGAACTGATGTAAATTCTAAATATAACGAGATTACTTATATTGATGGAATGTGAGCCTGCAATATCGCAAGGATTCACACATACCAAAGCAACTTGACTGATATTAATTTATTATAAGTTTTGTTATGAAGTTCAAAGGTAAATATATAATTAAAAATTATTATTAATTTTATTAAATACATAAATAAAAAGTTTACCTCGAGTAGGATTTGAACCTACAACCTGTACTTTGCTAGAGTACAAATGATTAAGGGACGAGAGTAGGTTGAGAAAATCGTAAAATTCATTAACCAATAAATTTAGGTGGTATGTATAAACTTATATTGCACATTGTTGATTTACTGTGAGTAAGCAAGCTGACAGCCAAGAATTTCAATATTATTATGCAAGTATGTGATAAGCGAGAGATCCAATTTGCAGACTTTAATATTAACATTTCTCCACCTCTCGACCGGTTGAGATTATCAAAGTTATGGTTACAGGGATAAACTGTATAATATGCGGTACTACCATTTAGTCAGGTGTCAGTTAAACAGATTATGTCAAATGGGCAGGTTAAGGTTTTTCTTAAAATTGTTTAAGTTTTACTATTAAGACCAGGTACATTTCGATAGTGCATAGATAACTTAAAAGTTTTCTTTAGTTTTTTGATTTGTTGAAACAATACGCGGAAGACCTTGTACATATTTAATAGTAAGTCTATTAAATACCGATGTTTAGATGCAATTCGAATACTTCCAAATTTAATAGGACGATTTTTGTTGAGTGTCGGTTTTCCTAAACGAAATATTTTTATGGAAGGAGAAGTATCCACGTTTGTAATGGAATTTACAATTTTACATATTTTAATCTTATCAGAGTCGATTTCTGTGCTGTTGTGTTCCTTGACATTAAATACAACTAGGTTACAAATTCTTCTATTTCTTTCTGAAATTTCATTAATTAATTCTTCAATGACATATGGTGATAAAGTTTAAAACTTTGTGTTTGAGTGGATGAATTCCCGCTTGAAGATCACATATTGTTTTAAGTAAATCTGATATTTGTGCTTTCTCAGAAGTACATTTATCACAATGGAAAGTTAGTCTCATTTTTTCGCGAGTAAATAGTTGTGTATCCGACCGGGAAAGTCCGGAACAAGCAGTGTGATAAATAAGGCGACATTTATCACATATACACACATCTTTATCAAAATTCATAGTTTCGTCATAAATCCTACAATTTTGCAAATATAGGCATTTTACGTTAGATATGAAAACTAAACAAATAAATTTGATTAATACACTTCTTTCACAATGTAAGCGCTTTAAAACGTGTGTATTGCGAAAGACACTCGCTGTAATGATGCAATGGCTATTAGCATTAGTGATGCCAAAAATAATATATTTTAAATCATTTATGTAGAATTAATTACTCAGATGTATTTGTATAATAATTCAATTATGCTTAAATTGTAAAATACATTGTTAGAAACTTTACATTGAAGTAAATAGCGTATTTACTACAATCTCTGACTATACCGGGTGTAAATCAAATAAGGGCCACCCCTGTAACTTTTGAACGGGTCGTTAGATTTTGTTCAAATTTTGGTGGGTTATATTATTGCCAGTTTGGGATTTTTTTACATAAAAAAAACAATATGACTGACTTCCGGTTCACCGGAAATGACGCAAAAGCTGAAAATTTAAATGGAGCGCCCTGTATATTTTTACATATTTGGATTCTAGGGCTTCAAATACATACAGTTCATCTGTCAAATGTCAACTCAAGCGCCATTTTAATTTTATTTTTTTAAATATTTTTTTAAATTTTAGTTCATTATGACATCTAAACTATAGATAATTGACGTACAATTACCCCCACAATATTATTTTTCTTAATAATTGATTTTTGTTAAGTTTGTTAACGATCAAATTGAAAAATTACGTTTTTTTTTTAGCTAAAACTCACTGTTCCCAATAGAAATATACATGGGCGATCCTGCATATTAAATAGCTCTTTCAAGTACTAGTAAAACCTTAGAATAATATTCTAAGAGTAAAACGATATGCATAGTAATTTCCTTAGTTCCTAAATAAAGCAGTAATTTTTAATTTTCTAATTTTTATTAACACAACATTCTCCTGAAGCCGACTCTGTCATACTAAAATGGCGTTTGAGTTGACATTTGGCAGATGAACTGTATGTATTTGAAACCATAGAATCCAAACATGCAAAAATATACAGGTTGTACCATTTAAATTTTCAGCTTTTGTGTGATTTCCGGTAAAACCGGAAGTGTGTCATATTGGTTTTTTATGTAAAAAAATCCCAAACTGGCTCTAATATAACACATCAAAACTTGAACAAAATCTAACAACCCATTCAAAAGTTACAGGGGGCCCCTATTTGATTTACACCCAGTATATAGATATCCAGAATTTTAAATGTCAATGTAAATTTATTTTGATTAAATTCTAAAACTGAAACACCATATATATTATATATGTTTTAGGAGGAATTGGAAGGCAAAAACAGCTCTGAAGAATCTTCGGCGTCAGAGGAAGAAGAAAGCTCGGATGATGAACATACGTGGCAAAAAGAAACCAATTCCTCACAATCTGTTAATCATAGAATACCGCAAGAACATATTAAAAAACCAAAAATGTTTGAGCTTCGTCAGGGTGAAGAGTACAAAGGCATACAAAGCTTAACACGAAAACAAAATAAGTAAGTATTGTTTGTTTAGTAATACACTCATCGATAATGCTATTTTAACAGATCTTCATTGGCGGAGAGATTACAAACAGAAGATTCATCTGTTAGATTGTTAGGATCGATAGGTAAACGTGAATTGACATTTACATTAAATAAATATAAACATTACAAAAAAGTGGAAGAAAAAAATAGACGACATAGAGAAGAGAGAAGAAAATTAGTTCGTTTAGTACCTGGTAGAAAATATCCTAATAATCGATCTTGGAATTCACTTAAAAATAGAAAATAGTATTTTATGTATTGGCACATATTTGTAATATTAATAAACTTAATTTAAATATGGTGGTATTACTTTATCTGTATTGACAACAGAGGTTATCACTTATCATGAGGTAAAGTGAAAAATAAATTTAGAAAAACAATCCTTTGTAATCTACATACAGAGATGGTATGACGTATTGTGTTTCTATGTATTAGTAGGTAAGTTTTGGGAGGGGGGTTTGAAAGAAATTTGTAAATGTCTTCACAAAAGCAGTGTTTGTTTACAGTACCAGCAGTAATGGATATACCACAGCAGATAAAAACCGAACAAGATCATACGAGGACAGATGTTCGCCCTTCTTCATCATTTTATTTAACTTTATCGGTAAAATCTTTTGCAAATTTTGAACTACTTTTCATTTCAGTTTTGTAGGAAGATGATATTGGAGATGTGCCATTTATTGATGCACCATCACACTTAAGTGTTACTGCAGTTTTAAATTATTGCAAATTTAAAATTCTTCGACCGTATTTAAGACTTTTAAGTGTGACAGGATTACGATCTTTAGCTGTGGATCAGGTTGATTCGTGTACATTATGGCATATTCTAGGCTTGTTTTATACAATTCAGGTTGTCCTACTTATGTGTGTCGGTTATTTGTTGCAATATATGGCATGTTTCCGTCGTGATCGTGGTTTTTGTTACAAAATATTAAATACCAACGATGCCTTACTTAAAAGTATGGAACGGGATATTACTCTTGTTAATACTGAAAAGTATGAGCAAATATGTCATGGATCTGTAATATTTAGCTATATTATACCAAGTCTTTTACATTTATCTGCTTATTTGTTTGGTGTTTATACATTTCGGTCGTCTGAAAATGATCAACTACCAAGCTTAATGGAAAGGGTAAGTAAAGTTTATTTATTTACTTCAGTATTCCATGTTTTTATGCAATGGCTTTGGGTAATCTAATAAGGATCTGTTTATTAAAATAAAAATAGAATGCGTGAAACTCAACCTGTCTTTAATTAAAAGTAAAATTCTCCCAACTTAATTAGTTCTTATTGTGTGTTATGTACTCACTTATAATTCGTAAATGTTTTAGTAAATTAAAAAAATCTGGATTAATTATAACTTTCTTGCAATAATGCATGAACTTGGTTTTACGATATTAATTTATATGTACGAGATAGTTCATCTAGTAAACAAATTTTTTAAATAAAATAAAAGCTGAATGAGATATTTTTTGTATTTAATTTATTAGAATTTGTAGAATTATAACGCATATAGTTATTTATACAGTGTGTCCCAAATCAATTGTATTTCATGGATAACTTTGTTATTAATAAAGATGTAGATTAGGTAATGGGCAATGGTCTACAGTTTTTCATAGTGATTCAGATGTTGCTTAGATATATCAAAAATTCCGAGTACCTACTTTCGAAGATAATCCACAAGAACTGAAAATGCGTTTTTTGAAAAAGGCGATTACTTCCCTTAATATAAAAATTATAAAAAATTTTTTTTAACAAAAGTTACTTATTTCTTTAAGACGAATGTGTTTTCAAAAAAATTATCGCAACTACGCTCTTGGAGATAGTGATAGCAATATTCTTATGTTAAATAGGCGCTATATTGGATTTTGAAATAGCATTTTTTTCTGCTTTCTATGATGTATAACAATCTACACTTGAAATACAACAGAACTAATTACTAATCTTAAAACTAAAAATAGCTAATTGAATCACAACAAATGTTCAAAACGATAGCCATTGTTCGCCAAACACAATTCACATCGTTTTAAAATGCTGGCGGTCGCTTTCCGCAATGTATGGCGATTAACAATATTTAACGCTTCTTGCACAGATTCTGGTAATTCATTAACATTATTATAAGTAAATTGATACCCCATAAACTTTATTTTTTATAGTGCCACACAAAAAAATCAAGTGTGAGGTCGGCTGATCTGGAGGGCCATCTAATAGTTGTGTTAGTAGCTATTACTCTGCCATTAAAACTATTATTTAAATAATTAATAGCTTGTCTGGAGTTGTGTGCAGGCGCACCATCTTGTTGATTCCAGATTGTCAAATTTTGTGCCAAGGTCAATTCATCTAAAAAGTCTTCTGCCGTTTACTACATTTCCAGGTAGCGTGCTACAGTTAAAGTTCCATTAAAAATTATACGTCCAATTAAACGATTCCCCAATTTTCCGCAAAAGACACTAAATCCAAAGCGAATTTGGTTTCGCCGTGGTATAATCACGTGTGGATTTTCTTGGGCATAGTGGTGTTCATTATGGCGATTAACAACCCACCTGCAAAATGTTCTACGCAAACGATCATTTGGGTATAAAGGGTGAGCAACATGCAGTTTATAAGGGATACAGTTATGTTTGTTTAAAATTTTACATGCTGTCGATTTTTTCACATCAACTAGATCTTCTATTTGTCGAGTTGACACTTTTGGATCCACATAAACGCAAACCAGTGTCAATTCTTCGACATTCCCATGGTCACGCACATTTCTTTCACGAAGCGATTTTTTTAAACATCCATATTGCTGCCTATTTATGTCTAATCTATTAAATATTCTAATATCGGATTGTGGTCTTTCCGGGAAGTTATCTCGATATTGTTGAGCAGCAAGGCGAATTCTTTTGTTACATTTGATGTAAGTACAAAAGATATCATATTGTTCATTTAACAGAACAGTTCGCATTTTCTAAAAAATATATATTTTCACCGTCACTAAAAGTTGATAATACTTATTCAAAATACAACTGATTTAATAATTAAATATCTGGTGTGAAACACCACCCGCCCTTTCAACCTACAAAACGGAAATTAAAAGAAATGAAATAATTTTAATAACAATTCTTTTAGGATAATTATGTAAACTCTTTTATAAGTTCATTACGAAAATAGGCAACATTATACACATAAAAACAATAATCTATATCAAACAAACGTTTAAAACCTCATGTCAGGCAGAGGTTACTAGACATCTAGATGCTAACCTAAAAACAAAAGAAATTAGATAATTTTAATTATACCTTTCTCAGGATAACTATGCAACCTCTTTTCTATACGTTCATAACGTAAACAGGCAACATTGTAGAAACAAAAACAATAATCTATGCCAGAATGACGTTTAAAACTTCATGTCAGATAGAGATTAATAGACATAAATACATGTTAACTTAAAAAAAAATTCCAAAGCGCCTGCTTGTATAAGATATCAATAATACAGTTTAACCATTCTCACTCATATTTAATTAATTTTTAAACTTACCTTGCCATTATATTAAGAAACTGTATAAAGAAAAGTTATGTAAAATTAAATTTTCTTTAAAAAATATGTCTACACTTTTTCTTATAAAATTAATCGTTATTCAGATATTCAAAAAAAGTGAACTAACACTTAAATTGTAACTTAGGAATTACGCGTCGTAAAAATTGCATAGAACATAATTAATCGATATGTTTAAGGTCTATATTTATGTATCTTTATATCTTTGAAATATGCAGTTGTTCTGCGCCTAATAAATCCATCCTCTCCGCCGCTGGATTTCTCCCAAATTTTAATCAGCTCCAAGTGATATGAAAACAAGCTTTTAATATCAAATTTTAAGTACGTAGGTGTTTTTGTGCTGGACTTATCGTGGATACTAGCATACACACAAACACACACACACACACACACACACACACACACACACACACACACACACACACACACACACACACACACACACACACACACACACACACACACACACACACACACACACACACACACACACACACACACACACACACACACACACACACACACACTCAGACCACACACACACACACACACACACTCAGACACACACACACACACACACACACACGCACGCACACGCACGCGCACACGCTCACACGCACACACTCACACACTCACACACTCAGAGACACACACACACACACACACACACACACACACACACACACACACACACACACACACACACACGCACACGCACGCGCACACGCACGCGCACACGCTCACACGCACACACTCACACACTCACACACTCACACACGCACATACGCACACACGCACATACGCACACACGGTTTAAACGGAAATGTACTTCATATGACATAAACATGTGGTGAATAAAGTTTTCATCATCATGTACACGTCGCAATATTTCTTCGCTGAAAATCCTGCGAGCAAGCATATCCCCATCTTTCAACTCTTGGACGATTTGAATTTTGTAAGGGTGGAAAGATAAGTCTTTATGTAAAATTCGTCGTAACGATGTGTCGCTAATGTTTAGTGCAGAACCGTGTTTCACTGCAGAACGCAGTGGACTACGTGTTAATGCTACTCGCACTTTCTCAATGTTTTCCTCCGTTCTTACAGACCTTATTGCCCCTTTATGCTTCAAGCTTAATGTGGAGCCAGTTTCTTCAAACTCTCTTACTTACTGTATATGAGCGGACCGCACACTTCCATGTTCTGTAACATTGAAATTATTACGAAACAATCGTTGTACCGAAGTCACGCACTCACAATTTTTATAAAACTATTTTACGCAAAACGCACGCCGAACGTCTGACCATTTCTCCATGTTTCTGGTTAAATATCAGTAACTGTAAAACAATAATCAAGTCATGGAAATATTGACTTTTGGCAAAAAAAAATTGGCCGCAAAATCACTTGATTATTCGGCATTCGATTTTTTTGCGGATTTCTGAAGAGCGGGGTGTAGAGTAATAGACCACAAACCTTACCGGAATTAGCATCGAACATCAAATAAGAAATTGAGCGAATTCAACCTTGTCCTGCTCCGTCGATTAACCGAAAATTTTCAGTCTAAGTTAGAAGAGGGTTTACAAAGACGTGGTTCCTATTTGAGCGGAATTATTTTTAAGACATAAAATGGCATACTTCTACTCAAACCCGTAAAAAAAGTTTTGAAAATAAACATTTGCTGAAAAAATTGGGTACTTCAAAATTTCCTGCTTCACTGGCGGACCCTGTATTAATGAAGTTGTTATCGAAATAGGGGATCAAAAAATTCCTCCATCTGAAATGGTTCGAAACTTGGGTGTTATTTTTTAAGGAGACGGTAAACAAAGGAACATACGATGAAGGATGAGGATGGTGCCGATGTGTGACATCATCTATTTTAGATAAGAAAAACAAAACTACTGTAACCTAAGAAAACAAAGTGCACGAACCGGGAATCAAATCTGCAACTAAATCGTGGAAGACCACACCTGTCACTTCACCACCAGCGCTCTAGCAGTTTGACATTGAAAGTGATATTTAAACCATTTATAAAAATACCTATTTATGTAGATAATGCATGTGCAATTTTTCATCGGCAGCAAATTACTATGTCTTCCTTCATGTCCTATGTTCCTTTGTTTACCGCCTCATATTTTTTATTCTAAATTAAGATTCACAGCACACATATCTCAATGCGTACAAATCAGGCCACAAAAACTCTTCTTTGCCAAACTTTTGTGTTCTCTAAAATGAATTTTTGTGATGTTCTTTACAATTCAAATTTGAAATTTCTTGATGTTAACAAAATTCAGATATTACAAAATTTATGTTTTGGAATAATATTTAGCATAAAACGGAAAGAACACATTTCTCATAAATTAAAAGAATTAGGATGGCTAAGTATGAAAAATCAACGCATGTTACGAAGAATTTGTTTATACCATACTATCATTACTGCTGTGCCCTGCCTATCTCTATAACAAAATTAATTTTTACACTGATGTACACAACTTGAATCTACGTTATAGAAGTCTGCTTACGCCACCTCAACATAAAACAACTGCGTTTAAAAGGTCTTTCACTTATCAAATCACTAACCTCTACAACGCGTTACCTCAAGAAATTAAAACTTATTCGTTAACGAGATTTAAACGGCAGGTTAAAAAAATCTTAAACATGGAGTGGATCCCGTTAGGTTTCGGTTTCCATAATTGGTTCCAGGTTGATCTAACTTTGCTGCACATGTATGTTGTTAATTTAGTGGTTGCTTTCAACATTTTTAGTTTTATTTTCCATACAGGTGTTTTGTTTTGGGGTTTAGCTGGAAGAGCAGAAGCGAGGAATCTACTCCTCTCAACTGAACCTCGCCCCATAAATGTTAAATGTTAAAATTGCAAATATTTCAATGAATAAAGGTATTATTTTTTATTTTATATATATATATATATATATATATATATATATATATATATATATATATATATATATATATATATATACTTAATCATTGAAAAGATATGACGAAACATTGTTTTGGTGAAGATCCATAATTCACTCTATATATTAATAAACAAAACAAGACATTTTTAATGGTCATTTGGTAATCCCTTAAGGTGACTCACTCTGTATATATATATATATATATATATATATATATATATATATATATATATATATATATATAACGTTTTACCTAATGTAAGCGTTAAATTCCTAGGAATAGTAATTTCCAACAAGTATAGAGTGAACCTTATGATTCGTGCTTTGAACAATGTTTTTAGAAGCATTTAGAAAATATTAATTCCACTGATCAACGTGCGTACATATATATATATATATATATATATATATATATATATATATATATATATATATATATATATATTCAACCCGTTCAGCACCTTCTTCCCGGCGATTTGGCTCCAAGAGTTCGGTTTTGTAAATGGATGATCACACATGATGATAGCATTCCTGTTACACTCTTTTGTGATGAGGCAACTTTTTCTCGGGTTGGAGTGAATAATAATCACAATGAGCGCGTTTGGTCAGATGAAAATCCTCATGAAATTACAATTACCAGAGTTCAACACCGCTTCACGGTAAATGTTTGGGCCGGGATTATCGGAGACAGTCTCATTGGACCCCACATCTTTAATGGGCACTTAAACTCCGAAATGTACAAACAATTCTTGGAAGCATTGCTTGAAGATGTCCCCTTAATAGTACGTCAAAACGTGGTATTTGCTAGATGGGTCTCCTGCACACTACGGGCGTGTTGCAACGGAGTTTTTGTACAGAAAATTTCCCAACCGATGGATTGGTACACTGACCGCCCAGATCACCAGTTCTCACACCTTTAGACTTTTATTTTGTGGGGCCATAATTCACCCTATATATTAATAAACAAAACAAGACATTTTTAATGGTCATTTGGTAATCCCCTAAGGTGCCTATACTTATGGTAGAAGTATGTACAGTTCCTCGTGACTCACTCTGCATGTATGTATATATATATATATATATATATATATATATATATATAACGTTGCTTTACCTAATGTAAGCGTTAAATTCCTAGGAATAGTAATTTCCAAGTATAGAGTGAACCTTATGATTCGTGCTTTGAACAATGTTTTTAGAAGCATTTAGAAAATATTGATTCCGTGTGTACATATATATATATATATATATATATATATATATATATATATATATATATATCAGGGTGAGTCACGAGGAACTGTACATACTTCTACCATAAGTATAGGCACCTTAGGGGATTACCAAATGACCATTAAAAAATGTCTTGTTTTGTTTATTAATATATAGGGTGAATTATGGATCTTCACCAAAACAATGTTTCGTCATATCTTTTCAATGATTAAGTCGATTTGTCTCATTTTTTGGTGAAAGTGGGTATTCGTGTCTAGCAACTAACTGACATATTCAGAATTAAAAAAATCCAGGACCGTCTTCGTGAAAATTTGTGGGACTGCTTAATATCCAATACTTCACCCTGTATATGATTCCTCTAAAATCTGATATAACTTTTTCAGAGCGCATTAATAGACAGTTAACCCGGAGGAAGTACGGTGACATTTTGTAACACCATTGGTACGGTGGGGTATGGGCTGAAATATGCTTATACGGTGGCATATCGGTCGAAATTTGCTCGTACGATGGATTATCTGCTGAAACAGGCTTGTATTTTGGCTTTCTTTCACAGATGTGACATCTTCCTGCTTTTTTTTGTTCCTTTCCAACATCTTCTTGAATTGTCTTTTCTGTGACAACGCTGGTTTTTTTCTGATAGGTATCTTCCTTTTCAGGTTCAACTGTATTCTTAGATTCATTTGTTTAATCTTCATATGAGACAATATCAGATCGAATACTGTTTCAGAAATTAATTGAAAATGTGAGGTAAGTCTAACAAAAATTCAAATACCCAGGTTTAACTGTCTATTAATACGCTCTGAAAAAATTATATTAAATTTTAGAGAAATCATATACAGGATGAAGTATTGGATATGAAGCAGTCCCACAAATTTTCATGAAGACGGTCCTGGATTTTTTAAATTCTGAATATGTCAGTTAGTTGCTAGCCACGAATACACACTTTCAGAAAAAAATGAGACAAATCGACTTAACCATTGAAAAGATATGACGAAACATTGTTTTGGTGAAGATCCATAATTCACCCTGTATATTAATAAACAAAACAAGAAGACATTTTTTAATGGTCATTTGATAATCCCTAAGGTGCCTCTACTTAGGGTAGAAGTATGTACAGTTCCTCGTGACTCACCCTGTATATATATATATATATATATATATATATATATATATATATGTATATGTATACGCACGGTTGATCAGTGGAATCAATATTTTCTAAATGCTTCTAAAAACATTGTTCAAAGCACGAATCATAAGGTTCACTCTATACTTGTTGGAAATTACTATTCCTAGGAATTTAACGCTTACATTAGGTAAAGCAACGTGAACCCTCCATTTGGCGCATGGGCTACATATGTAGCCCGTAAAGGTTTGAATCAGTATACGTTGCAGCTAACTTACCTTGCGCAAACGGTACTTTCAGTACCTGCTCCCTTGACAATGTACAACAGGGTTAGTGTATAAACGTCCGTAAAAGAGTTTGTTTATTACAAGTTATCGGTGCGTTAGTACAACTGGGCTACACCTGTAACCCACGCGACTAAATTTGCGAGTTTTTTTACACTGTGAGAAATCGTTAAATTTTGTTTAACATATTTAGAACATTAATTCTGTACTTTTCTTTTATTATTTTATTTTGTGCATTAAAAAATACGGTGTAAGGATATTTTAAATTTTATTTTGATAAAATTTAGATACAATTGGTGAGAAAATGTCCCACGAAGCAAAGACGAGGAGAATTGATACTTCAACAGATCCCGATGTGTGGATGAAGTGGTATAACGAAGTAACATCAGAAGAAAGTGGGGCGGAAGACCAAACTGACAAGTCTGGAAGTGATGAGATAAATGAAAGTGCACTCGAATCAGCATCAGAACAAGCGGTCAGTTCTGAAAATAACACGGATGATGAAAGAAACGCACCCAGCGAATGGGCAAAGTATTATGTAGGCAAAGACAGACAGACTAAATGGAGGAAGCAGAGACCTAACACCAATGTTAGAACACGTGCTCACAATATCGTAACTCATTTACCTGGAACAAAGGGTCCAACAAGAAATGTCAAAACTAGTATTGATTGTATGAATTTTCTTTTGGACGAAATTATAGTGCGAAGTATTACTACCTGCACATTGGTGCATTTTTAATGTCTTCCATATAAATATTGATTTACATGGAAGACATTAAAAATCGATTTGATAGGCAGCGCGATGTAAGAAATACCGATGAAAAAGAAATTAGGGCCTTCATAGGAATTCTTTACCTAATTGGAGTTTTACGATCGTCTTGCAAGAACGCGCGAGAACTTTGGGACAATTCAAGAAGCAGTGACGTGGAAACATGCTACCTAGCAATGAGTGAGAAACGGTTTCGATTTCTTTTGCGATGTATACGTTTCGATGACATCAGGGACAGACGCCAAAGGAAAGAAATAGACAAAATGGCGCCAATTAGGGAAATATTCGAACGTTTCTTGGCAAATTTTCGAAAATATTTCATTGCAAGTGAATAGCTTACCGTTGACGAGCAGCTTTTAGCCTTTCGTGGGTGATGCTCATTTCCGCAATATATTCCGAACGAACCTGCTCAGTATGGGGTTAAAACGTTACCTCTAGTCGATGTGAAAACTTGTTATACCTTCAATCTTGAAGTATATGTCGGTACACAACCTGAAGGACCATACAGACACAATAACTCCGAAGAACAAGTTGTCCTTAGACTGGTAGAGCTCGTGGCTGGTGCTAACCGCAACATTACTGGTGACAATTGGTTTACCAGTGTCCCCCTGGTTAAGAAGTTACTCAAAGAAAAGAAACTTACCTATATTGGTACTGTTGGAAAAAATAAATGAGAGCTACCACGAGAATTTTTACTAAATAAGGTTAAAACGGTTAATTCTTCTATGTTCGGGTTTCAGGAAGACTGCACACTTGTTTCTTACTGTACCAAAAAAAAAACAAGTTAGTGATCCTTATATCAAGTATGCACCACGACGATGCTATAGATGATGAGACGGGAGAAGCTAAAACACCTGAAATAATTACATCATACAACAAAACAAATATCGGCGTAGACCGTTTGGATGAATTATGCCAGAAGTATGATACCGCTAGAAACACACGTCGATGGCCAATGGTGATTTTTTATGATCTATTAAATATTACTGCAGTTAATGCCATGCGTATTTATAGTGCAAATAATCCTTCCAAAGTAACGAAAACGTCAGATTTTATAGAAGAATTTGCATAGGAGCTAATCAAGCCCCAAATAGAATTCAGATCAACCATGTTGACGATCTCGCCGGAACTTCGACGGCGCGCACGTGCTTTATTGGGAATTCAAGAAAGTGTTGCAGCCATCGTCTCGGCCAAACCAAACGTTGTTCGACGCTGTACATTTTGTGGAAGAAATCGTGATAGATCTACACGAAAATTATGTCAAAAGTGGTAATTGATACAACTCCGGTTAAATGGAAAAAAGTTGTGTAATTAGGGGACCATTAAAATGACACAAAAAATCGATGATGTGATTTTTTTGTTTTTGAGATATTTGAAAAAATTTGAATTTTTGAAATTTCTATTTTATTTTTTTCTGCCGTTATTATAAATGCTAGAGCAAAAATATGAACACTTCTTCATGGCAACTTGTTACGGGCATGGCATAGTCAGTTTTCAATCGGACGTTTCCGGTTTATATAGACATCATTAACTTATTTTTTAAAATACGCTCCTTATATTTTGGAAACTGATTTTGAATAATTTAAAGTACACCATTAAAAAATCCCAAAAAAGATAAGTATTTTATTATGAGTGTTAATGGTGAAAGTTTACATTTTCATATGATTTTGAAAGGTTTTTTTTTTATTACAGGTTCAGCAATGTATCACTTTTGATGGTCTCATCGCGTTTTGAACCTTTTATGGACTATCATCACGAAATTTTTTAAGACAGACCTGCATTTTCAAGTAGTTGATGCAGTAACTTTCCAACTTTCCGTATGATTATTTCACACACGCGATAATAACGTTTCTTAATATTAGAAGTTAATATCAACAAACAAATTGACGATAAAGGAAAAACTACTAATTCCTTTTGTTTTTAGTGTAAATTAAAGTAAAAATTACTTATAAGTATTATAATAGTTTTTAAAAAAATTCTCCATTATTTTCCAAACACAAATTACACTGTGTCACAGTTGAATTCAACACAATGCGAAGCCTTTGAGGCGTAATACTTTCAAATGCATTGAGAACTAAGTTCCGCAATTGATTGTCATTTTCAATATTGTGTCGGTAATATAATTTTTGGCATATCCCCAGAGAAAAAGTTAAGGTGTTATATGGGGGGATCGCGCTGGCCATCTTACTCTCAAATATGTTCCATTCCATCTTGCTGGAAACCTTGCCGGTAAATATTCCTCGACGGCTCTGGAATTATGTGCCGGAGCACCGTCTTGCAAGAACCAATAATTTTCAATATGAGCTTGAGGTAAATCAGCTAAAGCTGCTTCTACTTCATTTTTTTATAAATTTGGTAGCGTTCAGAATTTAAAGATCCGTTATGGAAAAATGGACCTATTATTGCAGCCCACGTATTAAACTGAAACGGTGTTGGTGTCTGCGGACTTGATAAACTCTAGGATTTTCTTTCGCTTAATAATGAGCATTTCTTCTGTTGAAAATTCAATTATAGGTCACCTGACTTTCATCCGACCAAATGCTTTTATATGGAAATTACTCATTATCTGCACATTGCCTGGTGTACCATTCACAGAACTCGCGCCTCGCTGAATCCCCTGGTCGAAGTCCCGCGCAAATGAGCAGTAGAATGGGCCACTCCAATTGCCTGGTCAACGTGCCGTGTAGAAACTTCTGGATTTTCCGTAACGGCTAATAAAGCATTATTTGCTTTTTCTTCATTACAAGGTTTTTTACGGGAATTTACACCCTTTTTAAATGCACCATGTTCTCTTAAATTGACTTAGTTCCTATATGTGGGGTTATGGGGCTGTTGTCTCTCTGGATATTTATTTAAATGCATGCGTTCCGCTTCTTTGTAATTTTGTTAACGTAGTGTGTAACACGATAGCATACCATATTTTTCTACATTTGAAAATTGTTCCATACTTTTGTGTTAATAACTACCACAAATTAACTAATTCAGAGTTTAATACTAAATATGAATACTTCATCAAGGCGTTTGATTTTGTGGATCATAATGTCTTGCTACAAAAGCTAGCAAGATACTATACGTGATACAATCCTACCTCACTAATACACGTCCAAGATTGGTAATAAACTTTCTAGTAAACTATACGCAAATGAAGGAATTTCACAAGGTTCTATTCTAGGACCCTTGCTATTATTGGTGTATATTAATATGCCTTATCTAATAATAAATAAACAACGTTGAGACATGGTTTATTTCTAATGACCTCTTTTTAAACTGAGCCTTATATGTTTTGAATCCCTACATCGACCTTTGAGGTTACGATGCTGAGTACTTTCGTGAGTATTAATCATGTTTGCTTAAATTAGCGCATTCCCCTATCGTGTATAGCATACTTGTCTGGGTGCATGCTTCACATGCAAAACAAATTTTTGATATCTATAGAAGAACTGCATAGAGCCTTTTATTAAATTTCATACAATATATTTGCTATATGTATTTACTTTAAACTCATTGCCAACAAGTATCAAAATTTTGCTTTTTATTCAGTTTAAAACCATATTCCAAATAATATTATCAATAATTAGTGTATATCGTAAACGAGTGTTTCAATATTAATTTTAGCCTATGAATGTTCTGAAATTAACTCCACCGTAAAAATGAAATTAACCTTGAAAGGCGATTATGATTGGTTATGCATTTAGTATGGGTATTTCAACATATAACGAAGTTAATGTCAACGTACTAGATATTAGGGAACGTTTGGGCTTTTAAAATTACGTAGGTACGTGAATATTTTGAAAACAAATTTAGAGATATTGCCGACATGCAAAAAGAGTGTACCATTTCATTGAAAATTGTTCAAATAACTACTAAATCAATTATATTGAGTTGATATGCATAAACTAAGCATTTAAATTACGTAGAAAATTGTGGGGTTAATAGATTTCTGTTTCAAGCTTTTCTTCATATAATAAATAGAATTATGTAAAAGTTTGTTAAATGTGGAAGAAGTTTTGATCGCCTACACAAGTAAAAGAAAACGTCGTCGATTAAGTTTATTGGTGAATTTTAGGTACCAAAAACTACCCTTGTAACTAGCATGTGACTGGGAAGCAATAAAACCAAATCGAATCTGAGTTGCCGAAAAGTCTTCAGACGGTTCAGACATGTTAAAAATTACGGGCCATATTGAGTACAAGCATGTGTGTAGTAATGTAGTTGTATTTCAAACTACCAATTACGTATAAGTAAAAATGTTAAAACTTAACGACCGTTTATCGTACAACTTAAGTTAAAAGGAAATAAATATCCTTAAAGGAACATTATTATGTATAATATAATATTATTTATTATTAAACGCATGTGTAATGGATATAAAGACGGATCACTGACAAGGTGAAGTAATTAATATTGGAAGTCGTTCATTTTTTCTGGAAGTTATATGCTAATGAAAGCATTTAAGTTAATCAGGGATTATCTGAGCCGTTTTGGATAACGTACCTATTTTGAAGTTTGTTTCGTTGTTGAATAACAATTTCATATTTAAGTTATGTCTTTGAGTTTGCAAGTTTAATGTTTTTTTATTTTGAATGTCGTTGATCTTAAGTGGTTGTTGTTACCCTTAACCGTTTCAAAATTTAAGATTCATTTATTTAACGTATAGTTTAACCTCAGTACATGTGGAATGTAACGGTACAAATATACATAGGGCTATGCAAATAATTTTGCAGTTTTATTGCTTATTGTTTTTTTTTGTATTGTACGTGGTTCGAAAATTAATATTTTGGACGACTCGAAATTCAATTTTGATATTACATTGCATAATCATAATTATATTCATTAATCAAATGCGAATCTCAAATAGAGAGCAGTCATTTGATATGTTTTGGACAATTAACTAACCATTGTAGTGCATATTTTATGGTTGGCGCAAATACAAAATTTATAATTCAAATTAAGTATTTCCAGTTACAATTGCGATTTTTGTAAATAACAAAGATCGAATATTACATTATCGATAGTGTAACTAAGTTTCAAAATTTTATGGTTCATAATGCATTCTAGTAATATTATTAATTAAATTATTTAAATATTATTAGACGGTTAGACGGAGAACTATTCCATAAACATGTAATTATTCCCGCATTATGCTGCAATGCAAAACATTACGTGTTCTAAATTAATTTCATGATTATTTGTTTACTATTTATGGGACAAATTGCAACTAGTGGGCATTTTTACGTGGGTTTTATCGAATTTTATAAAGTTAAAGTGGCGTTTAAGAATTTAATGTTTGAAATTAAGATTGTAATTATACCGAGTGAGCTATTTTTGTATTCTACAGTCGTACCAAGCGCAACAAATGCTGAAGACCAAATTCCGTATACATCTTTGAGTGTAAAGTGTAGAGCTAGCGTCCTGTATACACGTTTAACATTGAAACTGATGTTAATAATTTTGTTCCAACTAACCATACCGAACCTGAAAGACAAGCACTCTAACCATTCCACCAGCGAGGCAACTAAAACAACTTTCTAATGCCGATGACCATCTCTTACAGAACCAACGTATTTAGAAACTGTCGATTTAAAAAACAGCACTAATATGCTTCCACCTAAAATACACCACCTTCAAGGTTCAACTTATGCACTTATAGGAGATTGAAATCAAAAATCAATGAAGTTCAAAAAGAACAATCATCAGTTCAAACCAGGATAGGACGTTTGGGATTTTAGTTCGCCCAATTGCAGGCTTATCGAGATGGTCGTTACAAGCGTGAATATGAAAAGGGGTACGGTGGCACTTCACTAATAATTTATTTAGGAATAAACATAGAAATTATAAAGTTTTTTCATTGTTTTTAGTCTAAGTTAGGGGTAGGTATAGCTTCGTAGCTATTTTATATTAGAATAATATTTATGTAGGGTTTGTTTATTATTAGTAGACCAAAAAAAGTTTATATTTTTAAGCAAGTAAAGAAAGCAAGGAGATGTAGAATTCACTGAGGTAAGAGGTAAGAGTATTGGGAAGCATCAACCGACAGATCTGTACAAAAAGCCTATTTTACGAGCAGCTGTTTTGGTAGCTGACAGAAGATGGTCAACTCATGATAGGTTTGAAGGTACAGTTATTCTCAACATAGTAATAGAGTGTGAAAACTTAAGATCTGAGCCATTCATACAGGAAATGGTCGATCTTTTTTTGCGGACACAAGTCAACACTGAGTTTTGTTAGCATCAAATTTAACTAAACCATTACTTTCCCATTCGATGTTACGTTGAATGTCTTTATTGATTGTAATGGCAATTTCTGCTTTAATTTCTAGATTTGAGATGGAAAGTGGGTTACTATTATGAGTAGACTGAGATGAACTACCATGAAGAGTGCTATCATCAGCAAGGCAATGGATTGGGTTAAGTATTAAAGAAATAAGACCATTTATGTAGAGCAGAAAAGTGTAAGAGCTATTTCTGATCCATGTGGCATGCCCGCGTTAATGCCAACTTCTTTTGTAAATAAGCAATCAACTACTACACGTATTTGTCTTTTATCAAGATAAATGGAAACCTAGTTGATGAGCGTATCAGTTAATCCAATCGAAGTGATTTTGGCAAGTAAACACTTGTGTTAAATTTTGACTTTAAACAAAATGAAAGTGGTGACAATTGGTCGGTAGTTAGAGGGATTGGTCTTGTCGCCTTTTTTGGGGATAGGTTAAACATTTGCTAAATTCAATGATGAAGGAAATTTCCCAGAAGATATAGAAGTCGAATAGAGCTTAAATAGCACTGGTACTAGTTCGGGGGAACATGACTTCAGCTGGGATACTGTGTGGTCCAGTCGCTTTATTGGGATCCAACCTACTGATGATCGATTCTAGGAGCTTGTATCGAAACTGAATTGGTTTTATAGCGTATGAAGAAGAATTGAGTAGGGGCACACCTTTTCCATAATCATTAAGACACGGTAGTTTGATGCAAATAAATCCACAAAAAGATTGACTTTGCCTACAGATCCGACAAAACATGTTATGGGGAGAAATGAAAATGTACCAAAGTTTTTACTAGTAGCTTTAGCTAGAGACCAAAGCTTACGACTACCCAAAGGAGATGTAGCTAGTTCATTGCATTTTCGTTGTTCAAACAACTTTTTAGCTTTAATGATAACACTTCCAGGTATATCTAGCACCAACGTAGTCTGCATGACTCTAAACCGTTTTAATAGATTTTTATTTGGTACAAGATTTATTCTACAAAAATATTGCGTCAGCACAAGCTCTATTGAACCAGGGTAGGGAACGAGAATGCCCTATGCGGTTTTGTTTTTTGGGAATGTATAACTCCATAAAAATGAGGATGACTTCAGATACTGAAATAGCAGTGTCCGAAGACGAGGACGACTTAAAACAATACTTACACCATTAGAAGAAGAAATCTCGTAAATTACTCTTATTTAGTTGACTTAAAATACAACAAGGTTCTACCAGTGTTGTGAACAACAGAGGAGGTATGGACAGTAGAAGCTATTTCTATTAAGCAATGGTCGGATAGACCTAGTGGGGAAGAAGTGAAATTATATAAACAAGTGGATTTAATGTCTATAAAATATGGAGTATGGTTAGGGTTATCTGAGAGTTTTGTGGTTTCGGGGATCATTTGTACGAGATCACATGAAATAGGAAATGTTTCTACAGTATGACCAGCAAGGTTAGCAGTAGATATGAACATTGAAATCTTTCAGAATGGAGATATGGAAAAATGGAAACTGAGAAAAAATATAGTCACCTTTTAAACAAAAGTAATCAAAGTTGGAGTGAAGATTGTGTTGGGGAAATCGCAAGTTGGACTTTTTGGAAGAGACGTGTTTCAGGAAAAAAACAAAATGTCAGGTTGTAATTGTTCAAGATGTTTGTCACAGTGTTAATATCAGACCTAGATACCGCGGCTGTTACAATAATGGATCAGAAAGTACCGCTTGGTCACTGTCCTCCCGGGCATCCGAACGGAACAGCGTTTTACGTCCGGTATTTTTGACCATAAAAACCACAGCCATGTATTCGTTTTTGGACTTTGAATCTGAAAGGAAGACAGTGAGGTCGAAAAGAATAATATAATAGGAATGGATTAAGGGTAAGGAAAGGGGGATTTGCGGACTTTTCCGAGCTCAGAAAATCGGAGAATCAATATTAAGGAGCCCATGGTAAGGATGATGGTACCTTTCCGACTGGCATGGGGTACACTACACATGCCTCCCACCTTTAAAAGTATCATGTTCTTCTTGAAAATTTAAGTATAAAGGTATTTGAAGTAAAAATAAATATATTGAGCTAACAAGGTAATCTGAAGTGATCTAAAGAGCAAATCCAAAGTAGAATTAATGAATTATTTAGGATGCGGTTAATACCAAATGAAGTTTTCTGAAGTGTTACTAAAATTTAGCGTAACTTAAAATCAGTTTACCTACGACCACTGTAGAAAATAGACACAAACACACGACGCACAGCCTCAGTAAATAGCTCATTACGTACGGTAAATAAATCGCACAGTTTTCGTAAACAAAACGCACAGTTTGAATATATTAACAAATGAAAATATTACAATGTCACATGAATCGAGAGATCGACATACTTCTAATATATTTAATACTTGTACAGTAACCATAAATAATTAGTATGTTTCTAATGCTAATTAAACCAACGTAGTAGTAAATAGAACGAATTATATCGTGTATGATCGTCAAAGTTGTGAGACATAATATATCCCTTATCATTTTGTAAACTTGTTCGAAATAAAATTGTTCAAAAATCTAAAGATGCAATAATATACAGGGTATCCCATTTGAAGAAATGAAGTATTCTGTCATAACTAGTTTTTAGATCTCTCTGTATACATGAAACGAACAACAAAAAACAACTAAAATAAAAAATAATTTACAATACCTGATAATAATGAAAATATTAAAAGTAGCCCCGAATTTTTTGGCACACTGTTATGGTCGTAGGTAAAGTATAGCTACGCGGCTTCGAGCGTAATGTTACCATTCATGCGTGATATGCCTTTTACCACACTAGTAGAAGAGAGGCACCATGCGCCATCTTGAGTTTTGACGTCACAAGACCGCCCACGTGGGAGCCTGTATTTTCCACCCTTATTTTTTATGGTTTCTTTTCGGAGGCCTTTTTCAACTCCTTGATAGAATTTTCATCCCTAATTAAGGCCTTTTTTGTTTTTACTCGCCTACTTGAGGGGGCGTATTTTTCACCCTTATTTTATGGTTTCTTTCCGGTGGTGATTTTCAGCCCTTGATGGAATTTTCATCCCTAATTACGGCTTCTTTGTTTTTACTCACCCACGTGGGGGACCGTATTTTTTACCCTTATTTATGGTTTCTTTTCGGAGGCCTTTTTCAACCCTTGATGGGAATTTCAATGTTGTATTAAGAGCCTTCTTGACAGCAATTTTTTTTGTACTTGCTCACGTGAAGGGTGTATTTAGGGTTTGGTCTTGGGGTTGGTCTTGGACTTGGACTTGGGGGTTGGTTCAGGCGTTGGTCTTAGGTTTGGGGGCTGGGGCTGGGTGACGGTTTTTTTCGGGGAGTCTTTTTCAACCCTGATTATTTTTGTTTGTATTAAGAGCCCTTTTGGTGGGGAGCCTCTGGATGTTAGGCAATTGTGCGTATTCTTTTAATTCCTATCTACAGATTGTATTATAATAAGGAGGCCTAATGCTATCTTGTAAGGCTGATATAGGGCTTCGCAACTTACTGGTGGGACTTAGCCCCGTGACCCTTGAAGTAAAATTTGAATTTGTATTCTAATAAGAAGGCTATCTTGTAAGACAGGTGTATGAACTTGTGTTAGGGTTTGATCTTGCGTGGGGGAATTTGAATGACTGTAAAATTTAATATAGAACACTTATTTTTATTATAAATATCATAATTAAAAAAACCAGTTATTACAATATTGTTTTCTAAACGAATATTAAAACTTATTGTTTTACCCGCATTGATTGCATTGAAATATGTTTAATATCCATCCGCTCGTTAAATTGTTGTATATTGTACACCTTAATATTTTTAAATAAACTTGTTGTTACGTATAACTTAGATGTGTTTTATAACTGTAATTAAAAATCTGTACAAGTAAATAAAATAAATAAAAGGCTAATAGCACACTTACCACCTCTGTATTGAAAGAACATTTTTGAGAGACTGATTCACGTGTGATAGTCACTGCTTTGTGTTACTCGTCTAATCAAACTAAAGCACTTTCTATGTTTTACGTTTATGAATAGTTGATGTAAAACTAGCTATTGATTTCCCCATAATTAATTTTTAGAGTGTAAATATACAAACAACCTAATTATCTTTATCATACTTAGTGCAACTCGTATTTACCTTTCCCTTAAAGTAATTAATAGCAAAGCGGTTTGAACAAAATATTATATGTTGTCCATACATACATACACACGCAAATTGTTTTTTTTATAAAAACCGCATTAAAAGTTTGGAATGTAATAATTACATGTTTTTAATTTTAATAATCTACCAACCGAGTAACACACTTTCCTTAAAACGCTAAAGTCATAAATTTTATAACACGAATTGCTGAATTAAAAAGAAAGAAAAATAGGCTCATCTGATATTACGCAACTCTTAATTTAAAAAAGTAAGGTACTAAAAAATCTCTTAATTTATCAGAATAGAATGGTTGGGTAACAGGCGTTAAACAATAATTTAATTATCTTGTCATTTACAATTAAACATGTACTAAAAAAGTTTTTTACAAAATTAATCATTGATAAACTATTTAATCTACAATATAGAAACGTTAACGTTTAAAGTCCACACACATCCGAATGGTAATCCTGCAGTATTGTTTTATTGTATAGGAAGCATCTGGAATTTTTCTCTAGGACACGTAGATGATACCCTTGCGGTGTTCGTCCAAAGGAATCAAAATATTCCCCATTACCATGCTCGTCAATGTAGATAGCGGTCCAATGCTGACCTGGTTTGTCTGCAGGATCCGTGTTTACGATAATTGCATACGATCTAGGTGCGTATCTTGGTTGTTGATTAGAAGCACATATAAGCCGAAACACATTCTTCTTGTAGCTGGGATTGATTTCAAGCATCTCAACACTTGTACCGCATACATCTTTGGAATTGGTATGCCCCTAGGATTTATTATAAACAGGTTGCATACTTATCCTCTGTCATAAAAATTGTATTCTAATAAAGAACAAAAAACATGTAAAGATAATGAGAAGTGTTTTATAATAAAAGATTTTATTTAATTAATTTAACCTGTTAACATGTGCCAAGATTATTTTTATTTTATAGAAGCGGTCGGCCGTGGATTTTTTTTAAGTTAACATGTATCATATACGTAAAATTTCGCGACGCGAGGATTTCGGAGAAGGCTGTTTCCACGATCCCACTCCAACCCTGCCCGAGCATAATCGATATTGTAAGACAGGTGTAGGGTGTCGCAACTTGTTCGTAGGCCTTCGTGTATTGTCGTGGTACCCTTGCTGGAAAATTTGAATTTGTATTATAATAATAAGGAGCCTAATGCTAACTTGTAAGGCAGATGTAGGGCTGCGCAACTTGCTCTCGGGGCTTTGTCCCTTGTCGTGGCCCCAATGGAGGAAAATTTGAATTTGTATTGGTATTTAAGTCTCTGCAGGTTATGGCTGGAAATATGAATCTGTATTATAATAAGGGGTATAATGCTAACTTGTAAGACAGATGTAGGGCTTAGCAACTTGCTTTCAGGCCCTCGCCCCTCGACCAAAAATCTGAACTTGTATTATAGTAATAAGGAGGCCTAATGCTAACTTATAAGACAGACGTAGGGCTTCACAACTTACTCTCGGGTCTTAGCCCCTGACCCGTTGGCAGGATATTTGGCTTTGGACTTGTATTTAAGTGTTTACATTCTGATTACTTGTTGCGAGAAGAACTTGTATTCTAATAAGGGACCTATTGCTAGCTTATAAGACAAAACATAGGAACCTGTGTTAGGGCCTGCGCCCTCCTATCGTGGCGCTTGTTGGGAAATTTGAATTTGTATCATCATCTAGTTGTGTATGCTCTAATGAATATTTTCTGTAATAAAGGTGGCAACATGTAGCGTTATATTTCTAGGACTAATCAGGGTTTTGTTTGTGGCACCATCTAGTGGTATATTTTTAAACTAGCGAATGTTGTCTGTAATAGATGCGGCGTCACCTAGCGGTATATTTTTAGGACTAATTAGGGTTGTTTGTGGTGCAATATAGTGGTGTAAAGGCTAATGAATGTTTTCTATAATAGGGGTTGATCGTGTTCGTCTCTCCCTCGTCTCTTTCTCAAACATACAAATCAATTACTCAAATCAAATCAATTCAATTAAATACCAAACTGATTTAACTTAATCATACAAAATCAGCTCACAATTCAAAAAATAGCAGTACGATTGAACGCACAGAGTGCAAAAGAAAGCCTATCTCACACTTATTGTAGCTACCCATCTAACCGCACTTTCGCATTAACTGCAGCATTGTTAGTATAGGTTCAAACACCGTTAGGAAAAACAAGTTTATTAACAACATTGAAGGAAAGCTTAGCGTTTGAAAATATATTATTATGATTATAAATAACAATACATCATTTTTATTTAATCACATCCTTTATCGGCCTTCTTCTTCTTGAACCGTGATTCGTCGCTATCATCATCATGGTTTTGAGATTCACCATCACCTTGGATGTGAGATAGATTCAGCTCATCTGCGTCATCGTTTCCACCATCATCTTGACTGGTTATGTGTAATAGTTTATTAACAAGTCAGTAAAATCTCTAATGTCCGCTGATGTTGGCTCATAAACAGGAGAGTACATTATAATAATGCTCACTCGATGACAGTTACACTTTAAAGAGCGAAACGCACGAGAAACGAGAATGCTGTTGGACTTGGGTCTTGTGCGCAAGCAGCCGTCTTAGGAGAAAATACCTCAGCCATAAAAAGGAGTTTAGATTTATAAACATGCCCCTAGGGAAGAGCGTGGTTAGGTCAATATTCCAACTTCCCTCCCGAAGATAACCGATTCTACCCGAACACTGACGCGCGCGCAAGCGCACAAGACCCATGGCCAGCAGCACCCTTTTTAATTCAGCATGTGTGTTTTTAAAAATCGTGTTATAAAATTTATGATTTTAGCGTTTTAAGGAAAGTGTGTTACTCGGTTGGTAGATTATTAAAATTAACAGGTTTATATAATTACACAGTAATTAGCTAAAAGTAAACATGAACAGTGGTTTCTAACTACATATTGTTGTTGTGGAATTTAAAACATGTAATTATTACATTACAAACTTTTAATGCGGTTTTGTATAAAAAACAATTTGCGTGTGTATGTATGGACAACATATAATATTTTGTCCAAACCGCTTTGTTATTAATTACTTTAAGGGAAAGGTTGCAGTAAGTGTGATAAAGATAATTAAAAATTAATTATGGGGAAATCAATAGCTAGTTTTACATCAACTATTCATAAACGCAAAATATAGAAAGTGCTTTAGTTTGATTAAACTAGTAACACAAAGCAGTGAATCAGTCCCTCAAAAATGTTCTTTCATTACAGAGCTGGTAAGTGTGCTGTTAACCTTTTATTTATTTTATTTACTTGTACAGATTTTTAAGTACAGTTATAAAACACATCTAAGTAACAACAAGTTTCTTTAAAAATAATAAGGTGTACAATATACAACAATTTAACGAGCGGATGGATATTAAACATATTTCAATGCAATCAATGCTGGTAAAACAATCAGCTTTAATATTCGTTTAGAAAACAATATTGTAATAACTGTTATGTAATTAATTAACTTAATAAAACATTTTTGTTTCATTAGAGAACAATCTGAATGTCAGTAATTTTTTTTATAACTAACTGAGGCTTTTTAATTATGATATTTACGATAAAAATAAGTCATTCAAATTCCCCCACGCAAGATCAAACCCTAACACAAGTTCATACATCTGCCTTACAAGATAGCAATAAGGCCTCCATATTAGAATACAAATTCAAATTTTACTTCAAGGGTCACGGGACTAAGTCCCAGCAGTAAGTTGTGAAGCCCTATATCAGCCTTACAAGATAGCATTAGGCCTCGTTATTAGAATACAACCCCAATGTATAAATAAAATTTCGTAAGGTTACAATCTGTAGATAGGAATTAAAAGAATACGCACAATTGCCTAACCTCCAGGGGCTCCCCACCAAAAGAGCTCTTAATACAAATAAAAATAATCAGGGTTGAAAAAGACCCCAGAAAAGAAACCGTCACACAGCCCCAGCCCCCAAATCCAAGACCAACGCCTGGACCAACCCCCAAGTCCAAGTTCAAGACCAAACCCTAAATACACCCTTCACGTGAGCAAGTACCAAAAAAATTGCTGTCAAAAAGACTTTTAATGCAACATTGAAATTCCCATCAAGGGTTGAAAAAGGCCTCCGAAAAGACACCATAAATAAGGGTGAAAAATACGGTCTCCCACGTGGGTGAGTAAAAACAAAGAGGCCGTAATTAGGGATGAAAATTCCATCAAGGGTTGAAAATGACCACCGAAAAGACACCATAAAATAAGGGTGAAAATTACGCCCCCTCAAGTAAGCGAGTAAAAACAAAAAAGGCCTTAATTAGGGATGAAAATTCCATCAAGGGGTTGAATCCCTTCTTCCGAAAAGAACCATAGGGGTGAAAATCAAGGGGTTGAAAGAGGCCTCCGAAAAGAAACCATAAAAAATAAGGGTGGAAAATACGGGCTCTCACGTGGGCGGTCTTTTGACGTCAAAATCCATGATGGCGCATGGTGCCTCTTTTCTACTAACACTTATTACGTAATATACTTTTACATATTTTTAAATTATTACATTACATTTATTTGACACAAACGTGGAGCATTATTAATTGCATCTTAAGAGCCCTATTACATTATAGTGCCTTTCTCAACAAACTCCTTTTAGTTAATAATTACAATTATTATATTTTATAATACAGAAATCTGTCTTCTATTTACAAATTGTACAATTAGAATTTGTTCTACGTTAATGTTTTTTTAATTTTAAAAAGTAATAGGGCTGTTTAATCTACAAGAAGCGGTTACAACATCTGATTCTTGCGCTACATGAATTAACTTGTTAATTTAAAATTTAACCATAACTGAGAAGTTATTTTACAATTACCTAATAACAATTAGTCTATTTAATACCTTCAACTCTACAAATCTTTTTAATACGGAAGTAATTGATTTACACTATAAAGTTCCAACTTTTAAAATTGGAGGTACACTAATTTAAAAATAAGCCATAAAGGCGCTTATTCAACAAAAAATTATCCAAGTTCGTGCAAAAATGAACTTTGCGACTTTTAAGCTGGATAGAAAAACTTACTTCTTTGAATTGGTTTACACTTAATTGTGACATATTTACGTTAATAAAAAAACTATATCTTAGGAGTAATTTTCATTGAGAAATTAAGGTAAAAAGTAATTTTTCTCCTACAACAAATAACCAGGTGGAGTAATAACACACAGAAGCGTTTTATGGAATGCGTAAAATAGCGAAAAAAAAAAAGGAAAAGCTCATGTATTTAATTCTCTTCCCAAGGTGGAGGGCGCGCTGCTTTAGCGTTCCAAGCTCCTTCAGCCACAAGCATGGATTCCCAGCATACATACATACATACATACATACATACATACATACATACATACATACATTACGTATATATGCATGGTGGGATTAAGGATGGGTGTGGTCAGGATAAGATAAGAAGGAACGGAGTTAGGGTTCTGAGAGGGGAAGTACTACCCGAGCATTCGTCTAAATTGCCGCACATGGTGTATATGTGCGGAGTGACCATGCCGCTACATGTGTATGAGGAAAACCTTCTGAAAAAACCTCATACAGGGTAGACGAACCCATTACCTTCTGAATGATAAGCAGGTCCTGTTATCACTACTCGACTAGCTCGGTGTAAAACAGCGAAATATGCGATCTTATTATGTAACGCCAAACAAAAGTGTCTAAAGTTATGAAGGCAAAATAATAGTAGCAGCTTATGAACTATTTTGTATACACAGAGAAACTATCAAAAAATAATCGTCGAATGACGATTTTTAGTATCCAAGTATAATATACTCAAGTGTCATGAAATTGCATTTAATGCTAATGATAATTAATGACACTAATGTTTCAAATATAATTCCACAATGTTTTAATTATAAACATTTATTTTTAACGCGTTTGAATATGACATATATCATTATCAAGAGAAGATATACAGCGTGACCCAGTCTTCTGTAATCGGTACATAGCTTCTTTACTATTCACTATATCGATTTTCGGTTTTCGAGATCTCGTAGATATGCTTTCGGTGCACAATTTAAAAATATCTTCAATATATACTGGGTGTCCTACTAATTTATGTGTTTTTATATGGAATACCCGGTATATTTTTATTTTTTTAATTTCCTTGTACAAAAATAATGCGAGTTTGCATGAGTCATTATGGGTTAATCCCCTTCCATTCTAAAGTTATTCACGTTTTTATTAGGAAAATAGCTCACATTCGAGAAATCACTATGAAGAAAGCCATGGATATTTCTAGAAAAACTCGCTACTGAAAGTTTCACAATAACTCTTAGTTTCAGATAATACACAATTTCTTTTCTAGCACGCACACAATATATGAGGTTTGCCTGGTAAATTCTGGGTATTTCTCTAGGTTTTAACAATACACCTCTGAATTAAGGCCGGGTTCAGAGTTGTAGTAATTTTGGTAACATCAAGTAGGCTAGTACCATGGTTAACGTTTAGTCAGTATAACGGCAAAATTGTTAGAAAATGAACGCTTTTTGAGATGAATGGATACAATACAGCAAATTTTTATAAGAGATGTTCGAGTAGGCCACCATTTTGATCGATACACGTCCTCAACCTCTGCACGGTGGTCGGAAATCGCAAAAAGCTGGCCAAAAATAAAAATAAAAGAAGTTTATAAATATGGACGTTTTATGGCCGGAATAGTTGTGGTATCCCTAGCATCTGTTCATTTCGTGAGTGAGCGTCAGTAGCAGTGGGACACCTTCCGCCGCCATCTTGGAATTTGACGTCACAACGCCGGCCACGTGGCGACCGTATTTTTCACCCTTATTTTTATGGTTTCTTTTCGGAGGCCTTTTTCAACCCCTTGATGGAATTTTTATCCCTAATTATGGGTTTTTTGACAGCAATTTTTTTGTCGGCCTTACTTTATGGTTTCTTTTCAGAGGCCTTTTTCAGCCCTTGATGGAATTTTCAACCTTTTTTGTTGTACTAAGAGCTTTTTGACAGCAATTTTTTTGTCGGCCTTACTTTATGGTTTCTTTTCAGAGGCCTTTTTCAGCCCTTGATGGAATTTTCAACCTTTTTTGTTGTACTAAGAGCCTTTTTGACAGCAGTATTTTGTACTTGCTCACGTGAGGGGTGTATTTAGGGTTTGGACTTGGGGTTGGTCATGGGCTTGGGGTTGGTCTTGGACTTGGGGTTGGGCCAGGCGTTCGTCTTGGATTTTGTGTGGCACCTCGCCTTTCACTTTTTACTAGCCGACGTGGGGATGCATTTTTGTTGATCATTTTCTGTCATTTTTTAACCCGGGGGTAATCCTAATCTGTTGACTTATAAGATGATCTTAAAAATTTGTATTCTGATAAAAGAAAAAATAATCATTAGATGTACAAGATAGATTTATTTAATCTATGTTTATTAATATTTTTTATTAAAGATTATTTATCGGGTATTTCTAAGATATAAAAATCTTATTAAAAGGGAATGGGAAGTAAGGAATAATTACGGCGTTTTGACAAAATTGAACGTGTATTTTTCCCATATTATTTTTATTAATATATTTTTGTCAAATGAGCTTGCATAATCACATTTCTTTTAATACAAATTGTGGTCTTTTACCTATACGAAAAATATTATTTATACATTGGTGCTGTAGTCTAATAAGAGGTGCTTGGTTATTTTTCAATGACGCAATTTGCTGGTTTTATGAGATGGTCATCACCCCAGCCATAAAAATGGTATTCTAATAAAGAAGAAATAATAGCTAATAGGCTGACAAATGTTTTCCATAATAAAAATATTTTTATTTATTTTAATTTATCCTGTTAACATGTATCAAGGTTGTTGATATTTTTATACATTGATTTATGCAGACTGTAACTTAACTAAGGTAGTATTTTGAAAATGAATGCTACTTTATGTATAAGTCGCTAATGAAAATAGGGAAATGTCTTGCTGACATATAGATGTGTGTTTGCACGTTTTTCGTATTGGGGCGTTTTCACTTGACATGCACATTGCTTTTCGTTTGCATTAAAGATAATTATTTTTGCTACCACCTTAACTTCTAACTCTCACACACAATCAGAATTAAATTATTAAATAAACTTAATATTAATAAATATTCATAATACAGAAATAAGTGTTTAAGATGTGGTTTAAAATTATTTTAGTCCTGTATTACCTAATTACGTTGTTACCCGAAGAGTGTTTTTATGATGAGATTTAAAATTATTTTCGCGATACCACCTTATCTTTTTACACATACAATTAGAATTAAATTACGAGCTTAAGTGATCACATGAAAATTTGATGTAAAAACATAGTGATAAACGAACGCCTATATCGACGAGACTTAACTTAAATTGGTTCGTGAAAAGTAAATCCTATTCTAAAATAATACAAGGCTGTAATTAAAACACAAAGCCCTTGAACATACAAATTAGTAGAAAAAGTGACTTTTAAAAACGATTTTTACAATTAGCCTTCAACAATTCTACAAAATTACTTTAAATAATTGAACCTTGAGATTGTAAAATTTACATAAACTATTGCTTATAATCACATTCCTAACAGCTATACAAATTCATTTATTCATTAATTGGAAAGTGGCCGACGCTCATTAATATCATGTTAACCCCTAACCCGAAACATAGTACTTTTAGTGGTAATGCGCAACATATGGTCTATTGGACCAGGATAAGTAAAAACTGAAATAAAACAAATATAATATATTTTTTTTAAATGCAGGGTTTATTACGTATAAATAACCAAAGAAACATACGTACAACAAGATAAATAAAAAAATATGATATAAGTACTAATTTTGAAGGCAGGTAACGCAAACCTTTCTGCTACATTCCAAACAAATAGCCTTTGAGCAACGGACACATCCATAATTTGTCTTTTCCCGATTTTCGATGATGGACAAATGTTACACAATTTTCTTTTCTTAAGTTTATCGCCTGGAACATTTTTACCTATATTCTCGATAGGGAAATCAGAATTTATTCCCAAAAAAATATCTATATCGTTCCTTAGGTCTCGAGGAAGATTTGTTTTCAGTATTTGCCTTACATGAGGCTGAAGTAGTTCAAAAGCCAAACTTTTTACAAATTTGAAGCGAGAAAGTAATTCATTTTCCTTGTAATAAAGATGAAGGATGTAACTGTTGATTGAACTTATGTTTACAATTGTGTAAAATACTGATAAGGGCCAACGACATTATTTCCGGTTTTCCCAATTAGTAGTCTTTGGTGTGAAGTTACGTTTTTTTATCTTATTGACTAACTCTATTGAAGAAAAACAGTTGTCAGAGGTAATATTTCGGTTAGAGCCCTCTATTGGTTTGGGCAGTCAGATAACACATTGAGCCAGCTTAGAAAGCTTTAGTTCTTCTTCTGAATGTCCAAAACCATCCGAGTCCCTCCTGAATATATAAGCCCATTATAGAAATTAGAGCTCTTAGCATTTGTCATGCACATTACTTTCATTTCGTATTTCGTAGGTTTACTAGGCATGTAAATTCGAAAACCACAGTGACCTCTAAAAGAAAGAAGTATCTCATCCACAGTTACACAATCATCCAACGTGAATAGCTCCTGGCAATTAGACACAAAATTATTGAAAATGTTAAGAAATGGCCGCCGTTTTATCAGTTTTCTTCCTCTCTTGGCGATCCAAGCTATTGTCAAATCTAAGACAAGATAACAGTACTTCAAACCTTTTGAAAGACATTGTCATTCTAAACATCGGGCGACTCAAGACATCTTTAGAAAACAGTTTAAGCATATCTTTATGAGAATATTTTATAATTGAAGATAGCATAAAAAGTCCAAGTAAAGCTTTATCTCAACTATATTTGTGCTTCTGTAGTTTGAAGTACGTGTCGAATCAGACAACTTTTCTTTCATTATAATAATTTTTTGGTTTGTCTATGTTACAATTTCTTCTAGCATCTCATCATCAATCAACAAATTCCAAATATCTGACTTAGAAGGGCTATTTCCCAGAGTCCTGCTCATGTCTTCGAGTCCTTGTGTTTCTTGGAGGCTCCATCCCCTGCCATTGAAAACCATTTTTTCCTTTGAATATGTTCATATTAGCCGCTTCTGCTTGTAAAGAATAGATTCTGGATTGTTGTACTTTATTCGAAGGTTCATTCTAATTCCAAAAGTTCGAGTTCTAAATTCGATTCTTCACCGCTAGAAGATTCACTTTGCTGAATTACATAGTCGGGATCTTCATATGAGCCATCTATAAAATCTCTAGTCTCTTCATCAGTCTCTCGGTCTGATAAATGTAAACTTGATCTTCAGAAAGTAGCAAGGCCTGCATTTTATTAGCAAAATCTCGGTCAGCCAGATTTACTGTCTTAGTGCGACCAGTGTCGCTAGGTCCTGCTCTATCTATGCTCACTATAAAATTACAAATTATGAAAGTAATTAGGTTTACTAATACAAAATATAAAATACCTTATTGTTCATCAATACACAATCCGTAACGAGTGGCCTCCTAGACCTGTCATAAAAACACCGTAATCCGAAACACCTGACCTACTAGACCTGCACGTTTACAAAACTACTGTTACTACGACGCAAACACTATAGGAGTCCTGACAATACCGTAGGACTATGCTTGTTGACTACTCAGAAGGTATTTAAACGGATGTGCGCGTGAGGCTTACACTGTTGCCGTGATCAACAGGTATTCTATGGCTTGGGCCTGTAAGACCAATGTTTCGCGTTAAGGGTTAAAATAAATACAAATATTTTTAAAAATATGCTACTGCAAAATTACTTTAAATAATTTGAACCTTGAGATTACATAAACTATTGTTATGAAATGTATTAAATTATTCAACAGTTATAAAACTGCATTAATTAATAGGAAAGTGGTAGCCGATCATTAACATTAAGTTAAAATAACTACTTACAAATATTTTTGCTACCGCAAATTACTCTAACTATTTTTCTATCATTGTATACAAAAAGAGAGTCTTACTATTACTAAGCACCATATCCTTCATCGATTCAAAGTTCACGTGAGTTTTTATAGTTTAAGGTAATACCGTTCACTTTACACACCGATTCACTGTTTCATCACTGGTTGAAAACACATTATAACTGCAGTTTTTCGGTCCCGAACTAACAAATTCGGCTATATAGCTTCCTTCACCGTACGCTTCCAGCTCGTCGGTCATCAGTCCAAGGAAATCTCCACATGTTGGATTCCAGTTGTCGGGTTTCACCTCAAATATGACACTGTCTGTATCATAATACAGAACACGACGGTCTAGTTTTTCCAGATAACTATATAGCTCTAAACGTGCATGAGCTGTCGTGTAAGCGGCTATGAACACATTAATAGTTTTTTGAGATTCACCTTCACCCTCCGGTCTATCCCAATTTACCATTATTACATTATAATTAATAGGGATAATGGATTGCACATGAACCAATGGATCCGTAAACAATTTAAAAAGTCCTTTGGCTCGGATACAATACTGCACTGACTTAAATTTTCGCGTTGACCAAACTTACCCCAAAAAGAATTTAACATCAGCTTGGCCAAGTATCTTAAACCTGGATTTTTCTTAATATTATTCTAGTCGAATCCCCTTTCTCGTAATATTCCGTTATGTACTGCGCCTTCTCGGCCTCTGACGTGCAATGGCTGATTTGCAGATGTGTTGAAGAGATATGGGAAATATCCTTTGAATTCGAAGGAATCGAAAGTTTTCGGAAATGCCGAGAGTAGCGATGGAATGAAATTAAGGGAGTCATTAAACCTAATATAGCCGCATTGAATGGAGATTAATTTTAGACCATTGGTGATGACTTTTGGTCTTATTATTAGCCAGCATACATCTAAGCACAAAACATCCGTCGTACCCCTTCATGTTATGCGCGATGCATGTAACTGTAAATTTTAGCGCTTTCTCGGCAACATACACTAGAAATGATTATCCAGAATCTTCCCTGAAAATGTGCACTCTTTCGCTACACATCGAACATTGCTCATCTAAATTATCAGCGTATTTGATACAAACGGAACAAACATTCGCGGCCACACATAGATTGGGCTCATGCAGAAATCTATCATTCATCCCCTCACACACCTTCTCTTGCATGCACTCCAAATCGTAAAAGATAAACATAGATGGTTTACCATTACCGGCGCCACTTCAAGCCCTGTTAATAGGCATGTAGCAAAGATGCCCAATAGGTTTTTCGTTCATGCACGTGGAACAATAGCTGTATCCGCATCTATGTTTACTCTTTACTTCACTGGTTTTAAGACACTTTAACATCTACGTAATTTACCGCATAGTTTAGCGTCCTTATGGCTTCTAAGACATTGCTGTCCGTAAAAATTTCTCTTCCAATCATTGCACACAATTTTCGGGTTTTGAATGGAACATGGCGGTTTCTGATGACAAGCAGGACACTGATGCAAACATTTCACATGTTTTCTTTTATCATTACAACGTTTTCTACACTGCTCGCAGTAATAACCGCAGGAAAACGCTGATATGAGACTGATAATAACATTATAGTGCTCGCCTTCTAATATTAAATTTAAAACTATCCTACCCTGTTCCCTAGGGCCCTCAAAATCAACTGAATCACCTATTCGCGAATTATAAACCACGATAGTGTTTGAAGCTAAATGATTTTGAAATGCTTGAATATGTTCGTAGCTACCACCCTGACTAAGATCTACACCACTGTTTTGGCAAAGCTGCATGGCTCGCTCTTGAAATAAACGATAACCCATCGTCATACCATAACGCATTGTATCATTATTTCTAAATGCTATTGCTATGACTAGGGCGCGAGCTAAACAATTATTTTCGTTAATTGCTGCGGGGACAACAACAATACCCTGCCTTTTAGCTTTACAAAAGTCTTCAAACTTTAAACCCGTCAATTTTTTGGGTCCATAGCCAACAGGAACCGACACTCTATCCACGTTTGAAACTAACAAGTCACTCGAAAAAAAGCTAGCATTGCTCTGCATTACCTTTTCCAGTAGTGACATTATCACTTTCACCGACAACTGGTTCACTCTTCTAAATGACAGGCTGATTGGTTTGTCAGGGTAATTTGGGTTCCATAACGTGATCCCAACACGATCTGATGGAGCTGCATCCTTCACAATATATGAATACAACTCCTCCAATACGTATTAGATAAATAACATTTTTAGGAAATGATATATTTTACCTGTAACCACGTTAAGGGATTATCCTTGCACGTTTCGTCATTAAAACTAAATCTCAACGTTTTATACGTAGTATTGAATTTTTAATAAATTTACTGTTTGATTCCCGATATTTATGTGGTTGAACCCCGTTTGGGTAGAGGATGGTCCAGCCTCTTGTTGCTGAGAACCTGAGCCCGATTGGTCTTGCTCCTGTAATGTACTCCTTTACTAAGCGAAACAATAGAAAATTAGAAAAGACCGTTATCAAATCCTCCGCTGTGGAAGTCTCCATCATCTCATCATCGTCAAACAACTCCTCCATATTTACTTGAGAAGGACTTTAAAAAAAATAATTAAAACTTAAAAATAAAAAACAAGCATATACTTACACTCCACCAATCCGTTGTGCAGCCTCCACAAAATCATTATAAAGTTCTATCGAATCGATAGTGTCATTTCCACATAACATCTTATTAGTAACAATATTGTAGGCATTTGTCAATACCTCGTCGGTTAATGCACCAGCACTGAATAATCCCAAAATCTGGTTAACATTTAAAGACTCCATAGCTATGATAACATAATGCTCTTCGGAACAGAACTAAATTAACTAAAACAAGCGCACGATTTTATAGTATTATAATAATTTTAATAACATTTTGTCTTAGCATAATTAATAGACATAAATAAATACATGTCAGTTTAACTCCAAAACCGACCGCTTCTATAAATATCAATAACCTTGACACATATTAACTTTCAATAATTCCAAGGATAACTTCAAGGCATACTTCAAAGCCTATGGCTGACTTCAAGGCTAGACTTTTTACTCGATGTAAAATAAGTTTGTTGTAAATTTCGTATATAAGACAACATACAAATGGGATTAATAGAAATGTAATAATTTTTAATAACCTTTTTCTTAGCGTAATTAATAAACATAAACAAATACATATCAGTTTAAATAATTCCAAGGTCGGCCGCTTCTATAAAATATCAATAACTTTGATACATGTTAACTTTAAATAATTCCAAGACCAACTTCAAGACTAACTTCAAGGCTTATGGCTAACTTTAAGACTAGTTGAAGGTGACTTTTTCTTTATGTAAAATAAGATTGTTGTAAATTTCGTACATAGGACACCATACAAAGGGGAATTAATAGAAGTGTAATAATTTTAATAACATTTTTTCTTAGCATAATTAATAGACATAAATAAATACGTGTCAACTTAAGCAATTCCAAGACCATCCGCTTTTATAAAATATCAGTAACCTTGATACATGTTAACAGATTAAATAAGAATAAATAAAAATATTTTTATTATGGAAAGCATTTGCCATCATTATCTTATATATTATTTCTTCTATATTAGAATACAATTTTTATGGCTGGGGTGAAGACCTTCTCATAAAAACCAACAAATTGCGTCATTGAAAAATAACCAAGGACCTCTTATTAGAATAGGTAAAAGACCACAATCTGTATTAAAAGAAATGTAATTATGCAAGCTCATTTGACAAAAACATACTAATAAAAATAATACGGAGAAAATACACGTTCAATTTTGTCACGCACGCACGTAATTATTACTTACTTCCCATTTCCTTTTTACCTTTGAAATACCCGATAAATAATCTTTAATAAAAAATATTGATAAATATAGATTAAATAAAACTATCTTTTACATCTAATGATTATCGCTTCTTTATCAGAATACAGATTTTTAAGATCATCTTATAAGTCAACATATTAGGATCGAGAATTACCCTGACTAAAATGGCATATAGAAAATGATCAACAAAAATACGTCCCCATGTGGGCTAGTAAAAAGTAAAAGGCAGATGCCACACAAAATCCAAGAACAACGCCTGGACCAACCCCAAATCCAAGACCAAGCTCATGACCAACCCCAAGACCAAACCCTAAATACACTCCTCACGTGAGCAAGTACAAAAAAGCTTGGCTGTCAAAAAGGCTCTTAGTACAACAAAAAGAGGTGAAAATTCCATCAAGGGCTGAAAAAGGCCTCCGAAAAGAAACCATAAAATAAGGTCGACAAAAAAATTGTTGTCAAAAGGACCATAATTAGGGATGAAAATTCCATTAAGGGGTTGAAAAAGGCCTCTGAAAAGAAACCATAAAAATAAGGGTGAAAATACGGACGCCACGTGGCCGGCCTTGTGACGTCAAAATCCAAGATGGTGGCAGAAGGTGTCCCACTTCTACTAGCGTCGAGCCGGCAGCATTCGGTGTACCCAAGTGGTCGAAAAAAAAGTGTTTAAACGCGCACCAATTTTTACTGGGTTGATCTGTATCAATTTGTGAAAATGGATTCTTCTCCTGAAGGTATATAGGTATAATATGTAAATCAAAATATTCGTTAGGGACATATGTAACGATGCATAGACAACGGAGTTGGTCATAATTCTTATGTTGGCAGTCGAAAAAATCGTAAGAAAACAAGCGCGGGATGATGTGGGGTTCTGAAACCAATTTCACATTGTTTCTTGTATATTTATTTATGACATATAAAAAAATTAGCTGCCTCTAGCTGCCACTTTGGCTTGTGTGAACGGTTTTGTATCATGATTCAAGAACGAACTCAAAACTGCGCATATTTAATCTTGTATTTGTACATCTATTTACACCGGTTTTCATAAAGGGGGCATACATCTTGAATCCAAACGGAGGCGCCAAATCCAAATTATGAATTCTAACTAGCAAAGTGATTGCGAATAACTGATGTGTATTAAAAAGTTATGTTAAGTTTTGTAAATGAAACATGAATTATTATGAAGTGGAAAACATTGATCTCCTTGCCAATGCACATTTCATTGCAACACTTCTATCTGCCTAAACTATGTACATTTTCTTTATTTAATTCCCTTAAACGTAAAGTATCTCCTACTATTTACAAATAACGTAAGTAAAGGATACATTATATTGTGACAGTTTGGCACAGGTGGCAAATTCTCGGATTGTAGCAATATTGCTACAACATCTTTGATGCTCACCTTGTTCCTTATGAGCACCTCTTCATGTGATCGGAATGCAAATTTACAATCAGTAATATATTTGAAAATATTCCTATTGGCGTAACTCAGACTGGTGCTTTTATATTATCTCAATCTGGTGAAACTACCGACCCCTAGGTACTCCAGATTGTCCTTAATAATCAGTGAATTGTAGCTGTTGTCGCATGTCTTTTGTTTTTCTTAATTTTATTAATCAATGAGCCGAGAAAATTGTATAACGCTTCCTTCACGTGATCACTTATGAGAGTTTCATCGCAACTGAAACGTGATATCTCTAAATCGAGCTTGTCTACATGACTATTAGTCTGGTCTTCCTGGTCTTCATTCAATAATGAGAAATGTATTGAGTCGCAGTATTAGATCAGTGCCAGAATGTCCGTAGTTAGTGTTATTAACTTTTGCCTCAAATTGTGATAGGCACACCGTTCGAAAGGCACATTTGAAATCCCGTGCATCGGGTACCGAACGGCGACTCCGGATCATTGAGAATAAATTTTTCAGGGCGCCTTCTGTAATGCAATATCTAAAGTTTGCTTGATTTAAGTATAGATGTTGCAGTGGACAGGAGAAGGCCCGTCTGGAATGGTTTCCAAGCATTATCATCTGTTTTCAAACTTGTGACAATTTCCATAAATGTGTGTAAAAACGTTATCGCTGCTCCTTGGATGGTAACCTAAATAGTCGAAATCCCTTTTCTGTCCTGTTTTTACACTGAGGGATTGTGATGTAAAAATACTAAATAAATCTTCAAAAACAGCAAATAAAGTTATTATAATTTTTTGTTATGAACGTATAAGTTCTGAAGTAAATATGTAATTAAAAATTATTATTAATTTTATTAAATACATAAATAAAAAGTTCACCTCGAGTAGGATTTGAGTGAACTTTTTATTTATGTATTTAATAAAATTAATAATAATTTTTAATAGCAAATAAACTTCTTTATACAATTTGACAACTGTCAAGGAGGTCGTCAACTGTCCAGCGAAGAGTCACTTGCTATATGCTTGTCATCCGCCATTTTGATTCCAAAATTTATCTTCTCTCTCTAACACATGGTTCATACGTATTGCGGTACTTTGTATATCAAGTGGCTTTAACTTCGAACGACTGTGAACGGCATCTATGATTTCGCTGTGGAACTTTGATTCTATGGTCTGTCGATACCTAGCATTGGCGATCGCGCGAAACGTTTTGAGTTTTCATCTTATTTCTAAGAAACTGGACTGTTCAGTGTTATAAAATTGAGGATGGCGTCTTGCATTTGAATGTGAAATATTTTACTACACTGAGGGACATTCAATGCAATAACAAGAAAAGAGATTTTTCTACTTTTGAAAAGTTAAATAAATGACGAGATAGGAATACTATGTAACCTAATTTCACGTGAAGTGGCCCGTAAAATGCAACGTCCTTACACTATGCCACAAGATGTCAAACGAGTGATGGAAAGATTGATGTCCGATTTCAGATGGAAATGGCAACAGGTTCGTAGGACATAACAAAAATTCTTCGACATTGGCTTAGTTTTCCCACCTCTTTCAACGTCCAAAGTGGAAATATTGAAAGTGAAGCTACAACAAACAGAGGACGCCCTCAATTAAATTTCGGAGAATCGAGTGAACGGTCGAAACGGAGAAAGACAGCAGACATTAGGGAACAGCATAGTGTGGAAGAGTTGGCTTTTGCGACTGAAATGAGTTTTCGAGCATCAGGAAGTTTAGATGCAGCAAAGTAATTAAGGACATCACAACAGGCAGCCCTTCAAAAGTATCGAGATACAGGAGTTCTTTTGATAATACCTCAGAAACAACTTTGTCTGATGATAAAGCTCTTGTGACTTTGATCAATCAGAAATTATCAAAAGGGCAATATGAGGGAATCAGAGCCGATTTGAGATCTGAGAATTGTAAAGCATTACCGTCATTCACATCAGTTTTAGAAGCAAAGAAAAGATGTTATCCTCCAAGAGCAGAAATAACATTAACAGAAACAAGCACAGAAGCACAAGCGTAGTCATTAAGAGCTTATTATCTGATCAAGTAGGAGAATTAGATTTAATTTGCAAGTGGGGTTATGATGGCACTTCGGGGCTGAATATGACGGAACTAAATCTGACGCAAGTATTTGTTTCACTTCAATGGTGCCATTGCAGCTTTTATCAATTGACAAAGTAACGAATTCCAAAATCAATATGTGGAAAAATCCTAGGGCTTCCTCTCCGCGGTTGTGTAGACCAATAAAGATAGAATTTTCAACCGAGAGCTACAGAATCCACGAGGTCATAAGTAGATAACATTCAACACCAAGCAAAAAACCTTAGGCCTTGTATAACTGTTGTTGACTTGAAGGAAAGTACCACTACATACAAACTTGCACTAACTATGATTGATGCAAAAGTGTGGAATGCTGTGACTAATACTGCATCCACTCAACGTTGTTACATATGTCAAGCAACCTTTAAAGATTTTAATAACATTGAAAAAGTACCCGAGAAAGAAATTAATGAAGAAAATTTACAATACGGAATTTCGTCTCTACATGCGTGGCCACGTTTTTTTGAGTGCTGCATACATTTGTCGTATAAATTAAAAAATAAGAAGTGGCAAGCATGCAGTGAGTTGGAAAAGGAAAGTGTTCGAACTCGTAAAGCTAGTCTACAGCAAGGTTTCCGTCTAAGATTAGATTTAATTATGGACCAACCGAAGCAAGGATTTGGAAGCACAAACGACGGAAACACTGCTCGCAGGTTTTTTGAAACTTGTGAGATTTCCACTGATATAACAGGGCTAGATTTAGATTTGATTAAGAGATTTTATACAATATTGCAAGTGATTTCTTGTGGCTATGAGATTAATATACCAAAATTTGAAGAATTCACATTGAATACAGCTCGTAAATTTGTAGAACTTTATCCATGGTATCCTATGCCTACTACGGTTCATAAAGTTTGGATCCATGGCCCACTAATTGTATCTTATCCTTTGATTCCAATTGGTCAATTGCCTGAAGAGGCGCAAGCATCGTGCAATAAGTAATTAAGCAATAGAGACAAAATTTTTCTCGAAAATGTAGCAGAACGAAACATATTGAGAATATCATAGCAAGGCTCTTGGTGGTATCCGATCCACGTATTTCTAGTATGAGCAAACTTCCGAAAAAAATATCCAGATCTTTATCATCAGAAGCCATTGAAATATTAATTCCTCCATCATCCATGGCGTGAATATTGTTTTAAGTCGTCCTCTTCTTCGGACATCGCTCTTTCAGTATCTGAAGTCATCCTCATGGGAATGGAGTTATACATTCCCAAAAAAGAGTACCGTATAGGTCATTCACGTTCCCAACCCTGGTTCAATAAGGTTGTGCTGATGCAATATCTTTAAAAAATAAATGTTACATTAAATGGAAATCTAATAAATCGGTCGACAGTCATGCTAGAAATATCTGCAAAAGTGAAATCACTAAAACTAAAAAGTTGTTCGAACAACGAAAATGCAATGAACTAGCTACATCTCCTTAAGGCAGTCGTAAATTTTGGTCTTTAGCTGAAGCCATTAGTAAAAACTTTGGAACATCTTTATTCCCCCCCCCTGATGTGCCCCTAGTCAACTCTTCTTCATACGCTATGAAACCAATTCATTTTCGGTACAAGCTCTTGGAATCGATCATCAGTAGGCTTGATCTCAATAAGGCGACTGGCCCAGACGGTATCCCAGCTATTGTCTTAAAGAAATGTTCCCCCGAACTAGTACCAGTCCTATCTAAGCTCTATACGATCTCTATGTCTTACGTTCCTTGAAACTAACAAACTCCTTAGTGACCACCAATATGGGTTTAGGCAAAGTCGTTCAACAGGCGATCTTCTTTCATATGTGACCTAAGTTTGGAACAATACAGTGGAGCAGTCCGGTGAAACAGTTGTAGTCGCTTTAGATATCTCAAAGGCATTTGACCAAGTTTGGCATAAGTGTTTACTTGCCAAACTCACCTCGTTTGGGTTAAATGATACGCTCATCAACTGGGTTTCTAGTTTCCTTGATAAAAGACGAATACGTGTCGTAGTTGATGGCTTTTTTTCAAAAGAAGTTAGCATTAACGCGGGCGTACCACAGGGATCCGTTATAGCGCCTACACTTTTTCTATTGTACTTAAATGACCTTACTTCTTCAACAACTAACCCCATCCATTGCTTTGCTGAAGATAGCACTCTTCACTGTAGTTCATCTCAGTCTACTCATAGTGATAATCCACCTTCTATGTCAAATCAAGAAATTAAAGCTGAAATGGCAAATTCAATCAACAAAGACATTCAACGTATTCTCGAATGGGGAAGCAATAATCCAGTTAAATTTAATGCTAACAATACTCAGTGTTGCCTTATGTCCGCCAAAAAAGATCGATCATTTCCTGTTGTAAGTATGAATGGCTCAGTTCTTAAGTTTTCAGACTCTATTACTCTGTTGGATATGACTGTATCTTCAAATTTCTCATGGGTTGACCATCTTCTGTCAGATACCAAAACAGCTGCTCGTAAAATAGGCTTTTGTACAGATCTAAGCAGTACTTTACCTTTCGACAACCTCTTCTGCTGTATAAGGCCCAAATTCGGCCTCATCTGGAATATAATTCTCACCTCTGGGTTAGTGCTCACCAATACGCTCTCGATATCGTTGATCGTATTCAAAAGAGAGCGATTAGGCTTATAAATGACCCGTCCTTAACTTCTCACATACAGTCCCTTGAGCATAGAAGGATGGTTTCAGTTCTTTCTTTGTATTATCGTTATTACAACGGCTATTGTGCTGCTGAATTATATTCTTTGATACCATCTCGGGCTATCTTTGCGAGAAACACTCGGTTCGCTCATTCACATCATCAATATGCAGTACAAATCTCCACATTTTTCTACACGGCTTCTAAACTCTGGAATGATCTCCCTTGTTCCTGCTTTCCTCTCACTTATGATATGAGAAAATTTAAGGTAGCTGTTCATAGGCATGTATTGGCAATTCATTATCCCTCTACCCATCCTCCTAAGTGTTCCTGAGTGCTTTAGCACGATAGGCCTAATTTAGCCTGTTCAGGTCCACAATCATAAAAAAAAAGTACAAGAAATAGAAGATTCCATTATGGAGTCACGATACCAATATGATTCTGATTCAGTCAATGAAACTTTATAAAATTTTTGTAATTTCATATAATAAGTTTCGTTTTTGACTATTGGATGTTTTAGTTTTTTTCTAAAATTGGACCCCAAATTGATAATCAGTGGCCCTCAGGACCCCCCCTAAAAGTAATTTTCAAGCCAATCCGGTTCGTTTTAAAATTTGAACCATCATTTTGTATCTGCTATTTCCAATTGATTATTTTTTACCCCAACTTCATTATCAGCAATCCTCAAAACTCCTAAAATGGCAATTTTCAAATCAATCTAGTTGATTTTTAGGTTTTTAGTCCGCCATTTTTAATTCACAATATTTCCACCCGATTCGTAATTAGCAACCCCCAAAATTCCCTAATACCTATTTTTAAGTCGATCCATTTTTAGTCCGTTATTTCGAATTCGGAATTTTTACCCCAGATTCGTAATGAGCGACCTCTAAAACCCCCTAATCCCTATTTTTAAGTCAATCCACTTGATTTTTAGATGGCCAAGCGATGGAACCTCCTCCAATTATCCATCCATTAAGGAAAGTTCTATCCAGATGTTGGCGAACTACTCTGTGATAGTGTACCGGAGAACCGTCTTGTTGTAGCCAAATGTCTCTTCTTGTGATGAGATCAACATCTTCCAATATGAGGAGGGGAGTTGATATTGTAGAAATCTTAAATAATGAGCACCAGTAAGAACACCATCGAAGAAATATGGGCCGATCAGCGACCATCGGCTCTGATAATCATTTGTTCTCAACCAGTGTGGATTGTCAATAGATTAATAATGCATATTATGCCTATTTACGCTGCCGGCACTTTTAAATATAGCTTCGTCGGTGAACAATATTTTCTTTAAAATGTTTCCATTCTCATCAATCCTGCCACACATGATTTCAGAAAAATGTAATCTGTTCTGGAAAACATTGCCGTGGAATTCCTCGTGTAGATTTTCGTGATACGGATGAAACTTGTTCTTCAATATGATCTTGTTCACACTGCTTTGAGAGATGTCCATTTGCGCAGTAATACTACGTGTGTTTACATGTGAATTTTCTTGCAATGCAAGCAGAATATTTAATTCGATGTCTTCGTTAATTTTCCTTCCGCGATTTTCTTTTCCTTTATACTTCACACTTTCAGATTCTTCGGTGATTGAGGACGTGTATCGATCAGAATGGTGGCCTATCGAACATCATCCGTTATAAAAATGTTTTCATTTTTTAACAATTCTGCTGTTATACTGAATAAAAAAATAGCTATGGTACTAGCCTAGCCTACTTGACTTTACCAAAATTATTACAACTCTGAACCTGGCCTTAATTCAGACGTTTACTGTTAAAACCTAGAGAAGTATCCAGAATTTACCAGGCAAACCTTATATTAACGGAAAATGCCATCGAATGGTGAAAAAATAAATAGGGTGTTCTATTTGAAAAAATGAAGTACCTAATTAAAAGTATTGTCTTTTAGCTCACCCTGTATATTGTGTGTATACTGGAAAAAAAGTTGTGTATTGTCTGAAATAAGGAGTTATTGGGAAACCTTTAGTGGCGAGTGTTTTTAGAAATATACATGGTTTTCTTCACAGTGATTTCTCGAATGTGAGCTATTTTTCTAATAAAAACGGGAATAACTCTGGAATAGAAGGAGACCCATAATGACTCATACAAACTCGCATTATTTTTGTACAAGGAAACTAAAAAAATAAAAATATGCCGGGTATTCCATTATAAAACAAACATAAGTTTGATGCAGCACTCTTCGTAGGACACCCTGTATATATTGAAAATATCTACTGGATGGCAAAAACAAGCTATGAACTGATTACAGAAGACTGGGTCACCCTGTATAAGTAAAGTAATAGTAAGCAGTTATGGTAACAAATTATTGTGGTAAAACAGTGAATTTGACGTAAATTATAACTCTATATTTAAAATGTCTGTTAAAGGCGAGGCTATAAGATTAACTTGTTTGTTCATTAAAGATATTTTCTGTTTATGTTTATAAACTTAAAATGCTTCCAAAACATCTAATTTGTTTTTTTGTTACGAAAATGTAAAAATTTAATCTTGTTTTGCGAAGTCATAAGGTGATTATTTACTTACTAACTCCGTTCCTTCCGATCCTATCCTGACCACACCCATCCTTAGTCCCACCATACATATATACGTAATGTATGTATGTATGCTGGGAATCTATGATTGGGGCTGAAGGAGCTCGGAAAGCTCGAGCAGCCCGCCCTACCCCTTGGGGGGGAATGAAATACGTGGACTTTTCTTTTTTTTTTTGTTTGGCATAATTTAATTTGTCTGTGCGTTTATACTTGCAACATAACATCTAATGCATTTTTTCTATCTAATATCAAAGTTCCTACGTGTTTGTCCAATACAAACAGAATTAATTAACATAACCAACAATAAAAGAATAAAGGCGTCCTCAAAATGTCGTTAGTTGAATTTTTGGCATTAAAGAAACGTTTAAGAACATTAGTATTAGTTTTGCAAGCTACTTTGTATTTCTTGTTTTTTGTAACATGTGAGCTACTTTTTATGATATTTTTCCAAAATATGAAATTCGTATGAAGGTATTTATTTCCCGTCGGTTCTGTGGTAATCGGATAAACGTTTTTGATAGATAATCTGTATTCTTGATTTTTAACTAAAGTGATTATACTAGAAATGTAATTATTTGCTTGTGCAATTTGTTTAATAATTGATATTTCTTTATTGAAATTTGTTTGGTTTAATGGCCAGTACTCTAAGTACTAATGATCTATATGTAGCTAACTTATTTGTTTTATGGCGAAATGAACCATTTGAAATTATGTCTGTATGATAATAAATTATAATTATATAAAAATAACTTACCAATTCATATTTTAGGTTTTCTTAGCATCATCACACCTTACAGATGGATTTTTAAGTCAAAAACGACTAGTTAAGTTGTTATGGATTTTTGTAGCCCTTGGAATAGTGTGGATGTTACTCTCATTTATGTCTGTTAACTTCATGATGTTTGATGGCACAATAATTTTTAGATGGTTAGAAAATCGGTAATAATAAATATTCCTGTAATTTGTTAAATACTTAAAATTGATTTTTACACAGATCGAAAACTGTGATAGTGACAATGAAAGTTGTGCTTATATTGGGCACATTATGGCACGATATTATTCAAGCGACTGTAATTTCAAGTTACTGTCTACAAGCACAATTACTAACATCTTATTTGCATTTTTTAAGGGCAAAGCTTTTACAACATCCTATTCACTCTATTGAGTGGATGAGGGTATTGCATTTTAATTATTTTAAATTTGAGTGTTAATTTTTATTTTCCAGGAAATTTCTGAATTTAAAAAATTGTTAAAATATTTAAACGATCATTTGTCGATTCCTGCCACTATTTTTATTTTTATTAATATTTCTTGGGCGCTTTCTGGAACTGTCTGGCTATTAGGGTATGATCACATTGATGTGAAAACTCTCCCAATTAGTGCTATAAGTATTTTAAATGTTACTTTATGGTGGACTTTGATATTGGCACCATTTGTGCAGGTACGTATCTGTATTATTGTTATTAATAGCATAATTATAAAACATTATAATGTAGGCTGCACGATTAACAAGTGCTTGCAAGTTAATAAAAACAGTTGGACACGAAGTAAGAGCAAGACCGTTTGTTCATCAAGGGACACCAGGCAGTGAACTTGATACAATTCTTCTTTATGCTTCAAGTTTAGATATGAGCGCAAATTTATTTAAAATACCTATAACAGGAAGATCACTGGCTTTTGGTATCACATTTTTAGGAGTTGTAGTTTTAGTTGTCGGTCAGTGCCATTATTTGACAACTTAATTATGTACAACTCTTGTGGTGTTTATATATGTATCTGTGATTCTAAATGAAAATATTTTTCATTTAAAATTTTTACTAGAACCTCTTTTTTCTATTCTAACTGTAGGTGCTGGAGTGTGTGGTATTTTTGCTTGAATGGGTTTGAAATGTAAAAAAGAGGTTTTGAGGTAAATAAATACATTATTAAAAAGAGATTTGATGTTAAGTGGGTCAAATAAGAAAGGAGATTTTACTTTACAAACTATTTTGGTTTGGTTCTTAAAATTTATGTTAAATGAGAGATTGATTAGTTTTAAGCATTATCATGTTTACCTTTATTTATTAGGAATAACTTGTTATAAGTTTGCTTAAATAGTATGTACGGTGGTGATTTTTATTATACTATAATAATTTTATGCCAGAAAAAAAAACAATAATTACTCTTCAATAATGTAATTTTCATTTTGCATTGAAAAACACAGGTTATCTATTTGCTACTATCGAGAAGAATTCACAAGGCTTGTGAAAGCTGCATGTAGTATTGGAGTACCGTCAAGTGGGGGGATTTGATATCGGGGGACGACGTTGATCACAGCTTCATATTTTTATTTCGGAAAAACTTTCTGTACAGGTATGTATCTGACTTTTAAATACCCTCACAAAATGCGCCGATTGGGGATTTCTGCTTTCTACGTTGTAATTAAGAATATCTGCAAAAGACTATTTCAATCAGTCTGGGTGAAATGTTCAACGTTTTAAAAACAATTTGCCAGGGAAGGACTGGGCTAGGAGTCTATTGAAGCGACACAAGAATGGCGTCGTACAACGTGTATCAGCGAACATAAACAAAGCGCAGACAAATGTTACTAGCGACACCATCGACCAGTATTTTAATAACTTAAGTGACACTACGATGTTAAACCAATATTATGGTCTGCAGATCAGCTGACAGAATCTTGTCAACCCCGTACTTTTATTTACAAGAGCAAACATCTCTACAATCTTGACGAGAAAATGTGCTGTTGTTTTGGATGCAGGTTCAATCGCACATCGCGTGCTTGAATGGTTGCAGATATGTTTTAGGACTGGTTTAAGTGCATTTTCCTACCCCATGCTAAAAGCCGGAGGACAAGAAAGTTCTCATAGGTGACAACCTGGCGTCACATTTTAATGAAACCGTTGTCCGCCAGTGTGAACCAAATGACGTCTCATTTGTGTGTCTTATGCCTCATTCGACACATTTGTCAGCCACAACAGAACAACAAAGGATGTGTTCCCGCCCGACGCTCCTTAGGGATTCACTAGAAAAAATGAACTTGGTGCCCGCTTAAACTAAACATAAATTTGGCAACGCAGAAATTTCAACAATCAAATAGACCCTATCCTCTGAATACGCAAAGGGTGCTTCAGAATGTTCCCTGCAACGATGACCCATCACAAGTAGTACATGTAGTACGAACACCGCGCGGGAAAAAGCTACGACTGTGCAACGGGCGTAAACACACCCCTATTCCTTTTGCTTGTTTACACTCTCCACAAAACAGAAATACTAGGGTTATTTTACAATTTTTAATAATTTCAAAATCCTTTAATAGAAATTCGTATTATTTTCGTATGAATTTAAAATGTTTACCTTTTAATTTAATTTGGGTCGTTTCAACTCGCAAAGATATTCATTAATTTAAATTTAACTGCTATCAGGTTTCGGTCTACGTAAATGAAACTAATGTTTGCTTAAACACAATCCTTTCTTACCTGGTTGCGCCGGCTAGCTTGTTTATTAAAATAAATGATTATTGTTATCAATTATCAAATCGATTCTCTTAAATGTATATGAAAATTGTAACTTTATTGAAATTACTTCCATCTGTATTAAAGCTTTTAATATTCGTAATGGTTGATAATAAAAATAAATCAAACATTACGTTCATTCAATTTAACTAAACTCACAAATGCACAAATGCTTTGTTTACAATAACATATTAAAAACAATCCTATGAATAAACTTTGACTCATTCAGTGTTGATTATTACACACAATTTAGGGAAAAATAGAAACATAAACGTTTTCTTTTATTGCACAGTTAGCAATCTTACTTATAACTTCTGGGGTTACTGCGTTTCTATGCCGTTGATCCGGGCGCCGTATTTTTCTGTTCACCAACTATCTTCTTTAGAAGCTTGGCGCTGACCAATACAACTACAATTCCCGCCTATCGATCCTATTGATATCTTTGTAGGATTTAATTAGCACTTCAATGAGTCAGTTTCATTACAAAACGCTTGCAATTGGACATGGCAGTACTGCATCGCATGTATATTAACCATTTACACTCTCTGGTTGTCGTCTTTTATATGCTACTTTATCACACTGAATCGATGATCGTATTTTATATTTTTCGTTCAATATTTAAAGAAAATCGTAGATGACCTCCAATATGCACAAACGCGTTATTTTAAATTTTCGTGTCACTTTTCTTATTATCACCAATTTAACAATATTCGCACCCTTATTCACTTTAATCTTTTATCTTTTAATAAAGATAGTATTCATTTTACTTCCTTATTACAAACTAACTTTTATTTTATTTTATTTTCTCAATTTAGAGGGCAGCGTCACTGAATACTACCGTCACTAGGGCCGCTCTTTAACCAACTCTCAAGGTTAACTACCTACTAAAACTGAAAGTCATTCCAAAAACTTATTTCCCCTCCTTCTACAATTTATTTATGCATTTAATTACGCGTTTAATTTAAATGTTTATCTTATTGAAGTAAATTCAAGCTTCGCGTATCAATATGATATTATTTCTCATTCTATAAAATACCATATAACCATAAAATATCATACAACTTAGCGCAAAATTTGAAATTTCTCAGGCACTCGTTACAACTGGCAGTCGAAGCTGGAAAAAGTGTGACTTCGGTGGTTTCCAGCAGTTCAGATAAAGACGTCGATGAAAGTTCGACGGCGTATTCAGATGATGATATTGTTCAAGAAGAAGCTGTAACTGAAGAAGTGGCCTACATGGAAGCTAGTTTGGAACTTCTAACACCAGACACGTTCGTCTTAGTGCAATTTTTGTTAGGTAAACGTAAATCGATAACTTACAATTATGTCTGCTAGTGAAGGAACAATTTTGTGAAAGCGAATTTACGGTTTCCGAGCTCAAATTAGTGAACGCCGATTACAATGTTTCGCCTTGTAAAGAACGATAGTTGAACCAACGACATTAAACTTGGTATGAAACAAAAATGGTTTGGCCTACTTGCAAGTGGGGCGAAAATGATCAGTTTAGGTAACAGGTGGATAATTTGGCGCATTTAAAACAGCCGATCTAAGTAGCCCCACTTGAGGTATGACTTTGATCAGCAAGAATTTATTTTTTATTTCTTCAATTTTAACATAAAAATTGAAAGTCCTTCGGCTCCGTAAATTCGTAGGTGTTGGGAAACACGATGCATTTTTTACGTCTGATCTCCGCGCTATTTCCGTACAAACCAAAAATCCATTTTGAAATTGATCAGTCATCCCACTTTATTGAACTAGATAGTCCATATATTAAGCGGTAAAAGTCGCGATTTTGAATTGATTGAAGATGGCGCCTACACGTCTTACTGGAAAGTTTCTTGTATTAAAAGGTAAAATAAAATGTTCTGTCAACATTGTAACAATGTGTTTATTAGTTAATAACACAACCCTTATTAAACGTTGTTTACAAATTTGATTAACTGATAAGTGTTACATAACACTTACTGTTTTCGTGTTGTCAAAAAAGCACAAGTAACTACAACAAATAAATACAAAAAAATGAATTATTTGTTAAAATTAAATATACATTTATAATATACTCGATAGAGAAGATTAATTTTTTACACAGTTTTCATTATTAAACTTATTAAATAGTCAAGTAAAATATATTTCGTGCATAGTTCCTTTGGTTCGATAATACTGGCTAAGAGTTTATTAGAGCTCGTTGTTTGAGAAAATTTTCGTCACAACAAACACTTGTGCATTCTAATGGTTATCTTTATGTGAGATAGGGTATTGTAACTGACTCGCTTTCTTGTTTATTGTTAAATGGATTTTTTAATTTTATAATTGAAATGAATGTTAATTAATTCTTTATATATAACTCGACTTAAGAAAACTCTTTACTCTGCAGGACTTCTGGGTTGTTTTTTAATACATTTATGATAACAAAACCTTAATACATATTTATTAACACAACGGACAAAACAATTTTAATTCGTCATTACAAAGAAAACCAAAATGCGTGTAGCAAGGACACGCCAGCTTAAAGCTACTACCAAACATGCAATCGAAAACTGACGTAATGATCCTCTAGATATCAATTCAAATCAATAGTGGAGACACGTTTACTAGATTATTATGTCACCTTTTTACTTATTAAGCATGAAACAAAACACATGCAAAAAACCTCTCTTAACTAGCAATCTACTTTCTTCGCCTAAGCAAATCCGTCCTATAAAGGTGTGTGTTGTTACCTCGATCCAATTCCCGCTTCTAACAACAAAAGCCAATTAATACTACAAAAGCTAGGTGAATTAACGACAAAAGCTTCTTGAAGTAAATGTAGATTCCAGTATTTGTTTCAATAACTATGAATCACAATCTGCAGACGATGATTATTCTACCTCAGGATTTTATACAACGCTTGCAGACGCCTGATGTTACACAAAACAACATTTTAACGCAGTTGGGCAACAATATGGATAAAGTTTTAAAAACTAAAATGACTAACCTAAACAAATGGCAGGAGTACAATCAGGTTCTTCAAAGATATCTACACTTTTCCAATCAGTTACGTCAACCTGCTAGCATAACAATCAGCGGTGATGATGATATTAGAAATTTACCGAAACGCAAAGGTCTGGCAGACGACGAAATAGTATCAACGCTTCCGGCTTCATATAGGAAGAAAGGTGGGCTTTCTTACGTATACTGAATACGGGCGGTGATGTATTTTGGGATAAAAGTGGTACTGTCACAATAAAAAGTGAGATCATCCCTCATTGCAACATTATCGATCTGGTTCACGAAACATTAAGACAACGAAAAACTACAAACCTACACGGTTGGCGACAGTTTGTGACGTACATTAAAGAAATAAATATACCATGAAAGTTTATCGGAAATACGCGAAGACGTGATGCTGCTGTATCACCTAACGTTGAACGGACCCTCACAACTATAGGTGCGAATTAGGATGATGATAGTGAATCGAGGAGACACCGAAAAGAACGCCTCGAGGAACAAGAATTTCACTAGATTGAGATACTTAGCTGACATAATATGGAAGCTGTATAGTATGATCCCTCGCATCGGGCAAGGTTTTCAGGTATATCTTTAACTAATACTGTAAAGGGTGAGGTGAGGTGAGAAATTGGCTCCAGGCACAGGAAGCTTATATTGTGCATACACCAGTCATAAAAAAGTTTTAAGGAATGTGATACTACACGGCAAATCTACAGACGGACAAAGGCAGTCAGTATACAAAACTTTTTCAAGAAACAAAATATCAATTTCTATGTAACAAATAACGCTGATGTAAAAGCGTCTGTAGTAGAAAGATTTAATAAAACATTGAAAACGAAGATGTGGCGTTATTTCACCTACAAAAATTCCTACAGGTATATTGATGTACTCCAAAAACTTGTGACTGCTCTCATTCAAGTATAAAAAGGACTCCTGCGGCTGTAAACAATGAAAACATTTTTGAAGTATGGAATAACCTATACGCGAAAGGCTTAGACACATCACGTCATCCTAAATATAAAACCGATGAACATGTTAGAATATGAAACGGATTGGAGCGAGGAAGTTTTACAATAGTGCAGTGATAAGAACACCACCAGTTTACCAAATAATCGATCTTAATAACGACCTTGTAGAGGGCATCTTTTACAAGGAGGAGCAGCAAGTTGTTACGGTTGATAAAGGCACCCTACACAAAGTCGATAAGATTTTAACAAAGAAGGGTCTCGGACGACATAAACAATACCTGGTCAAGTGGCGTGGATACAGTGACAAATGTAATAGCTGGGTGTTAGCATCGCAGTTAAGAGATATATAAAAATGGAGTTTTATCTTACCTTATTGAGTTAATAGTTCCATGACGTATTTTCCTGACAATATGACGTCAAGTTTTATTATGCAGCTGCCAAATCGGATAAGATTAACAGGTTCGTGGGTTGTAGGCATATCGGGGATTCAGTAGCGTTGTTCCTTTACCGCTGTAAGTGCGACAGACAATTTAATTTATTATAGAATTGATCCACCTGTAGGAGATGAGGATGTGTTAGGAGACGATTTTAAAAAAGGCCGCTTCCTAGTTTCAACACGACAACGAGAAACTCAATTATATTGAGGACGGATGGTATGTGTAACGTTTCGCTTCGGGAAATTGTGTCAACATAGAAGAAATTGCCAACGTGTTAAATAACCATGTGATAATATCTAAATTGGTAACAATCGAATTCCATAATCTAACTAAGCCCGTCACTACGAAATTAAAAACCCCGCTCTCGCTATTCGGATTATCACAGTGGTTAGCCTTACAGTTGGGATATCGTCTGTATCAAAACATAGCTATGGAGCCAACACCCCCACATCCCGCTAGTATATGGATAGCATTACCAACGCGGATGTTTGCTTAATGCAATATCGTTGAATCGCGAATTGTGGGTGATGTTTTATCTCCATTTATGCGTATAATAAATATTACTTCAGAAAACTATGCTTACGGGAGTCATAAAAGTATGGTTTTCTTGCCTGCATATTACATATCGTTGATGACACGGGAATTTGAAAACATCGAGATTAGTGTAAAACAGATACGGGTGCAGCAATGCCATTCGAGTTTGGGACGTCGTGTCAGAAGCTGCACTTTAAGAAAGTGCAATAATAGTATGTCCTTATCAACAATATTACAAGAATCAGGCAGGTAACGATATCGGTTTCATCTACAGAGGTGCACCATATCAATGTGGTCAAGGAATAGGAAGATCGTTAGGTGGTATATTTAGAAGTATAATACCGTTAAGTCTGGTGCAAAGGCTATTTGGTGACGTCATAGAGGATCGACCTGTTAAGAAATTGTTTCAAGAAAGATTTTACGAGGCAGGTAGAAATCTTAAACGTAAAGCCGGTGAGAAAATCGATAAAATGATGATGGAGGGTTCGGCTATAAAATAGTACGTCTGGCCGATAATAACGCGGTAGGTACCTAAACGATGCATCCTGGGGTTTGTAGCAAATACAGCGTTCAACGGTGATTACGCCTCAAATCCGTTCAATTTTCATCACAGTGATATTAACTTTATGTCGTTATATATTGAAGGCCAACAAATTGCTTGAATGGCCTTACAACCTGACTTTACAGCTAATGGTTTATATATAAAGGCATATCACACCTTATTCTCCGGAGCATTCATTTTTGGAATGAGGGCAACGATATATCGAGAAACGATTACCCAACGGCTGCTGTTTATTGGCCTGACTTGTCTGCAAACGCTAGCACGCACTGGAATTTGGTTAAAAAACGGCTCCCTTCGCCTAGAAGTCGGCTTTGAAGAAGCGCTCGCAGAAACCGTTAACTGTTTGGTGTACGCCGAATTCGATAACGTGATCAAACATCGGAATGTCGTCGTGGATTGCACCTGTTAAAAGGGACAACTCTAGATCTCACCCCTAATTTTTAGACGCATACATAGGCTACCCCTCAGGTACCCTAGTGATCTCACAACACAACACGCAAACATAACACCAATCACACAGAATCCAAACAGTTCAGAAAAACTTCGCGCATAAAAGAATTTTCGGCGACACTATCCCAACCAAAGAAATCCTTACCACTCACTACAACTACCGTTTTCCCCAATTCCCACGAAGGAAACCTAAGTTAACATTCAAGCAAGCCACCCATGATCCTTACACAACTCCTTGACGACCTCCCCGAGGAGACAGAAGAATCCCTAGATAACATTCCATATGCCCTCGGCATCCCCCCGTCTATTCGATGACGGACAACGAATCGGATTAACCACCCTAAGCACGTTATACCCCACTAAGCAACACGCACACTTCAACCAATTAACACATTATTCAATAATCAAATAAACCTAAACCTTTTTTTATTTTTTTTCCACCAAAAATAACCACACCTCATGATTGTACGCTGTACAATAACACAAAACATCGCAGCACCAACAAGAATGAATTGACCAGGGCTGAAGAGGAGAAGGACTCCTCAACAGTCTACGCGAAGGATATATATATATATATATATATATATATATATATATATATATATATATATATATATATATATATATATATATATACTGTATTAAGTGCTTGGTTTAGATAATTTTTAAGCTTCCGGTTTGACCGGAAGCACACAATTTTATTTTTTAAATCAGACTGTATATATATATTTTTGCATTGCCTATTTTTTTCTCAATACATACGTATAAAATTCTTATAGGGTTTTATAAAACAAAATTAGAGAAAAATGGCGTCGAAAGTTTTTCAATTTTATTATATGATTAGAAAAATTAAACAAAATCAGTTATAATTAGCGAATAAATTGTTCAAAGTTGCCACCATTCTGTTCTAGACATGCTTCTAATCGCCGCCTGAGTTCATGGTTAGTTGCTTTTTTGATTTGGTGCGTAGTTAAATTAACCCATGCAGCTGTAATTTTATTCTTTAAGTCTATAACATTTAAAGGTGGATCGGCATACACCACTGTTTTTAAATGACCCCACAAGAAAAAGTCTAACGGTGTAACATCCGGTGATCTCGCAGGCCACTCTACCGGGCCGTTAGTTCCTATCCATCGTTCATTGAACGTTTGGTTAAGATATTCTTTTACTATCAACGCGTTATGAGCTGGAGCTCCATCTTGCTGGAAATACGATTGTTATCGCAGAAGCAGAGGGAACTCATCGAACATTGTTGGTAGCACGTTATCTAAAAATTCAAGATACCTATTGGCGTTTAGATTACCATCATAGAAATAAGGCCCTAGTAATTGGTTTCCAATTAAACCGCACCAAACATTAGTACCCCATACGGTTTGATGGTTAGTTTCCATTGACCAATGAGGATTTTCGTCAGACCAATAACGATTGTTTTGTTTATTAATAACTCCATTATTTGTAAACTTGGATTCATCTGTCCATAAAATATGATCTAAAAATAATGGATTGAGATCACATTGCTCAACTATCCATGCAATCAAAGTTAATCTCCGATCAGAGTCTTGAGGCCGCAAGTGTTGAACCAAATCGGCTTTATACGGCAAGATTTAGAATTTTTTTAATGTCCTGTGAATTGAGCCAACTGATACACCTACTTCTTGCGCTACATGTCTAATAGATGACCGTGGATTTACTCTAAAATAACCCAATATTTGTACTTCAATATCTTCGGTCAAAATATTTCTTTGTTGTTCTAAATTCTGATAATTTACTCCTGGTAATGTTCCACGCATTCTAAGCGATTGTTCAATTTTTCGTATGTAACTTTCGGAAGGATGGTATCTATTGGGATATCTTTGTGCGTATAATTCTACCGCTCGTCGAGAATTACGTTTACGTTCACCGAAAATTAACAGTCAACTTTTTCACTGTTATTCATTTTAAACAATTATTTCGATTGAAATCAAATTAAACTTTTATCTGATTGTCAATTGCAATAAACGAAAAAACAATTCCGATGCGATTTTGTTGACGTACGCTGCCTACGGTTTTGTTTGATTCTTCTAATCGTATAATAAAATTGAAAAACTTTCGATGGCATTTTTCTCTAATTTTTTTTATAAAACCCTATAAGAATTTTATACGTATGTATTGAGAAAAAAATAAGCAATGCAAAAATATATATACAGTGTGATTTAAAAAAAAAATTCTGTGCTTCCGGTCAAACCGGAAGCTTAAAAAATTATCTAAACCAAGCACTTAATGTAGAGTATATATATGTAAGTAAAATACTAACCATAAGCATGAGCATTCTAACAAAAAAATCTCAAGCTTCAGCGTACAACAGCAGGTGAAAGAAGATGGACGTATACTTGGACGTACAAGTGTTTAGAGGTGTTAATAACGAATTCATACCGAAAGAAATTGCCGTGGTTACAGATGATGTTTGATTATTGTTGATACCACCCCGAGATTATTTTATATCAAGGTCCATGTCAAGCCAGATAAGGTTTTCAGAGAATAAATATCACGAAACCGATCCCAAGCCACAAGAATGTGTTTCAACTTGTATGTGCTTCTAATCAACTACCGAGGCACGTACCTAGACCGTGTGCAATTATTGTAAACACGGATCCCGCAAACAAACCAGGCCAACATTGGACTGCTATCCAGATTGACGAGAATGGTAACAGGAAGTATTTTGATTCCTTTGGACGGCCTCCGCTAGGTTACCGTTTACGTTTCCTTGAGAAGAATTCTAGATAGTTCCGTTACAACAAAACGAGGCTGCAGGATTATAATTCGGATGTGTGTGTGTGTGTGTGTGTGTGTGTGTGTGTGTGTGTGTGTGTGTGTGTGTGTGTGTGTGTGTGTGTGTGTGTGTGGTGTGTGTGTGTGTGTGGCGTGCGTGCGTGCATGCGTGTGTGTGTTGATGCGTGTGTTTGTGTGTGTTTGTGCGCGTGTGTGCGTGCGTATGCGCGTGTGGGTGTGCGCGTGCGTGCGTACGTACGTGTGTGCGAGCGTGTGGGCGTGCGTGTGCGTGCGCGTGCGTGTGTGGGGAGATGTATGTATGTATGTTAATACCGACGATAACTACATAACAAAACCACGTACGTGCTTAAAATTTTGTATGCAAGCTTGTTTTCGTTTCTCTTGGAGCTGATTAGATTTTGGGAGAAATTCAGCGGCGGTAGGGGATGTTTTTTTATTTTTATCAAATAATTCTGAAACGGATATACACTTCAAAGATGTAAAAGTACCAATATATAGACCTTAATCATATAGATTAATTATGTTCTATGAAATTTTTTGATACGACGCGTAATTTAGCGGCAAAAAGAGTCCTAAGGTAGAATTTTTCCAAAATCTAAATGATTCATTTCATAAGAAAATGTGTTCACATATTTTTTAATAAAATTTAATTTTACATAATTTTTAATTAAAATTTGTTATTAATTTTATTAAATACGTAAATGAAAAGTTTATCTCGAGTAGAATTTGAACTTATGACATATACTACCGCTCTAATCATAATTACTGATGTAAATTCTAAATATAATGAAATTACAGTCAAATTACTTATATTCCGGGATTAACTTATTAATAATATTATTAATGGATTCAAAAATTCCAAAGCAACTTGACTAATGTTAAATTATTATAAGTGATTAATGTAAGTAATTTGACTGCAATCTTATTATATTTATAATTTACATCAGTTCTAATAAAGACAAAATTTATATCAATTGGAGCTTGTGTCTCGATAGCTCAGTTGGTTAGAGCGGTACTCTAGAAAAGTACATGTCGTAGGTTCAAATATTAATCGAGGAAAATTTATTTATGCAGTTAACATCTAGGTGTCTATTACCCTCTATCTGACATAAAGCTTTACACGTTTAAAAATTATTATTAATTTTATTAAATACACTTTTTATTTATGTATTTAATAAAATTAATAATAACTTTTAATTACATATTTACCTTTGAACTTATTCGTTCATAACAAAAACTTATAATAATTTTACAAGTTTGTTTGACATAGATTATTGTTCTTGCTTTGACAATGTTGCCTATTTTCGTAATGAACTTATTACAAAAGAGGTTGCATAATTATCCCTAAAAATGTTTGTTAAAATTATTTCATTTCTTTTAATTATCATTTTTTAGGTTGGAATGTCGTGTGTTGTTCCACACCAGATATTTTAAATGATGTATGTTGAACAAAAATTAAAAATGATTGCTGGATTCCAAAACATTAATAGCTTGATCTATTGTAAAAAAATAAAACTCTTTTTAAATTTAAATTTTGATTTGGGATCTGCGACCGGATCATCATGCGCTTCGTAAAGAGAGTTAACAGTTTTTTGTTGAACTATGTGACGCGGTTGTGTTAACTTGACATCAGCTGGGATGTCAATAACGTCGGCGAGTCCTTTGCATCACAGGTCATTTTATTAAAAGCCTCATCCAAACGAAGAACTTTGAAGAAAATTGTTCCATTTTTTATTAGTTCGATAGCAGATTATAAATCATAGTCTTTGATCTGTAGTAGCCTGCTGATCGGATTAATACAATTTAGGATTGTACCTATACCAAATTACAATAGAGCATAAAAACTCAAACCGTTTAATACAGTGCAACAGGCCAGAAGCCCCATCTCTTATAGAAGTCACTATTTCAGTATCGTCATAAATACTTAATAAAGCATCGTAAATACTTTCCAATTGATACCTTAACAATTTTAGAGAGTTTCTACTCGGCTTTCCCAACTAGTATCACTTAGTGGTTTTAGAGTTAGTCCTGTAACATATTTTAATCATATGGCTCGTTGATCTAAAGATAGACGAAGGAAAAACAAGTAAAAAAGTAAACAAGTGGATTAACTGCTCTTACTCTAGATTGCACCCCTGCTTTGTTACATATCATATTGGTCCCGCTGTCGTAAGCCTGGCCTCTCATATCTTGCAAATGTAACCCCAATTTTGCAAGTTTTTCAATTATTACATGGGATGTAACTCCACCTGTTACAAATTCTGGCACGCGTCATTATTTTCAGATCAAAATTCCCTTAAAAAATAAAAATGAAAAAAGAACATTGTAGCTTAGTCATTAATTGGAAATAATACCCTGTAGAGGCTCCCGTAAACTCTTATGCTAAGTTTCCATACCTGCTGTACGGCGTCGTTGTTTTAACTGCGCACCGCTAAACGCTTTGACGTCAAAATAGTACAAATTTTTGTAACGTGTAGCTGTGGAGCGTTGTATATAGCAAAAACGTAAACATAATATAACATAACCTTAAAATCAATTTTGTGAAGAATGTCCGACAAAGTATTAATCGCCGCATATGTATATCTCAAACTTAAGCGGAAGAGGAGGAAACGAAGAAAAGTGTGGATTAATAACATTATACAAAACAGAAGTCGTCAAGGAGACCACAATCTTCTTGCTGAATTAAAAATTGAATATAGTAGTTTGTTTTTTAATTATATGCGAATGAGTAGAAACACTTTTAATTATATATTACAAAGAATAGAGCCTACAATCGCAAAAATCCATTGGTCTAGAGAACCAATTCCTTCTGCAACACGATTGGCATTAACTCTCAGGTAATATATTTTTTTCTATGAAATAATGTAATTGTACATGCTGTAATGAACATTTCTTCAAGATATTTGGCAACTGGTGACAGTATTACATCAATGGCGTACAGTTATCGCATTGGGAAGGCCACTGCTACTAAAATTATACCAGAGACATTAAAAGCTATTTGGGATAATTTTCAAATGGAGGTGTTACCTATTCCATCAGAACAAACATGGTTATCCATAGCTAGTGATTTTTGGATTAGATGGAACTTTCCCAACTGCATCGGAGCTATAGATGGTAAACATGTTATGCTGCAGGTAGGTATTTACATTATTTCGCAGAAGTGTTATAATAATTAATTGATTTTAGGCTCCACCAAATAGTGGTTCGCAGTATTACAATTACAAAGGTCGACACAGTATAATTCTACTAGCAGTATGTGATGCACAGTACCGCTTTACTATGGTAGACGTAGAAGCATTTGGCAGTCAAAGTGATGGTGGTGTGTTTAAAAATAGTACATTTGGTCAACACATCGATTAAGGAAGTTTAAATATCCTACTTCCTAATGCATTACCAAATGACGGACCTTGTCTACCGTATGTATTCATTGCTGATGAAGCATTTCAGCTCACTCAAAACATGATGCGACCTTATCCACGCCATCGAAATGGTGTTTTAACTATTGACAAGAGGGTTTTCAATTACCGTTTGTCACGAGCAAGACGGGTAATTGAAAACAGTTTTGGAATCTTAACAGCAAAGTGGCGAATTTATCGTAAACCACTGAATACAATGGTGACAACAGCAATAGCAATCGTGCAAGGTACCATTTGTCTACATAATTTAATTATGATGAAAGAAAAGATACCTCTCACAAAGGCTATTTTACATAATGAGGAGGATACAGATAATATGCTTTTACATTCAGTAAACAATTTTGGAAGTAACACACATTCAAGGAATTCAGGAAGTTTGAGAGATACCTTTAAGGATTATTTTGTTGGAAAAGGTTCTGTTCCTTGGCAATTAGAGAAAGCAATGAATTGTAACTATTAAGGCGGTTGTAATTTGAATAGAACATTATATGTATTTTCAACATGTACATTTTATTAATAATCACTTTTATATAAATATTCTTTTAATTTAACCATAATTTCAATTTCAAAATTCATACGAGTTTCATCATCTAGTTTCTTCATGCCAATACTTAATCTTTTACAAAAGAGGTCAGTGGCATCAAGAACCTCAGTAGCGGGCTCTTTAGTAAGCTTGTCAATCAGCAGTGCTTCTATTGCATTTTCATTATGCTTGCGTTTTTTTTTATCGGAGTCGAGTTTTATCAGTATCAAAGGGTTCATTGATTGGAGATGGTACATTACTAATTGTTGGAGATGGTACATTACTAATTGTGGGGGAAAGTAATGGAGCATCATCCAGAAATTTTAATAGTTCGTAATATTTATACATCACAGGTTGCTTTTGCTGAGCAGAACCGCTTGGTACCTATGTACTTTTTTATTTCATGTTTATTTCTAACATAACGATCTCTTATATTTTTCCATTTTTTCTTTATTTCCTCTATAGATAAATTGTTTTGTAACCCTTTGGCAACTTCAGCCCACAGGCTATCCCTTTTAGGTTTTGATCTTTGCTTTGTAGGCAATTTAAAATTCCAGAGTGCAGGTCGTTTTGATATTTCATTTATTAACAACTCATCAATATCATAAATAGCTTCCTCATCTTTTAGTAAGGTGTTATTTTCGCTGAAGGAGTGCACGTTTTCTGAATCATTAAATTCATTTTCCATTATTTCGGAGTCTCCGTCAGACCAAGAACCTTCATCTGTAAAATTTTAAAATGTTCAATGAACACCAAGGTACATAAATCAATGGTAAATTACTAAAGTAAAATAAAATATCTAGTCGGAATTATGCTTTTATATGTATAAAGTAATCAGTTACGTTTTTGTTTAAAGTAAAATGTGTCGACAGAAATGCTTTTTATGTTTTATTAAAAAACCAAAATATTCAACATCTACTATTAATATTGACGCCTGTAGATGTAGTATTGGAAGCTGAAGTGCACGGTAAGTTAGAGTAATTGGTGGATGTAATATAATAGCGATATTTTTTTACATCAAAAAACACTTCCTTGCATGTACTGCAGATATAAGCCTATAATAAACAAAATGATTTTAACATAAAGTTTAAAGATAAATATCCTTACTTTATTCATTATGTGAGTATAATGAAACAAAAACAAACGTTCTAACCTCACACCGTTACAAACACTGTAACGGTATAAACGGGTGGTAGAACGGGATTACAGATAAAATTGGCCTTTTTGCACCGACCAGTCAGCGTATGGGAGTGGGCAAGATGTTAATAAATTTTGCACATCCAGAATAGTAAATCGTACGTAAGTCAAAGTAGGGGATGAAGACGTAATCAGATCGGTTAAGGGCGCCAGAATGTTTGGTAGTCAAAATAAGGGACGTCGTGCCAAAATTACGAATACATAGCGTGTCTAAACATACAAAAAACATACGCCTACCTACCCGGAATCAATCCCAGCTGTCCTCTACAGCAACTCAGCAAACCACCTAAAAGAGGGCTTCAAACTAGCACTACACTCCCTGACAAATAAAAGCGTGTTAATCAGTCAATAATGTTACGTTACGTTACGTTACTACACCTCAGTGTAAATAATTAGGCACAATATAATAATCTTAACAAAACAAAAAAATCACCCTTAATGGATGCACTCTAAATGAATTCATAGTCAACTAGAAGTCGAATAAAACACTGAATATCATTAACGCTATCACTCAATAAAGAAACTGTAACTTCGTTACGTTAAAACTTAAGCTCCTAAATTACCGGTAAATTTGCAATTTAAAAAACTTTTATGCAAGACAAAAGGGGTTTTCACAGAATTAAAACAAATTTATGATACCTAAACAAAGCTATAATAAATTAAAAAATTATATAAATGTAAACATACGATAATGCGTATAAAAATAACAAATGCTTAATTGGCGACGGAGGTCTGGCCAGAATTCTGCGTAACGCCGTTCTAAATTACTTAACCTAAATATTTCGTGGATTATTAAACCACACTACTTCAGGGTCAATTGCCCTTTAATAAAAATGAAGAGTGTGAAGGCGGAGCGTCAGAATTATGATTACTTACAATAATTAAACCAAAGCAACAACTTAATTTAAAAGATAACCGACTCGCTTTCAAACCTTCGTTAACAAAGAAAATCATTTAAAGCACACACGCAAAAGCTCTTGAAAATACTCAATAAAACACAATGTTATACTACCTTAATGTCTAAGTTAGCACCTCTTCTGTGTTACCACAATCGAAAATGAACCCGGTGACCAACTACTGCTATTACGGATACGGAATCTCCCTAGTCTGACACAAGATGATGAATGATAATGTTGACTATTTCTTTTTTTTTCCGACGGTTCCTTGATTGAATCTCGGTAAAGTGTTACTGCGTTAATTAAAAACTTCTTTTAAAATAATGAATTGTGCGCTCAACTTGCTCGATAACTTTTATCTTTTAAGTAGTTTTCCTTACACTACCAATCCAAAAGGTTATTAACTTTATTTATATAAATCTAGTTTTAATATTCTGCGAAAATTTCTTTGTACTTCAACACGCCCTGCACGGCAACTAAGTGGCACTCCAAGAACGTTAATTTAATAAGTCCGCAACAGCGACATAAACCAACGAGGTCACAGAAGCACTAAAATAACACGACGGTGATCCCCAGGTAACTCGATTACGTAAAATCGGAATCGGCACTAGGTCTTGTCCTTTGGTGATTGAACAATTTCACTTAAAATCCCTTCACAGGTTTTCTTCAAAAAGTAGATAACTACCCTCACAACACGAAAGTTCGTTCGTTAAACACCAAAAGGTCCAATCTATCAACGTTCTAACCAACCCCTTAAGCCGTAACCACAAACGTCCCAGTAACACTCCTCGAGAGCGCTGTCAATAGCCGAATCCCCCAAATTATTACCAAATTCCATCTTGGATTTTCAAATCCCACAACTTACAAAAATCTCATTTAATCTAGTTCCACCAATTAAGAAACGAAGGAGATGTGATACCCCTACCCACAAATTTCGTTCTCAAACGTAAGGGCTCAATAATTTTCAAAATTCTAAACGTCAACAGAATCAACGTGAAAAATATCTCGGTATTTTCATTTAAGTTCAAACAGTTAGTCCCACATTCTATCTTTATGACTCAAAACCAACATACTCAATATTAAACTGAACCACTGCAATTAACCGACTCCATGTCGCCCGAATGATATCAAATACATTTAAATCTACGTTCTTTCTTTAAGTTACTTAATTTTACAAAACTGTCTATTAAATTTTAAGGAAATCAAACGAAATAAACATTATTTAAACTTATATACAACCATTTACAAATAAAACGCTAGTCAACATTCAATAACCGGGGAACAATAAGGAAAACAATCTCTCAAAATTTAAATGCAATATTGCGAAAAACTCAATAAATTTATAAACCAATTATCGATGATTTCAAACCTCATTCCTTGAATTACGGAATAGTAATTCACAAACAAAAAAACTTAAGCTCGAAACACACCATCCTGAAAGGTCGCGACACACGTAAAACAAATTCATCTATACAGCTCAACTCAACAGCAAAAATTTGACGGTAAATCGTTAGAAAATCGTGATCCTATCACAACACGCCGCTGAAAGTTGAAACGAAACCAACTTTTCGACGTCATGAAATGACGACAAAACAGTACTCAGCTGCACTGCGACGTTCTCAACACAAAATCGTATTTTGGATTCTGATTGGTTAATACCAAAAACGTCACGCAGCTATAACGCTAAAACGTTGGTATGGAATCTTAGCATTAGTTGACATGAACTGATCCGGAAAAATTACATATAAAATAACGTTGGTAGAACACAGAAATGACCATTACTGATGAAATGAAATTATAATTTGGACCGATAATCTACCCTTTGTAAATACTTTTTATTTTGTTTTTTTTAGACCAAAAATGTCCGACGCACTAAGCATTCTATACAAATCAGTTATTTTCCAACTGCCATGTATTCAAAGTGTACTTATGTAGTTTTTTAAGTTTAAGACGGTTTGGGAGCAAGCGCGTTTTCTTACGTACAATTATCTTACTTTTTTTAGCTTAATTTATGAGTTATAGTGTTATCCTAAAATAATACTTAAAATATTTTTGTTTCTTCAAATTCCAGTGATTCTTTTATTTTTTACGATTAATTTGGTAGTAATTATAATATTAATATATATATATATATATATATATATATATATATATATATATATATATATATATATCGATATAACACAGGTAATAAATATTTCATGCCCTCTAAGTTATAATAATAATACTGTTGGATATTCAATATTTGGTTTACTTTTGTATTATAATTTCAAATTTCGTTTCTATATCTAATGAAAAACTTTCCATATTCGTCAATGATTACTAATGACCATAGTCATCTACAACAAACATTTATTCTCTATAAATAATTTGTTTTATTTACAATTGTATAAGTATACAGTTTGTTAGGCGTTCCATAACATTTAATAAATATTGCATTTGTTGAGTATTAAATGTAAATTAGTTTTTTACTATTGCAAAACTTGCTGAAGAATACTGTCCAAACTGGATTAATTATAAAAATTCAAAATTTTGTTTTTATTGCTCTATCCGTATATTCTTAAGAATTATTGACTTTTTTTGAAGAAAATAATTCCTATTTCGTTTTGTAATAATACTGTGCCATGGGTTGCTCTACTCAAGATTAAAATTTCCGTCACCTCTGAATTTTTATGTTGGTTTGGTGTAGCTTTTTCAGTTGTGGCTAGCTTAATTATGAGCAGGGGTCCTGACCAATGGTATAAAGACTTAACTTAACTTAACCTTCACGCCATTCCCTTGCGGGGTAGGCAGAACAATCCCTGCCTTTCATTCACAATCTTTCTCCATGGTTTATTATCTCCACATACCTCTCTAGCTTCCGCATTCACTATCTACGTTCAGCCAAGTTTTACGCGGCCTACCAGGCACGGCCTTACCTCTAACCTCACCCACGTATATTTGCTTCGTTAATCTTGCGTTGTTCATTCTCTCAATGTGACACAAACCAACGTAATGTACTACTTTTATGTGGCGAGGAAAAGACGGTGTTAGACAGACCATCATCGTCTTTTCCTCGCCACACTCGGTCATTATCCATTCATTCTTTATCTTGTCCCTTCTCGTTTTACAACATGCGCATCTCAGGAATCTCATACCCACGGCATTTATTTTCTTTCGTGCTTTTTTGATATACCCATGTCTCACTTCCATACAGTACTGACGGAACAAACACGCCATTATAGATTGCTCGTTTCGCAGCTAGGCTCATGCTTTTGTTTCTCATTATCGCCCACATACTTCCAATCGCTTTCCTTCCAGCATTGACCCTTCGTCCAATCTCGCCTCCATTGTACCATCTGCAGTAAACATTCTACTCAGATATACCAGTTCGTCCATATGCTCCACAATTTCATCTTGCAGAGTAAATACTCTACCCTCCTTTCCACGAACACCACAATCTTAGTTTTGTTCACGTTTACCTTTAGGTCCATGCTCTCACAGATTGTATCAAACTTCCTCAAAGCAGTTTGTGGCTCATCCGCACTGTCGCTTAATAAGACTGTGTCATCCGCACACACCAGAAGTCGTGCATTTACGTCACCAACCATTACACTATTTGTATCGGTACATGCTTGTCTAACACATTTATCCATGTGTACATTGAACAACCACGGTGAGATCACACAGTCTTGTCGCACTTCTTGCTCAACATTAAAGTATTCACTCACGCCTCCTCTCACGCTAACACATGCCCGACAACCGTTGTATACTGTCCTTATTCCGTTTATTAGACCTTTATTTTCATTTAATATTTCCCACAGCTTCTCCCTATTCACTCTGTCGTATGCTTTCTCCATATTTACAAACGCACAGTACAGTTTCCTTTTTACACTTAAACACTTTTCGTTCACCTGCTGGAGAGCAACCATCTGATCGACACATCCTCGCCTGCACAACCCAAATCTTAGTTTGTGTAGTTTTTCGTACTCAATCAATCAGTATGCTTCCAAATACTTTACCAGGCACGCTGAGCAAACTTATACCGCTGTAGCTCTTGCAATCACTTTTGTTCCCCTTACTATTATACAGTGGTATAGTGATCGCGCTCTTCCAATCCCTCGGCACTTTTCCACGCATAAGGCATACATTGAATAATTCACACAATCTTCGTATAAGCTTTGCACCCCCATACTTTAGCATTTCACCGGTGATCTCATCAACGCCTGCTCCCTTGCTGTTTTCAACCTTCCTACCGTTTTCTCTACCTCATTTATTCCAATATCCTTTTCAGTTTCATTCACCATTTCTTCTACATTCACCTTATTTAACCCTTCAGTCTTACTTTCCTCACTCCTGCAGCGTTCTGTTTTGGGCCACGTTTTGTATTTTTGACCCATTTCCAGAAGAGTTTTTTGTTTCCCTCAAAATTATTCTGCATTTTCTCTCCTTCCACAGCCATCACTTCCTCTTTACTTATTCTCACTGCCTCATTTGCTTCTTTATTTCTTAATCTGTACACCCCATACAATCGCTTTTTCTGTCTCGTTTTTTGCAGCAATCGTTGCCATGAACGCATCTTTTTTCGTAAATACTGCCTTTTTTACCGACTCATTCCACCAAACGCATTTTTTCTGTCTACCTACAGTCGCTCTTCCACATATCCGCACAGTACAATTGACAACACAGTTTTTCAAGCGTATACATACACTTTCAACGTCAGTATCCTTTATCTGTTCGTTACACATTGTTTCATTTACATTCAACTTTTTACTCACAGCATCTGCGTATTTCATTATTCACTAGGTTGTCTACCCTAATTCTGGACATTCGCACTACGTTTGCTTTCCTTCTCCAAACCCACTTTTGCCCTAAACACACTCTCGATACAATCAACAGTGGTCCGATCCAGGCTCCGATCCGCGCATTACCTTTGTGTCTCTTACCAGGTTTCTAAGCAGTTCATCATACACTATCAAGTCTATCATACTTTTACCTCTTTGCCATGTATACATATGCACATTTTTATGTTTAAACCACGTATTTGATACAAACGGGCTTCTCTCCATGCGGATGTTCACCATTCTCATCGACCCTTTGGTCTCCGAACTTTTCTTAGAACGCGTTCAGTATGTTCTCTCTGTACACCCAGCCATCCGTTCATATCCCCCACTATCATCACTCTTTCGTTTGGCTTATATACCTTCAACACGTTCTCTACTTCATTCTAGAGGTTCTCACGCGCCTGGTCTCTTTCTCCATTCATCGGTGCATAGCATGCAATAAGAAAAATTCTTCGAAACTCCACTTTCATTCTAACCTATATTACCCGCGGAGATACCAATTCGTACAATTTAACACATTTTTCGCTCTTTCACTACGATCACCCCAACTCCTTTTGCGCCAAGCATCTCAGTCTCAACTCCTGATCATAGTGCTAGGCTGCCATCCTCCATCTCCACAGCATCCTTTCCTTTGCGCTTTGTCTCCGATACATACAAACTATCAAGGTGTATTTCGTACATTACATTCGCAATTTCAAATTCTTTCGACCTTGACCGCACCTTGTAGCCAGATCGATCCGAGGCAATTATATTGTTCTCTTAAGTAATACCATAGCGAGAAGACCGATTACTGGCCAAATCGTGCCCCGGGCAATGTAGCATTCCCTACTAACGGTATTGTCGTACTACCGGACAGATATTTATCTACTGCCTCAACACGTAAGGAAGTAAGAAGTAGAAATATAGACAGAGTCGAGAAAGATATAAATAATAGAGCGTATACTTACTATGTGAATATCTAAATGTACATATATACAAATACATCTTTTACTTTCATACTCTTCGATCACATCACGTTTCAATCAGATTGCGCCCTACGCGACTACTGGCTTTCGCGCCACTCACCGGACTTGCTGTTAATTATTTGCGACCAAATTATAGTTATTTCTTTGTTATTTAATTTAATATTGATTTATCAAATCTGCTATTGTCGCGAACCGTGACAACTTAAACGTTTCCGTTCTCTAAGTTTTACTTTTATTCAATTGAAAGGTAACGATAAATAGCTATCCCGACATTAATTGACTACTTTTAGGATTAATTAATTACAATTAAGATCAAACATAGTAACAAAGGTAAAAATTAGCTTAAATTTTGAATATGCGGTCAAGGAAAAATATATTATAAGACAATATGCAACACAATGTTATAATTAAACTTAAAATCACATATACAGTAACACAAATAAAAGTTGGATCAAGGTTCAAATTTGTAAACAAAGAAAAAAAGAAATGTTAAAAAACTTACCACTTATATACGGATCTGCCATGTATAGCCACATATTTTGTATTTTATATTTGTGTCAGTACGATTTTATGAGTTTCAACAAATCTGGTATGGGTTTTAAAGGAACTGTATTTTTCACAGAAGTTCAATGCCATAGCAATTCTAAATATTATCTACTCGCCTTTTTTCATTTATAGAGGCATTTTACACGTTACACAATTCTACTGTTTAGATTATTATTTTTGTTTATTAGTAATATTCAAACCGATACTGGATCTATTTCAGTAACTTCCAAGTTGTATTTAGATTAGATAACTTGACTGTTATTTATTCGCGATAAAGAAAAGTTTTAATTTCACAATACGTATTATTTGTTTACTTTTTTTACTTTGAATTACGGATTCGATTAGTTATTTCCATTTTTCATTTAAAGTTAGATAAGACATTCTAGTGAAATGCTTACGTTTGGATTTTACAGAAGTTATTATCATAGATAATCACATCTGGTATTTTTCCTACATGTTACATGTACTGTATTTATGATAAATATTATATTGATAAAGAATGAATAGAACGTCGTAAAATTTATTGCGAAATTCTGTTATGATGTGTCCATGTTGTTTTAGATGATTGTACAGATAAAGAGGGAAAACAGGTTTATTAAAATCTCGTTATGTGAAATGTAAAGTCTACTTATTCTTATATCCATTGGTAACATGAATGTCAGTAAAGATAATATGACGTGTAATGTGTTTTATAATTTCACAATGAAAAGCACCAATTGTATTTCGTTTACTTATGATTATAAAGATATACGTAGGTTTAAAATCACATGACATATCATACTCATATATATATATATCACTATATATATATATATCACTACACACACACACACACACACACACACACACACATATGAGTGTGCTGCATGTGTGTGTATCTGTATGCTCATTGCTTGCGTGTGTTTTTATAATCATTTATTTAGAATTTACGTGAGGTAAAGTTTAATTTCATTGTATGTATTCAACAAGCAAATCAATTTAACACTTGACAGGAAAATAATAATTCATATTTATTTATTTATTCGTTTGATATAAAAACTTAATATAACATCAAATTTAGTATATAAAATTAAAACAAATTAATATCAAAATTCATATCCATATCAGTGGGAAACTCTCAGTCCCAGCATTTGCTGCAAAATGGATGTACGGAAAACCACGGTAAAAAGGTCCAACAGGTCACTTGATGTAAAAAAGGTAACTTGCAAGACACGTTTCGCTGAAGGGTACAATTGTATGCGCGTCCTAACATAATCTGCTAACTTATAAGATGATCATAAATCTGTATTCTGATAATAGATTACAAGTTTTCATAATAAAATATTGTTAGAGTCGATATGCCGTTTATTTCAAGTAATTGTTTATATATATATATATATATATATATATATATATAATGCGTGAGAGTGGACCTGTATTATTTGTTGTAATATGTGTTATTACACTTTCTTTATAATTGCAGTTTGCAACCTTCTACCTACACAACCTTCAACTTATACACGAATTAATAACGACCTCCATCAGTTTATAACACTATTGCTTGGTACCGCATTTTTATTTACGTCGAACTCATATAAAGTTAATAACGTTTCATTTTAATGGGGCTATCAACTATTGAAAGGTCAACCGTTAAAATTATGTTCCTAATTGCAAGGTTGTTAAAACACGTCAGGTGGTATTTCGGAATGTTTATCTAGTGGACTCCTGTAAATGCATCATCCAATTAAAAGAAGAACAATAACGCCCTTGATATTAAAAAGATGATTAATACCTTTATATTTCAATTTTAAAAAATCAAGCGCTGTATTATGAGGGTCATTCAGCCCGGAATGTAAAATAGACTTTTTTAATTATGTCCATATAAAAATTGTTAAAATAATATAAGAATAAAAAGTGTATTTAAAGATTACTACCGAACACTGTTCTGCAATAAAATGATAAAAGGGTTCTTTTAAACAAAGGTCTTAGATTTTAAGTTTACGTGTATTTTTACAGTTTAGTTAATTAATTAAAATTATTTTTCCAATGAAGTTAAACGACTGAGCTAGTTTAACAATGAGTGTTTTATACCGTAATGAATATGTTATAAAAACGCTTAGCTAAAATAAAAAACGTTATTAAAATTATTACATTTCTTTTAATGCCAATTTTGGCTTCGCAAGTACAAATTACGTTATTATTACCTAACTTCACTTTCAGCAATAAGGTCATTCGGTATTAAAAGATAAATATCATACTTATTTACATTGATAAAGTCATCGGCCTTGAAGTTAGCATGGCCTTGAAGTTGCCCATGAAGTTAGCCTTGTGAATTTCAAACCAACTTAATTTGACCTTTGACCCTGTAAAATACTATAAAAGCGTACGCCAGGGTTTAGTTAATTTAGCTCTGTTCCGAAGAGCATCATATCGCTATTGTATACTCAATTACGCTCACACACACACACACACACACACACACACACACACACACACACACACACACACACACACACACACACACACACACACACACACTCACACACACACACACACACACACACACACACACACACACACACACACACACACACACACACACACACACGCGCGAGCACGCGAAAACACGCAAACGCAAAAACACACCAACACAAAAAACACGCAAATACGAAAACATGTTAACACGAAAACACGCTAACACAAAAACACACAAACGAAAAAAAACGCTATCACGAAAATACGCAAACGGAAGACATACAAATGCGAAATCACGTAAAACGAAAACACGCAAACGAAAACACGTCAGCGAAAAATACGCTAACGCGAAAACTCGTAAAGCTGCAAACATGAATCAAGACGGAGAGCACCGTTAGGAAAAACAAGTTTATTGACAAAATTGAAGGAAAGCTTAGCGTTTGAAAATATATTATTATCCAAGCCGCCATCCAAGATGGCGGCCAAGGTGTCCGACTACTACTATTGCAGTTGGAAAATTGAGCAAATCAATGTTAATATTAAATATCTCTGTATTGAGCTGATATTTATCTCATTCTCTTTTAGCAGCTATTTGTCGTCTTATACCCGGAGGAACAATATTTGACAAAACAGGCAACCATGGCAATGGTGTTGATTTAATAGTGTCTGTTATTATCCTCATTGTTGTGTTAAGCTGTGTATCTATTTTCTTAACATAGCAGCTGTTTAACCATACAGGACTACAACATTCAGCTGTTTAACACAGCAAGGAAAGTCCTGCAGTTCGTAATTTTCGTGCACACCCCAATCAGTACCTGCCAATTTGCTTATAATATTATTCCTCGTTTTCAATTTTTGTTTAACTTTTCAATGTGCCCTCCTCCTAAATAAATTGGATTAAAGTTATGCTTTAATATAGTCTCATTAAACATAACTTTAAGTTTCCGATCCTTCTCCTTATTATTTAAATGGAAACAACTAACTTCTGTTTTTATAGGACTAGGAGTTAAGCGCCACTTCTTAAAATATTCATTTAATTTTTCTAAATGTGACGCTAGGTTACCCTCAATGCTATTATATTTTCACATTGAAAAGTCAGTGCAATATCATCAGCATAAATAAATCTTCTTGATCGTGTTAACTACAAATCATATATGTATAAGTTAAACAAAATTAGTGCCAACACACTTGCTTGAGGTAATCCCTTATTTAAAGTTTTAAATTTACTACTACGTTCACCAATAAAGACTTTAAATTTTCAGTTACTTAGCATGTTATCAATTAGTTTAATTAATCTACGACATGTTATAGCATTATACAAGATGATGGTTCCACTAATTTCTAGGGTATAAATAGAATATTAAAAAATAACGTTAGTTTGATTAATAAACATGTGTCCGAAAATGCCTCCTTAAGAAGATACGGCCCTGTAATAGTGGCCCCAAAAATCCTTTTTTTTTTATTTTTATCTTTGAAACTGTTTAAGTTACCTAAACGCAATTTTGACCACAAATACCTTTGATTAGGTCATAAAAGATAGTGTTCACAAATTTTTAATATTTTGTATAGGAGCGTCGCTAAGGGAGGGGGGGGGGCACTTATTTTGCTCCCAAACTTTTTTTATGGGGATATTTTATAAACAATTTGCCACAAAAAAGATAAAAAAATTACTGGATTTGGAGTTATTTGAGGTTTTAGCAAGTAATTCTGACCGAATTAATAAATTATTTTAAAATGATACAATTAATAATTTTCATGCGCGAGAACGAACTACCTCAAGGAATAATGATTGTTTCAGGCACAACTGTGTTATATAGAACTTAAAAAAGGAGAAAGGAAACATTTAAAAAAAAACAACGAATAACACAAATTAAACAGAAAAAAAATTGAATAAGTAGGTACGGGTTTTTACATTAAATGTTCGAAATGTCCACCATTTTCACGAATACATAATCGTAAACGTTTTTCTAGCGAAAACATAATCCTTTGGAGTGGCAATGATTCTTGAATTAACATTCTTAAATTATTTTCAACTCTCGCTTGAAGTTCTTCAGTGGAATTTATTTCGCTTGAATATACTTTTTCCTTAACTAAATTCCACACATCAAAATCTATGGGATTTAGGTCAGGGGACCTTGGTGGCCAGTGAATAGGAGCATCAGCATCTAGACCAATCCAAGGATTTGGAAAATGTTCGTTGAATCATCTTCTAGCTTGTCTACTGAAATGAGGTGGAGCACCATCATGCATAAAAACCATTTTTTTGGTAGATCAAGAGACAAATCTAATAACGGAAATAAACGATTATTCAAAATTTCATAGTAAACATAATTTAAATTTCCATCAAGAATATGGTATGCAACGAGGAGGTTGCTTATTGAATCAGCCCACACATTCAACTCTGCCCAGAAGTGACTGTTCTGACGATTAAACGTACATTGCCTAGTTGAAATTGATTCATCGGCGAAAAGAATATTTTGTAAAAAATGAGGATTCTGTCTCATTCTTTCTTGTAATAATTCGCAAAAGTCACTTCTCAAAATAAGATCTTCAGGCAATAATTCTTGTACTTGCCTGTAGTGAAACGGGAGCAATAATTGTTCTTTTAATACACGATAGTAGAACACCGGCATCTTGGCCGCCATTTGTTTTTTGACGTCATAAACCAAGCCCACTTTCACCCGCCCCTTTTTTGACGACTTCTTTTCGGAGGTCATTTTCACCCTAGTTAGGACCTTGTTGGTTGTGTTAAGAAACTTTTAGGTGGTTCAGTCCCTGGAAGGTAGGCAAATGCGTGCGCATACAATGTTCTGATTGGTGGTCCTAAGGACAGCCCCATTTACCTGATTAGTTTCTGATTGGTTCTTAACCCGACCCAGCTTCTGAGCTCTGATTGGACGCCTAAGGCTCTGCAATGGTTACGGTGGGAAATTTCAAATGTTCTAATAAAGGGCCCTAATGCTATCTCATAAGACCGGTCTTCGGGGGCTTGTGTTAGGTCTGTGCCCCTATTGTCGTGGCCCCTTGACTGGAAATAGTATTCTAATAAAGAGGCCCTAATGCTAACTTGTAAGACAGCCATAAGAACTTCTGTTAGGGTCTGCGCCCTCTTAGACATTACATCAAACAATTTATTGTTAATGCACGATTTAAAAGCACGTGCTGGCTTTAGTAAATATTTAAAAGACAACAACAAATAGGATTATTTTGATGTTAAAAGATAAGCACGATAAAACAGGGTAGATTATACATGTAATTGCAGATTTTTTTCACCTAGTATTTAAGTTGTGATGATAACAGAATACTCTTTAGTATGATTAGCGCTTCGAGATGGATGGTCAGTTTAAGCATCCCTTTTCTGGGACAGTAGCGGGGCCATCGGGGTGTGGGAAATCATATTTTATCGTTGATTTTCTAAAAGATATCGAAACTGTCTGCGATACCTACAGCTTTTGAAAAAATTATCTGGTTTTATGGCAAATGGTAACCATTATTCAAAGATCTCTTAGTGGAATTTACAGAAAGGATTACCTGATATGGAGCAGTTTGATGGAAAAAAACCGGTTTCCAAAGCACCGCGGCAATGCACAATAAAAACTGAAAGTATATAAAAATGTGAATATCGCGAAAACTATCACTCCAAAATATGGATAATGTTACATTAATGGAAAGGAAATTTAATTTCCATCGTAATGTAAAAAAATGAGCGCCATAAAATCCAGTAATCAGGTTCTTAAAGATATTACATTTAATATTGAATTCTAAAAGCAAGATTTTAACAATGAATGAGAATATTGCGGTACTTTCGGAAGTAAAACGAAAGCCACATCTCTACCGGTATCGTCTTCGAGATATTGAAAGTTTTCGAGGCACTGCAAACGTTTATATAAGACTTTTCGTTTAATATAATTAGGTGAGAATTAATGCCGAGTGTATCGAAACGCGAAGACGTTTAAGCCTCACAGCCGTAAAGATTACATCATACATGATGGTTGACGTTTTAATCGAAAACACCAATATCCTGCGCGCACTAGCCAGATTAAGTAAAAGTCAACGTGACGCTTTATTAAAATATCTGGATAGTAAGCAGGTGGAATGCATTTACGACCATGCACATAACATTTTAAAAGGCCGTGTCACTATGTCAGCAGACCAGAAGCAGCGAGTCTCTCAGCATTAGCACACTTCAAGGCGGCTGGCACAGCGAGGTGAATCTATAAAAAAGAAGAAATAGCTTCTCGTACAGAAGGGTGGCGCATTTCTACCGCTCCTATTGGGACCATTACTTGGCGGAATTCTGGGTAATTTGTCTCAATAACTATAGACCATAATCTGAAGAAGGTGATTATTCTACCTATGGATTTTATACAGCGTCTGCAAGCGCCAGATGTCACGCAATATAACATATTAATGTATGAAAATGTAAACTTTCACCATTATCACACATAATAAAATACTTTTTTTTTGGTTTTTAATGGTGTATTTTAAATTATACATTCTAAACGTTTCGATAACACTTACAGTTATCTTCGTCAGTAATAATATTTGTTAAAAATTGTTAAAGATGTTGTAAACAATTTTGTTAAAGTTGAAAAATTAAAACATAAACATCAGCCTGCTATCAACATAACAGTTTGAGAAACGTATAAAGCCAACTATAAAATCAATTTTTAGTAAAGAATAACTAGGTCATTAAAAATTAAATATTGTTAAACTGCCTTAAAGATGACAAATCAGAACACTCTCTACGGCGAAAGCTAACAATGAAATTTGTCAGCCAAAAAACACATTTAACAAAATTTAATGAAGTTATAACGTAAGTGTAAAGTTGTGAAAAACTTCAATTTGAAAATGATAGAAGCATTCACAAATTTAAACATCACATCAAATAAAATAATCTAGTTAAATCTAACAAAGAGATATCTTTATCAATAATTGCAAGTGTTATTAACAATGAAAAGCACAGTGCAGAACGTTCTTTATAATTTTTAATTTTAATTATTTAATCTTAACTTAGTGATTTAAATTAATGTAAATTGTTAGGCTGGAAAACTGACATACCAAAAGTTAAAATTAAAATCAAAATTAAGCCGTATCATTATGCTTTTTTTTTATTATAAGATGCCAAAACTTATTTAAACGGAGATTTTCTTCTTGCCTGTTAAAATTATTAGGGTGTTTATATATTTCAATAACTTCACGTTGTAAACGAACATAATAATGAGTTTGTCTTGACAATATTTCCATATTGTCAAATTGAATGTCATGATTTAGATTATTCAGGGCATGGTCACCCACACTAGACCTCTCTGGTTGACCTAATCTACAAAATCTCATATGCTCTTTACGTCTTGTATTAAAGCTACGTTTTGTGGTTCCGATGTATACTTTTCCACATGAACAAGATAACTTATACACTCCGGAAGATGATAAAGGGTTTGACACATCTTTAGGTGATCTTAAATGTTCTTTAATTTTTCTTGTAGGTTTAAAAATAGTCCTAATGCCATATTTAATTAGGATTTTCTCAATTATATGTGTAACATTAGCTATAAAAGGAAGAAAAGCAGTACCAACATTAAGAACTGGTTTTTCTTTAAGGTTACGCCTAGGAGGTATAATAACATTATTAATATCTGTAAGTGAATATCCATTATTTTGTAAGGATTTTGTTAAATATTCATACTCATCCTTCAAAAAATTCAGGGTCACAAATTCGTTTTGCTCGATCTACTAAAGATTTAATTACACTAATTTTTTGACGTGGATGGTGGTTGGATAATTTATGAAGGTATCTATCAGTGTGTATCGGCTTTCTGTAAACCTTAAAAGATAGTGAATTATTATTTTTAGATATTAATATGTCAAGAAATGGTAAACTTCCATTAGTTTCTTTTTCCATGGTAAACTGAACACTAGGATGTATACCATTTATAAAAACCAAAAACTCATGCAGTGCTTCTTCTCCACGTCTCCCAATAACAAATGTGTCATCTACATATCTATACCAAACTGAAGGTTTTTTACGTGTATTTTGTAACGCTAATGTTTCAAATTTTTTCATATAAAAATTAGCTGTAACAGGACTAAGGAGACTACCCATTGCTGCACCTTCAATCTGTTCATAAAATTTACTATTCCACTGAAAATAAGTTGTAGTAAGACAGTGCTGAAAAAGAATGGTTATGTCCTTTGGAAAAAGATGATCAATGTATTCAATAGTTTCTTTTAGAGGCACTTTTGTAAAAAGTGAAACAACATCAAAACTAACCATTATATCACCCTCTTCAATTTTGAAACTATGCATTTTTTCAACAAAGTCGGCAGAATTTTTAATGTGATGGGGTGTTTTTCCTATATGAGGTTGTAATAACAATGTAATATAACAATGTTATATGTAGGAGAACCAATTGCACTAACAATAGGCCTTAAAGGAATATTAGGTTTATGAATTTTGGTAAACCATATAATTTTGGTGAAATAGCTTCAGAGTTAGTTAGTTTCTTTTTATTTCTTCAGGAATAGATGATAATTTAATCAGCTCTTTAGTTTTTAAAAGAAACTTTTTGTTGGATCTTTTGGTATTTCACGATAAGTTTCTGGTCCCAACAATTGTTCTATCTTAATGTTATAATCGTTCATATTTAATATAATACAGTTTATCTGATTTTAATATTATTATACTTTCATTGCGTTTAAGATCAAGTAAAGCTCTTTGGAGGTTTTGTTTTACGTAATATGTTAACGGTATTATATCTCACTTCATTAGCAGCATCAAAAGGTAATAATTTAATGGAGTTTTCGATATTGGAGATTATATCTTCAAAAGGTATTATTTTATAGTTGGCTTTATACGTTTCTCAAACTGTTATGTTGATAGCAGGCTGATGTTTATGTTTTAATTTTTCAACTTTGACGAAATTGTTCACAACATCTTTAACAATTTTTAACAAATATTACTACTGACGAAGATAACTGTAAGTGTTATCGAAACGTTTAGATTGTATAATAAAATACACCATTAAAAAACCCAAAAAAGATAAGTATTTTAACACATTAATTGTTGGGTAACGGCATGGATAAAGTTTTAAAAACCAAAATGAGCGACCATGACAAATGGCAGCAGTAAAATCAGGTTCTTCAAAGATATCTACACTTTTCCAATCAATTATGTCAACCCGCTAGTATAACAATCAGCGGTCATGATGATATTAGAGATTAGCGAAAAACTACAAACCCACACGGCTGGTGACAGTTTGAGGCGTACATTAAAGAAGTAAATATACCACGAGAGTTTATCAGAAATACTCGAAGACGTGATGCTGCTGTATCAACTAACTCACAACTATAGGTGAGAATTACGATGCCGACAGTGTATCGAGGAAAACCCTGCGAAGATCCTTTAGAAGAAGAAGACTTTCACTAGATCGAGATAAGTGGAGAACATAACATAGATACTGTATACTATAATCCAGAACATCCGACAAGGTTTGCGGGTATAACATCTTTAGTTAATGCTGTAAAGGGTAGATATGGTGAAGTGAAAAAATGGTTGCAGGCTCAGGAGGCTTATACGGTTCATAAACCTGCCAGAAAAAAGTTTCCCCGCAATATGTATATTGTGAGCAGCATTTACGAGCTGTGGCAAGCGAATCTTTGCGATATGTGAATTTTAAGTAAACAGAATAGTGGATACAACTACATACTAACGGTTATTGATGTGTTTAGCAAGAGGGCCTGGGCGAGAGTTCTTAAAACGAAGACAGCAGCATCTGTAATTGAAGCGTTCACTGATATTTTTAAGGAAAGTGATACTACACCGGCAAATATACGGATGGATAAAGGCAAGGAGTTTGTGGTGGCCAGTGTACAAAACTTTTTCTATGTAACAAATAACCCTGATGTAAAAGCATCTGTAGTTGAAAGATTTAATAAAACACTGAAGACAAAGATGTGGCGTTATTTCACCTACAAAAACTCTTACAGGTATATTGATGCGCTCCAAAAACTTGTGACTGCTTACAACAATAGCGAATTGGGGCGAGGAAGTTTTTACAATTAGTGCTGTGATAAAAATAAGACCTCCAGTTTATCGCATAAGCGATCTTAATAACGATCCTGTTACGGGTACCTTTTACGAGGAGGAGTTGCATGTTGTTACGGTTGATAAAGTCGATAAGATTTTAGCAGAGAAGGGCCGTGGAAGATATGTATTTTTAAGATAATAGCTTTTCTACATGTGAATGCGTCAAGTCCGAATTGGATTTGTTCGCTTTACCATCAGCTCTTAGTGGTGACGCTCCAATAGAGTTTGTAGTGCCTGGAAATGGAAACGATTACATAGACCATGTTGTACATCACAGCTAAAGTTCTAAAGCAAGATGATACAGCACTTACTAACGCGGAGTTGTAGCACCGGTAAACAATTGGACGCATTCGCTTTTCTCACAAGTGGAGGTTTACTTAAATCAGAGGATGGTGTCACAACCAAACAACACCTACGCTGCTAAATTACGGAAAGGAGGCCAAGAGTTCACATGTACGTTGTACCTTATGGTACAATGATACATCTGGGCAGATGAATGCACTGGAACACGCAAATAACGGTTTCTCGAAACGTCAAGTACTTGCAGCGACCAGCAAACAAATTGAGATGATTGGTCACGTGCACTCGGATTTGTTTAATCAGGAAAAGTTTCTTATAAGCGATGTTGAATTAAAGGCTAAATTTGTACGATCAAGTTTATTTTTAATTTAGTCTAATGGCGGCGTGTGAGTTAACTTACAAGACGCGAATTATGGACGCTAGGTTACTGCTGAGACATATGCCAATCAACCCCACCATTCTAATTGCACACGCTAAAGCTTTAGAAACAACTGCAGTAAAATATCCTGTTACAAGGACCGACGTAAAAGTGTTAATTATACCTACAGGCATACAGCGAACATCGTTGGATAATATCTTCCTAGGTGTCAGTTACCTAAACGATGCATCGTAGGTTTTGTAGCAAATAAAGCCTTCAACGGTGATTACCCCTCAAATCCATTCAATTTTCATCACAGTAATATTAACTACATTTCGTTATATATTGACGGTCAACAAATTCCCTCGAAGGCCTTACAACCAGCCAACGGGTTATATGTGTTATATCACACGTTATTCTCCGGTACGGTTATTCATTTTTTGAATGAGGGCAACGATATATCGAGGAGCGATTACCTCAACAGCTACTGTTTAATGGCCTTTGACGTAACCCCTGACTTGCCTGCAAACGCTAGCACGCACTGGAATTTAGTTAGAAACGGCTTCCTTCGCCTAGCAGTCGGCTTTGAAGAGGAGCTCGTAGAAACCGTGAACTGTTTGGTGTACGCAGAATTCGATAACGTAATTGAGATCGATAAACATCGGAATGTGGTCGTGGATTTCACCTGTTAAAAAGGACAACTCTAGATCACAAGCTTCAGTGCACAACAACAGCTAGAAGAAGATGGACGCATACTTGGACGTACAAGGGTTTAGGCATTAGTTTTATGCGCATTGCCGCGGTGCTTTGGAAACCGGTTTTTTACCATCAAACTGCTCCATATCAGGTAATCCTTTCTGTAATTTCACTAAGAGATCTTTGAATAATGGTTACCATTCGCCATAAGGCATAAATATATAAATATACAACCTATATGCTATGCATTGTTTGGGAATGAAAGAGCCAAATAAAATCATTTAAGAATATTGTTGTTAATAATTATAGAAAAATTATTGGACATTAATTTAAAACCACTTGTAACGATTGGTGACCAATCATCATCGAACACAAGATTGATTCGGACTTTATTAATGATGAAACAGCAATCTGCCTACGAAGGAATGAAGAATATACAGGAGGGTATTTCAACATTAACAATTTTAAGGTATTTCCTATGTATGATCCCCCACATTCTCTGAAAGGAATTCGTAATAATTTTATAAATAAGAATGTGGGTTTCATATTAAAAATTATTAAGAAAGTAGCAAAGTGGGAGCACATTATTGCATTGTACGAATGTGATAATGCACCAAACTTAATGGCAGGGATGAAGGCGCTTCCTCACAATACACATGTGAACACATATACGATGGTAAGATAAGAAAAAAGAAAGTACAGAATGCTCGCCAGGTCTTCAATCAACGGTCTACAGCTGTTTTGCGACTTGCAAGTTCATTAGGTTTGTTATATTACTGTATGTAAATTGTGTTCTGGCTAAATACGTTTACATACAGATACTGGTAACCGCTTAAGTACTGGTTCACCAATTCTTTGACGAGCTCTTTGATTCTGTCAACGGAAGTCATAAGAAGCATGTGTATGGGAAAGAATTAAGATACCGTATATCCAACCAGGGCCTACATTTATCTTTTTGGTATGACACTGCGTTGAATACGTGACCGTGAACCAGAGAAGCAAAACAATTTTTGATTACCTCTTAGGGCCACACTTAAATCAAGACCCATGCTAAATTTTTATTGGGCAAATTCGAAGCCATGGTGTTAGGTTTATAAATCCTACTGTGCTATCATGTATATCTATCTAGTCTTAAGTTATGGCTTATTAATAATGTTTAATATGCACAAGTCAGCATTAAATTGCGCCAATGATAACTGTACGTTATTACTTTCTAACATTAAGCAGTTTATTACAACATCTGAAGATCGTCCTTCTAGTGCAGCATTTGAAGACTCGTATGTACCGCAAGATGATACAAATGTAACTTCATCCATCGATAACTTGCCAAAGCAATTGGGTCCTTTGTCTAACAGTTACGTAACTGGTTTTGTTTTAAAGAAAATTAAAAAGGTGATCGGATCATGTGTTCAATGTAATGATTATTTATGTTCAAACCAAAATCATCCTTTAAATTTATTAAATGTGTCCAAGGAACATGGAGGAGGGTATGACAAAATGTAGTACAGTTTTATATCAATGTGCCAGATCATTACTGGTGTGTTAAAGGATCGTGCATTCGCCATAAACCTTTTAAAAACTATAAACAAGGACCTTTAGGCTACTCAGAACTCATTAATCTTTCATAACTTTCACTTTCACCAGATAAGTAACGAAGCGTTACTCGCTAATGTTATAAAGAATAGAAATTTTCTTTAGTTCGCCCTACTCGACCGCTGATGATGATAGCGTAGCTATTGAAACGCGTTCGGTGTTTTTTTAAATTTTGTGAGGTACGTGGTTGTATTTTGTTTGTTGTGAACGAGACAACGAGGTCAAATGTAGATTTAAATTTTTTTTAGTTGTTCCGAAGATCGTACGCACGAAATTACATCAATTATTCAGATCACTATTAGAATTTTAGTACATGCTTGGTGTGAAGATGTAAATAAAGAGACAATCGTAGTTATACCTAAAGGCAATTATAAATTTAAAATTGATGCTACGAGTAAGTGTAGAAAAAAATAGACAATTTAGGGGTTAACGACTGTTAATTGTATTTATAATCAATTGTGTTTTAAGTCAATTAAACCTTTGTATTTATTTATTTAGTATGATTGTACTTAATGTAACTACTCACCATTAAACAATAGATGCAGCATTAATAATGCCCATTGCACTGTCGTTCGTTAATTTTAAATGAGAATTACTTAGACGGTATGCAGACGTCTTTATAATCCCATTTAAAAATAACAAACGAACGATGGTGCAAAGGGTACCATAAAATTTGTAACAGAATTGTACAGATTTTAAAAGTGGCGCGTAATACTTTACTTGCGCTGTCAAAACGTAAGAGGGTGCTCTACTAATTAATATAAGGCGGTAAACAAAGGAACATAGGAAATGAAGGAAGACATAGTAATGCGCTGCCGATGACAAATTGCGCATGCGTTATCTACATAAATAGGTATTTTTATAAATGGTTTAAATACATAGATATCTTACTTAATATCTAGATAAACAATCCTTGAAACCATACATGATCCGAATTGAAACTGCGCATGGGGGTATTAGGAATTGCACACTAGTGAATACTGTAATGTGTAAACATAAGCCGCTGTGTGTGCAAGAAGGAAAATAGTTGTAATTATATAATTATTTGTGACCTTAAAAAATTGTAGATTTTCTTTTAATTTTTTGCTGTCATTTTGACAAAAAGGCACTATGCAGCTTCTCATATTTCACTTCTACTAATAGTAAACTCGAAAAGCGCGAAAAACCGAGGTTAGAGAAACGCTTTTTTACAATTACAATTGATATCAAAAATTTTAATGATACGACTGCGCATGTCCGACTTGTAAATTTTCGACCTTATTGAAATGTTCAAATTTGTCTCGTATTTTAAACGCGCAGCTCATATGCTCTGGTTATTAAGTAAGATATTTATGTTTAAATATCACTTTCAATGTCAAACCGTTAGAGCACTGGTGGTGTAGTGGTAGGAGTTGTTTTCCAAGCTTTTGGTACGGGTTTGATTCCCGGGTCGTACACTTTTTTTACTCATAGGTTACAGTAGTTTTGTTTATCTGATCTACTTTTGTTAGGTTATTGCAGTTTTTTTTATCTAATCTAATTATGTTAGGTTATAGTAGTTTTGCTTTTCTTACCTAAAAAGATGACGTCACACATTGCTCGCCATACCGTCCTCATCCTATGTCCTTTGTTTACCGTCTCCTCTAATTAATGAATTCAATGAACGGACGATACTTATGTGAAGTGTTTTTAATAATTTGTGGTCGCTGTCGTGATGTTTGCTGGTCTAAATGGAAATCTACTTACACCGGTTGTTAAATATCTTATCTTCATTACGAATGTAACTATAGTAATTACATTTTTTAGGCTTATGAATTGTATCAACAAATGAGCACCAAAATATTATGTATAAGGTTTGTCAAATAGCAATTAAAATTAATCTTAATTTAGTACATTAAGCGGTATATAATAAACTTTAGACGTATTCTCACTTAAAATTTCAATAATAGAAATACTTACTTCTTAAGGCCCTTCTAGACAGCTTGGCGAAATATGAATCGATCGCAGCGCTCCCTAGTGTAGCGGAGTGAAAGTTTTACCTGAATCCTTATCTGCCACAGGCAAGATGAGGGATTAAATTAATATTCCGAATAATTTGTACAAATCTCGTTCATATTTTTTCACTAATTTACAAAAGACATGAACACTAAAGTAACTTGCAATAAAATTGAATTTTTTAAATTTTTTATAAAAATTTTTAAAACTTATGTCACTTTTATTTTATAATATAGGTATCTCAACTCCATCCGATTCTTTAATTACTCGTAATCAACATTCAAATAAATTGTATAACAACAAATTCCTATTATTTTCTAATCAGTTTATTACCCAATGTTAAATTTAAAGAGATATAGGTCATATAATTAGGTGTAGAAAATGGCTAAATAACTTTCCCTTTAATTAACCCTAAGTATATCGCATAGTTACATACTGATTATTGTTATTCCTCAAATATTCTAATAAAATGTAGACAATTACGGGATTGGTATCAGTGTACTAGCATTTTGCAAACGATACTCATCGATCAAACACCAGTTGTGAATTTTTGATTGTGTCTAAAAATGCCTAAAGCAAGAAAAAGTGTGAACGTTCCAAGAAGAAGTAGAAATAGAATAATTAATTGTTTTATTTTAATTTTTACTGCTACGAATACATTATAATTAATAAGGTGCATACATAAAGTCATACCATTCGTTATTTTAATTTAAACAATATATTTAGAATTTACATCAGTTCTACATACATAGCAATTTGCATCGATTGGGGCTTGAACCTTGTCGCAGTTGGTAACGTATCTGATAAAGTACAGGTCGTAGGTTCGAATCCTCTCGAGAAACTTTTTAGTATTTAATAAATAATTATTTTATTATTACCTTGAACATTCGTTCATAACAAAACTTATAATAATAGTTTGTAGGGTTCAAAGTTAATCCGATTACGTTTGTTTCAATAGAAATAGGTACGCAAGTAATCTGATGATATTGTGATCCCTGGTCATTTAATGAGCAGACCATGCTATATTTCTAATGAATTTCTACCTTGTTGATATCAGAACATTTATCGATAGTTGACTTAAGATAGTTAAATTTAATCTGACATTAACTTTTCACATTTAATACCTAACTACTAAGTTAGGAACACATAGGATGGCAATGTTGGGCACTGAATCGGAAAGGTTATGTTTGAATGAAGGTAAGCAATTCCAAAGGCCCTTGGTCCTTCAAGTCAAGGCCGAAGATTTGCGGCAAATTTTAAAGTTTCTCTTATAAAATTCATCCTTGTCAACGTCATCATCAGGAGCGTTGCAAAGATCAATGTCGATTAGATCGTCTAACAGTTGCCTTGGAGAAAGAAAGCCAAATTTGTCAGCAACCTCATGAAGTTGTTCAAATCTTGTTGAAATCTCCTGGTTCACCCTATCCATGGAACTGCATATTTCCAACCGAAGTTCATTTCTGTAGCTTAACCCAGCACCGGTGGCTTCTTTTTACGACGTATTCGACGCTGTGGTTCCGTAGCGATTCCAAGTTCAGAACACACAGACTGCGCATAGCTCAAACTAGCATCGGCTACGTTTTCTCTCGAAGTCGTGAGGAATTCACTTAACGCTTTCATTTTTGCTGCACAATCCCGAACGCTCAAGCCCTTCTTCTGCATATATGCCTGTGCGTCGTTTATTTCTGTTAAAACTGGAGCCCAGAAGCCTAGATACGTCAAGAACGTGAATGACTGCATCGCCGCGAGCAAGCTGCCAGCCGCGGATCTCGTTTCCGAATTTTCGGTTCTCTCAGTTAAAAGTTCAAGGGTTTCCAAAATCTTAAGAAAGTGGCTTTTAACCATTTTGACCGCTTCGCCTCTCGCGCTCCAGCGTGTTTCGGCTAATCGTTTGAGACTCGTTCCAGTGGTTTTGATCAGCACGTCCCAGCGGTGAGTGGAATTGGAGAAGAAGGTGTGGAGACGATCAAGCGTCCCGAATAAGGTCACAGAGTTTGCTTCTTCTTGAGCCGCATGGATCCCAGCTAGGTTTAAACTATGGTTCGAACAGGCAACATACTGGGATTTTGGATTTATATCGCAAATTCGTTTCTGAACTCCCGAGTGTTCCCCTTTCATCACAGCAGCGTTATCATATCCTTGACCTCGGCAGTCCATGATGTCGAGGTCGTCCGCCTCTAGCTTATTCAAAATCATTCTTGCAATCTCGGCGGCATTCTTCTTCTCGGTGTCAATAAAGTCGATAAGACTCTTCAACAGACACACGGTGGCCTTCCATCACAACATAACGAAGCACTTGCGAAGTTTGATCCATGTGAGACACATCGGGTGTGCTATCAAATATTATAGCAAAATATTTGGCTTCTTTTACCCGCTGGATAATACGACGTCGAACTTGTTCACCCAATAAATTTATAAACTCGTTTTGAACTTTCGGGGACAAGTAAGATGGTTGTGCAGCACCTCCAAGTTGGATCCGAAGAGTGTGTTCTTTGAGAACGGGATCATACTTCGACAAAAGCTTTACAAGCTCAAGGAAATTGCCTTTATTCTGTGTCGATTCGAAGGGGTCACCTTCCCGATGGCCTCTTAGAGCCAAGTTTTGTTTTGTTTGCCGATGTTGTACGATGCCGAAGTTCAAGCTCCTTCCATTTCAACAGCGATTGTTGATGTGATGGACTGGACTCGTGGTCTATTACTCGGGGCGATAGTTTCCTCCAGTTTTTGAAACCTTCTTCTGAAACAAAGGCAGGTTCAGACTGGGTCAGGGTCGGGAACAAGCGACAACAGAAACAGAACAAGGACTTTCTTGTTGGAGAATAACACATCCATGTACGGCGTACTTTTTCGCCGTTTGGCATTTTCTTAAAGAACCGCGCTTTGGTCAGCTTCCTCTTTTCTCCAAGTGAAGTTGTAACCTCCTCGAACGGATGGTTTATGTTCTGGAGTTGATCCGAACCAGTCACAATTAGGTGCAACCTAACGTTGTCCGAAATAACCGCTGGCCACTGCCCGATATCGATCAAATCCAAAGCGCCTTCTTCTAAATTAACCTTGTTAGTCGAACTGGATTCTGCCTCTGCGGAGATCTGAGGCTTTTCAGTTTCAACTATGGTTGTAGTTTCCGTGGTTCCTTGGGTAATTTCAACTTCAGTGTCACCTTGATCTTGAACTGCCATTACAACTTCATCATCAGTTCCTGAAACCTCGACAAGGTTTTGACCGGCACTGCTGTTGGTCGACATCGAACCCAGGAATTTCAATAGTGCTCCTTCTTGCTATTTCGCTGCCTCATCCTTCGCTTTTTTCTTCGCCCTGTTCTCAGCACCACTTGGTTGTTGTCGTTTCATCTACAAAAATAGTGGTTTTAGTAAATCTAATGAATCTTTGGATATTTGAAAGACTGAAAGTTGTGAATTCTTCACGATAACTGTCTAGAATAATATTGATGGAACGGTTCAAAATTTAATTGTTTGATTATCGTCTAAAAATTTGCGAGATTTTTTAACGTTGTTAAAAACATTTTGAATAAGTTTAAATGGTTTTTTGAAAAAAATAAAAATCTAAAATTACCCTAAAAGTATTGAAATTAATTCTAATATGAAAATTACAAAAAACAGAGAAGTAATTAAAAACTAAAAAGTACAAATAGAATAATAATTCTTTAAAGAGTTTTTTTTCTAATATCCAGAATGCACTTGTACATACACAGCACCTTTTACACTTTTTCACTATTTTGCATCATATAATACGATGTTATGATGCGTTGAAACAATCTAATTGCAATGGCGTACAGTTGCACTTTACAACAACCTGTATTTCTATTGCAGCAGGATGATTCACAAACCCGAAAGTCCTTGTGTCGGCATAACTAAGTACAAAGATTGTTTACCTAGAAAGGGACGAGGAAACATTCAATCTGCAATAAACTCTTTTAAATTATATATGACCAGTAATAAATTTTAATCTTTTGCACATTGAATGAAAAAATTCTTTAAAGGCGATGAACCCTAAAGGGTGTTTCTTATAAAGTTATAAGTTACCTTTGTGGATGTAACTCCTGCCTCTTACTAAAGTATTATACTTTGCTCTTACTAATATTATAAGTAATATTATATAAGTATTTATTCGCTGTTGTTGAAAGACACGTTGATACGTTACACATAATTGAATGCATTGTAAGGTTGATGAGCTATACCCTTGGATCGGCATAATTGGGTAGGTACAAATACTATTTACCTAGAAGCGGGCTAGGAAATGCTTAATCTCTTCAATGCTCCTTAAATTACATATTATTATCCTTTATTTAAGATCTTGTGTGATTTTTTTTGCTTTACCTTCAGGAAAAAATATCTATACCACATTTTGATGCCCCACAAGCCTTGATGTCCCGTGCGACCGCCCCCCCAGCACCAACCTCGGTACGCCACTGAGGTGCATACATAAAGTACATACCATTTCGTTATTTTAATTTAAATAATAGTTTGTAGAATTCAAAGTTAATCCGATTACGTTTGTTTCAATAGAAATAGGTACTTGCTAAGGAATATCTGAAAATATTTGTGACCCCTGGTCACTTAATGAGCAGACCATGCTATATTTCTCCCTTGTTGACATCAGAACATTTATCGATTTTATAATGCTTTAAATAGTAAATTATAAACCTACAATTCAAAATTTTAACAGTTCGTATTTCGAAAAACCTACGTCTGAATATATGGCTTTTGTTATAAACATATTCCAATTTAATCACTACTGGGAAAAAAATTCAATAAAAAATTATAGAAATTAAAAAAAAAACCTATATTCAAACATTTAGAAAGGTTTCATGACTATTTTGACGTTACGCGTTTCTCTAAAGTTTCAGATAACTTTATAATAATATAAAAGGTTTTAAACGTTTTTAACATTGCTCTTATGGGGTTTGATGTGTTGCCTAACTATCTATCGAGACCCCCCCTTAAGTTTATCTTATTATATTGCTTGTTTAATGATTATTACTATTTTCTTTTATCTGGGTTTATATTAAGGGTTAACTGGTGTAATGCGCCTCACATTTAGGCACCATTTTGTAATAGTTTTCTTTGTTCGTCCTTCTGTTGGGGGCTATTTTGTGATGGTTCGCACGTTGGGGATTGTTTTGTGACGGGCGTATTACCTTGCTTACATACACCTGGCTACAAAAAATAATATTTGGGTTCTTTCTCAATCCTTTCTAATTTCGAAATTATTGAGTAAAATTTTATATTGATTTTGTGAAAATGTGAAATGATTGGTAACTTGATAATCACAATATAAATAGAAACATATCTCGTTAAATCAACAATCACAAAGCTTAATCTAAAGTTCTCTATGACAACAATAAGCTTTTAATGTGTACACAATGTTACACTAAACTTTAGCATCATTAAAATCGAAATCATGATCAATTTGTAGAGAATTTTCTACTAAAGCACAAGATATTTGTTGTAGTTTACAATCAGTTTATATGAATTTGTCCTTACCTGTTTGTCCTATATAATGAGATTGGCAATTTAAACAGTTAATTTCATAAACTCTATTAGATTTTTTTAAAGGAAGGGTTTTATGTTTCAATTTAGAAAATATGTTACCTAAAGTATTAATTAGTTTTTTTGGAAATTTTATATTCATTGTTTAATTAATTTTTAAATATATTAAAATGTTTTAAAGTTAAGTAGTTAATAAGAGGAAAACTGTGTAATTAATAATAGCTAATTATGATAGAATTTGTGATTCAAATAGAAAATTTTATTGCGTAGGAATTTCCAAGACTATCAAATTCTTATTAATAAATTGTGGATGACGTAAGTTTATAAATATAATTTTTAAGGGCAGTATTAAATTATGTATCAACTTAATTTCTCTGTTCCAGCATGTCCAACCTGATGTCCACTATCCTTTGTTGATCCCGCTTCCAAACAAATTTAAGGCTTCTTCTGTAACAATGGCACAAAATTTTAATGCAATAAGCAATCAATGTCACTCATTTTACGTCAAATTAATTAGTAATGTTATTCTATAATAAGTTGATATTAAGGGGGTTAAGGAGAGCTCGGCAATTCATATTGCTAAAATTGCCATTTTGGACGTAGTCATCTAATAAAAAAAAACACTATGCGTAGGACAACTTATATGTAGTATAGTGATCAATTAAATTAAAAACCTGGTTTCAAATTAAATATACAACCTTGCTTGAAAGTTCCGTAAAAGTAGTAACTCTCCCTAGGAACTTTCGAGCAAGATTGTAACAAATATTGAATTTGAAACCACGTTTACATTGATTGATCACTATATTACATAGAATTTGTCCAACACATAGTTTTTTTTCTTTATTAGCTGATTATGTCCAAAATGGCCATTTTAGCAATATGAATTGCAGAGCTCTTCTTAGCCGTCTTAAGTAGGTTGTAATTACAGAATAAATGTAATAAGTAATTATAGTTAAATCATTGTATTGTAGGTAACTAATAAAGCATTATGTTCAATTATGCATTTACATATATGATTAACTTTCAAAAGAAAAATTACTACCTAAAATTAAATTATATCTAAAGAACTTTACGTTTTTTTCTAAAGTTAATGATTTTTAAGGTATTCACAAAAAGGATCATATAAAGTAGCTTTATAACACTTTTAGTTTGGCACACAAACTAAAAACTGATTTAATATGTAATTATATTCAGCTTGAAAAATTGAATTTGATCATATTATCATGTTGGAAGAAGTAGGCATAAAAGTAATTTGTGAGATTACGTTTGTTTACTTTTCTATTATACCAATAATTGCAACTTATAGACACATTAACATGTTGAATTTAATAATATTTTGAGTTCATTGACAATTGTGAAACATTTATTTGCGTTTATAAATACTTAGCACCATTAAATGTAACATTGTAATTTTATGACTCACTCTTAATTCATACTAAAAACAATCCATAGAACGGTACTATCTACAATCAACATTTCAGCAGTGAAGAGAATGGAACTAGGTAACATTAAAATCAGTCTTGAACAGAATGCTTTGATATAGTAAAGTTGACCTTATGTAATTAATTTAATGCAGGTCATTAAAACCATATCAAGTTTGAATTACATTGTATTGATTTGGAAATTTTACAATACAATCAGATTAATGAGTTTGTAATAATTTGGTAATTGTATGCTTATGTTGAATACTGTATAATTAATAAGTTGACTACACATTAATTTAAATAATAATCCAAATAGTTGATATTCCCTTACAAATAATTGGTTTTTGAATTTATATTTGATAGCAGAGGTCATAAATGTGGCTGTTATACAAATAGATTGCATATTGACCAGTACAGAATAATTTTACTTGAAAACATATATCTACTAAATACCAGTTGAAGCTTTAGAAATGATCCTTAAAAGATTATTGTTAAAGCTTAAAGGCTATTTTGGGTAGCACTTTGATTTATGTTCTATAAGGTCGAAAATGTTAAAGACTTATAAATAATTATTTTATTATTCCACCATACAAAGGACAATACATTTGCATTGGAAATTACTAACAATTTCTGGTGTGTTATCTCAATACAACTTACTTATATTCGTTCTGGTAAATTATAATCACAAATAATTTTTCAAAACTTATCTAGCCACCTTACTTAATCATGCTACAATTATGATCAATAAAAAGATTTTAAGATAATCCAATCAAATTATTGCCAGTTTATGTAACCGTATTACATTTGAGATAGGTGAATCACAAAACATATATATTTGTAGAAATTATCAAATGTGTACAAATGACAATTGTCTATATTTGGATTATCTCATATCTCTATAATCAATGAAAAATGAGCCACAATGAAATTTATTGTTCTTTAAACAGAAAATGTGATATTTTGTTTATAATAAAGATGAATTTAAAATAATAATGTTTGTAACAATAGATTGGCACTGTAATACTATTTTTAACTATCATTATAAATATACTATCTGCACATAAGTTAATAATACAATACAATTAATAATTTATATATTTACAATCGCAAATCCAAAGACTAAGAGAATGACAATAGGACATAATGCACCTATCTCATCGTAATCTACAGCAGCAATATCATATTTAGCGATGTTTGGGAGAATTTAAGAGTTGTTTTAAACTAAATGACGATACAGCAACACCGACACCAGCTAATAGGACTGCTGTGGGAAATACTAATTTATCCGAATGACGTGTTGTGGCAGGGACATTCTGTTAAAATGTTCAAATAAATATCGTATTTATACACAATCTAAAAATACTAAAGTAAAATTAGAAATTTGGTGACTTACCTGTGCAATTGTGAGCCGTAAAGCAAGATATCCAGCTTGAGACAGTTTCATTCTTCGTTAAAATTGAAACTATAACAAAATTAGTACTTTTAGTTTAAAACTAAGTATATAATTGAGAATATTTTTAATGAACTACAATATCCTTCGTATATTTTAATAAGACTGAACCTTGATAAAGAGGTCGTGGTTAATATGAAGTTCGCAGCACACGAGCTTTATATAACCTAATCCGATTCACGTGTATTTATGACGCTAAGTGCGTACATTTCTAAAAGTTCGTTTATGTTTCTTCTTAGAATATTAAAAGGTTGTAATTATTAATTAGATTTTAAAAATTGAACGGTACCTGTCACCTGTAGTAAAGCAACTATTAGAAAGGATATGTAAATTTTCAACTTGGTTGAATATTCGGTTTAGGGTCCAACTCCGTTCTACATGGCGCCAAATTTAAAAATGCATCGCAAATCGTGATAAATATTCTAATTTTATTTCCCTGATGCAGAAGTACGTGCTTGGGTTAATTTGTTTAAATGTCAAGTTGACAGTTACAACTCGTATTAATACAAAAATGTTATTTGATTAAAAAGATTAAACCTGTTGCAGAATGAAGACTAAATGAGTATTGTTATTTATGGGTGTCTTGCGCTTTTTAAAGCTTTTGGTCAGTTTAGAGCAATATTAATAGCGTGTTCTAGCACTCCTTTATAATTTTTTGTATTTTTTTATTTTGTTAAAAAGTATGCAAAGTTGACTGTTGGACAGGGAAACTGTGCATAACCTGTTGTGTTTGATCGAAAAACTGCGTCTACGCAAAGTTAAACCAAAGATATTAAAATACTTATCGTTTTTTTTTTGGGTTTTAATAGTGTATTTGTATATTAATGTAATACAATCTAAACGTTTCGATAACACTTACGGTTATCTTCGTCAGTAGTAATCTATATTAAAAGTGTTAAAGACGTTGAAACAATTTTGTGAAATTTGAAAATTAAAACATAAACATAAGCCTGCTATTAATATATCAGTTTAATAAAAGTGTAAATCCAACTATCGTTAGCCTTCGGCCGTTAGAGGGTGTTCGGATTTGTCATGTTCAAGACAGTTTAACAATATTTCATTTTTTAATGATCTAGTTAGTATTTATTAAAATTATATTCCATAGTTGGCTTTATATGTTTATCAAACTGTTATATTAATAGCAGGCTTATGTTTATGTTTTAATTTTCAAAGTTCAGAAAATTGTTTCAACATCTTTAACAATTCTAATAGATATTACTACTGACGAAGATAGCTGTAAGTGTTATCGAAACGTTTAGATTGTATTACATTAATATACAAAAAAAAAGATAAGTATTCTAATATGTGTAATAATGGTGGACGTTTACATTTTCATATTAAACCAAAGAGTATATAATACTCTTTGGTTAAAGGCATCAATGTAAAATGACGTGAATAAGGAGAATAATAGGTTTTTTTAGAAAATGTATTTAGGAATATTTTGTATTTAAAAATAGCTGGTGTGGAACATCGCAGACCTTCCAACCTACAGCATGGAAATTAAAAGAAATGAAATAATTTTAATATTTTTTTTAGAATAAATGTGCATACCCTTTCCTCATACGTTCATAAGAAAAATAGGCAACATTGTAAAAACAAAAACAATCTATGTCAGTTAGACGTTAAAAACTTCATGACATATTGACATGAAATCCTTCATGGCAGATAGAGGTTAATAGATAGATAAATGCTAACTTAAAAAAAATTCCAAAGCAGCCCGCTTCTTAGGCCAGTCATATAGTACAACAAAGTCACAAACTAACAGCTAGTTCTTATTTTTTAATATGTTATTAGGACCACTACCAGTAGTGTATATCCAAGTTTTCAGCTTCGAAAGACCTGTGCTAACTTCGTAACACTCGAAAAATCGCTTAATTTTCGGTTTTTCCCGTAAACTATACGTTTTAATAAAACGTGTTATTTACGTCTTTAAAGTAGATTACATTAGCTAAAATTTGATACTAGAACCAACTCTGTAGGTACAATAGTTACCAAGATACAGCCCTCCAAAAATGGTTAATTTTTTCTAAAAAAGTGAAATGTTAAGAGTTGGTCAACTTTCGACTCCGGAATCGGGGAAATACTCATTGTACAGGTAAAGTCATAGGGGGAGATGCATCGAATATAATTAGTTTTAATTTCAGCACAAAACGAAGTCTGTAGTCTCGATGGTTTCCCCACAATGCTAATAAATCAAAAAAATGGAAACCTGTAGTTTGAAAGGAAACCTCTTTCTTGCACCCGCATTATAGAAATTTCGTGTATCATTGTTATTCGAATGAGCCCCTAATCTGCCTTCTTCATTGAGTGGCATGTGGCATCTTTTTCAACCCCCAATCACATCTGAACTTGGTGGTAAGTTCGGTAGGCGTAAAATGTTGCACCATTTTCCGTTGGAGGCCAACGGGCGAGGTCAACCTTAACCGAGGCGGCTGCTTTCACAAAAAAATTATAGCGCAGGCTCTGGAGCGTATGCTCAGTACAGAGCTACTAGGTACTTCGCTCCGGCATCTCAGGTGGCTTGGTGGATTGAAGTAGGTTAGAGGAACACTTCGGCTGTAGTGATGAGTTGAGGACATTTTTGGATGGCGCTCCACAGTTTCTCATACCCGAAAAGGGCAGTGGTGGTGTCGCAATCAGTGAAGGCGTGGAGAAAATCAATACAATAAAACAAACCATGGATACTATACTGAGTAGGAGTTTATTATAGTATCCTAGCTTCACTGTTTCATTAATATGTTTATTCACATCCGCGATTTCATATGACCCTGGTGGTATTATAATTCTATCTTTTCCAAAGGCCAGTTGGTTATTGATTGAAGTAACGTTTTGTATAGTATTAATGGATTCCACATTAAACCCCATTAGATATTCCGACTCATTATCAAGAAAAATCGGTGAGTTAAAGCTGGCTTGCAAGATACAGATTTTACCAGTAAATGTAAATGTGTACGACATTACGACCACGTAGCGACTACTGACAATCGAAACGCGTTGTCATATAAAAATCGTAAGACTAACTGACCGCAATTGTATAAAGTGAATTGTTGAACCTTGGTAGTTATAATCAATTGTGTTCTCTACCATCACTTTGAAAATAGTGGATTAATTCTAAGGGCGGCTGAATATGCCTTATGCTATCAAAATATGTAATATGTCTATTATGCCGTCCAGTGTGTTCCCGTCTTATTTTGGTCATTGAAATTCACGATACCACATTCATTCATATGGATTCGTGAAGGTAGTTTATCTCGCATATATATATATATATATATATATATATATATATATATATATATATATATATATATATATATATCCCTCTAAAATAGAATTTTAATTTCTCAACTAATTCTGATAGCACAACATTGATTAAGGCGTAACGTGGTAGTTTTAGTGGGAGTTTTTTTAATACGGTTGTGAATATAAGCCTAAACCTCGCTTATATGGTTTTATATATAATCCTTTTCCTAAGGCTGCCGCTTCCATTGCTTCAATGTGAAATTTAGTTTCTTCTAACGTTTTTGACGCAGCTTTTGCATCAGTAACCGCTTTTACAACTGCAGCTGCACCTGCACCCAAAGAACCTAAAGCTCCTAATGCTACAAACAGGGAAATTAGAGGTATGAATCCCCCATGTCTTGGTATTGGCAATATTCTAAAAATATCCGGCCTGCAACAACACACGACTTTCCAACCTATAAAGTGCAAAACAAAGAAATACAAAATTTATTTTCTAAACATAATGTGTGTTGTGATCAACGTCAGTTAGACGTTTAAACCTTCATGTCAGATAGAGGTTAACAGGTATAGATGATAACTTAAAAAAAATTCCAAAGCCGCCCGCTTGTATAACATTTCAATAATACAGTTTCAGCATTTTCTAGCTTATTTAATTAATTTTTAGACTTATTTGGTTTTCCATTAAGAAAACTTATAAAGAAAAGTTATAGAACATGAAATTAATTTAAAAAAAACACGTGTACATATTTTTCCATAAAGTTGATCGTTATTGAGTTATTGAAATTCAACTTTAGGAATGTTTTGAGGCCAAATTGTACCTAAAAATTGCATAGAACGTAATTAATCGATATGTTTAAAATGTACATGATTTGTCCCAAAATCTAATCAGCTCCAGGAGAAATTAAATGAAGATTACATACTATTGTATGTATTCTTCAAGTATATACGTATTATGAAAATGTAAAGTTTCACCATTATTACTACTGAAGAACATATAAATATAAATATAAAAATAAACCATTTTAACTCAAAAGATAAGTGATATAATTACACACCTATTGTGGTTCTGAAGTTATTGTGGATAACAACACACATCCACATCTACGCACGTAAGCACGCACGCACACACACACACACACACACACACACACACACACACACACACACACACACAACAACAAACAACATTCACGAACAAACACACGCACACGTAAGCACACACACACACACACGATAAGCACCTCAAAATAGTGCCGCTGGGAAAAGTAATGTGAAACTTATCGTAATGGTATCGGATATATTTCAAGTACGTAAGAACATTTTCGTGCACACATTACGTATACATTTTGTTTTAGGCTTCACAGCCAACTATCTAAGATATCATAACGCTAAGACCTCAAAATTTACAGTCGACGTATTGTGGTAAACACGAAAAATTTGGGTTTGGGGACTTCATCTTTCGGAAAGATCTACAACCACTAATTTGGCAATTTAATTTAAAAATGAATACTTTGTACTGCACAGATTGAATCACCACGTTAAAACAAATTTTGATTTTGATGCGGGTCGAACAACGTTATTTAGAATTTTGAAATCAATGGGTTACAAACACAAACGTGTACATGGACAGAAAATTGTATGTGAAATGAAACACGTTGTTGTAGCCAAAAGTTCGGGTCTAGACGTCAGATTTGTGTATCTAGACGAAACGTAGATTTATAAAAGTTGTTCTGGTATCCATCGTTGGGTGCACAATTCTGACACCAAAAGTAATCCATCCAAAATTAAAAATGAAGGTAAAAGGTATACCATTTTACAAGTGGGTGTAATTTAGGGTTTTTGGAAAACTGCGAGTATCCACTCTATTCGGGGAACGAGGATCCAAATTTTTATAAAACTATGAATTTGCGTGATTAAACAGCTGATTCATGCACTGTCCAAACTACCCGGAAATTTTGTGGTGGTTATGATCTCACCGTATCATTCGGTGCAGTTAGACAAGCCACCCTCATTTCTAGTGAGAAAGACTAGTTGTGGCAGTGGTTGGTTAAGCATGGGCTCGAAATTGAGCGCAAAATTACACAAAAAAATAACGGTGGAACAAAACTCAACCTTTTAGGTTCAGAGGGAAAAATGATGTAGTTAGTAATATTTTGATTAAGCATGGGTATGAAGTTTTATGATTGCCTCCTTACCGTTGTCAATACATCACAATATAACACAAATAAAAGAAAGAGAAAAATCATTAGGTAAATTTTATCATAAAAACAAGTCTTCACATTGGGATCACTCATTAAAGTTGCGCTCTGAATTTCCTGCATATTTTTCCCCTATTTTTTTTTATTTTGATGTGTATGTAACAGTCTAGAAAAGAACGACGCAGCAAATTTCATCACGAAAGCAAATCTTCACTTTGGGGTTACTTATGAAAAAGCGATGTAGATTTCTTGGATAGGTTATTAAATGGATACGTATTGATGCTCTGGTTAACTATTGAATTTGCGACCGAAGAACTAAGTTTATATATACACATACCTCTACATCATGTTTAATAGCTGTTACACGATCAAACCGCACTAGGCGTCGTGCAGACCTGCGGGTTGCCAAGCAACCTGCAGTGGAAATGGGCAGGTTCGACATAAGACGTAAAATGATTGAGTTTTAGTCAGACTTACCATGAATCAACAAATAACATTCAATCCAGGAAAAACTGTCTCTAGGCGCCACCACAATCTTAATTTTTTCTAAAATAAATGGTCCTCGACAAGGTGTTAAGTTAATCCTATCTGACTGTCGAAGATAAAATTGTAGCCTACTCAGTAAAACCATACACAACTCAAGTTCAGCACACTTTCACTTTAACAGAGTACGTTAGATTTCGTCCCAGGAAACTTAATGCACGTCGATTCAATTTTGAAAATCTTCAATTTCAATTACCCTTAATAATAAATGTAGTTAAAGCTTAATAAAATATTGGAGCATACGGGTCGTTGCACCCTATATATTAATAAAATCAAAGTAATGAAACGTTATCTGGATGCTTTCTGATTTACCCTTGTATACACTAAGATTAATACTTATAACCGTCATAGAAATTCATAAATAAATAAATATTACCCAATTTAGAAAAATAATACTTTGGTCTATTAATTTTTAACCGCACAAAGATTAATTCGTATTTAACGAAATATAAAGACCTAACGATCAGTGCGTCGTTCATAAATCATTTATTTTTTATTGAATTCTGTTTAAAATGAGAAAAACAATGAACTCTTGTAATATTGGTCCTCTTTTAAATCACAATTTAAACAAATGAAAAAAAAATAAGTTAAGAATATTTACAAATATTGCTTCCGAGAAGCATCACATATAATAAAAAACTAATCTTTATAGATTAAAACCCCTAAACCTTATAATCTAAACATATAATAACGGTATTGTAGATTGATTATCCTTAATCCTTGGAAAGAAACTTACAATGTAAACAATGATATTTCTAAAGATAATCAAACTTCTGCCATTCAAAAAAATCTAAAATTATTCTTATATAAATAAATTCCGTAGTCCTTTTTCCGGTATAATGTGTCCACTGGGTTGATTTGTTGTAATTCATCTTTAATATGTATCCACACTGGTCATTGATAGGCGGCCATCAACGGGGCACTATTCACTATCTTAAATGTCCGTATTCCATCGCGTAAAACAAAATGGGGCAATTTGATTTATGTGCCCTTCCGAAAAACAAGAGTTTGTCACAGAATATATTTACTTACACTTCAACATTAAAATTCTCAAATGTTTCTACACAGTCGATTTAGTACTGTTGACTATCGCAAATATACTTAAATCAATAACATTAATACTGTTTAATTTAATAAACACACCTTTATTTTGTTACATAAAGAACCACTTTATGTCCCTTTTCAGATCCTGTTTTTTAACTTCGATGTTTGCTGTTTATTATAAATCTAATTCAACCCTTCTAAAATTAAAAAAAAAAACCGCTAGTATTTTTTCAATTCACAAGCTAATCGTTTTATTTGTAAATGTTTAAATACTTTATCCCCAAAATGGGTGTTTGTAGTAAACTAATATGCACTGCGACACTAATTATTTACAAATAGAGATCAGCACCCCTTAAGTATAGCTCTTTGCCTGGCACTCTCGCCGTTACATATGTGGTCATCCATTTTGCCCAACGTCAACATATTTTTCCCGCTTAATACACAATTAGCCTATCCCAAAGAATCTTTCTACTGCACGTCTTTACCGAGTGGACAGTCTGAAATTGAACTAACGCAGCGAGTGCGAGGAAATCACAGCAATTTATTTACAAACATCGTAACAAATCTTCGCAAAGACCCTAATTCACATTCAAATTCACTCCATATACTGTCCAACTTTTTATGAAGTATTCCATATGTGCGAGCCTCCCTTCTGCACAATTTAGCAAATTCTAACACCATTTGTCCTTGAACATACATCAATTTTTCTATTACGCAATGTTACGACGTTTATACAAGCAAAAATATACATACGTATACTTTTTGTACACTTTAATACTATCAACAATATCAACATACCATAAATTCACTCATTCACACATTTATAAGATTTCTAACTCCGCATACATACAGTGGTCAATTCCGGTAGCATTTAACCGTTATTGTCGCAATAGGGGTGTTACCAAAACATTATTTCTCAATCAAATTTAATACTTTCAACTTAAATCTTTATATAACATTTAAATACTCTTTTACATGATACACAAAGCTTTACTAAAATTCAAGTGGCGTAGCATTTACACTAATTTACATTCTGCACACACAAAAAAAATTTCTCGTGCAAACTGACGTTCATTTACCATCCAATACACGTTCTATGCACAGCACAGAACTGCTTATACCCAGTGCGTCAAAATAATTTCACATAACCCAGAAACAGAAATTTTATCACGAAAGCAAGTCTTTACATTGGATTACTTATGAAATTGGGCTCTGGATTTCCTGCATATTTCTCCTCTATTTTTTATTTTGGAAGAGTGAAAGAAGGAGAAGGCATTCTTATTGGTTTTTACGTAGATTATTTCATTTCATTGTGTAAGATAAGACAGGATGTTGTCATTTACGACCAACGTAAAAAATGTACAATTTTCGTTTAATATAGATAATAGACGTTCAAGGTCTGAAGTCTAAAATTTACTTTTTTTCTAGTTAGGTCACTCGAGATTTAACGATTTTTGGGCAAACAAAGTCTAAATAACGTGAAAAACTATGTTACAACGCTGCATTAGTTTCATTTTTTTATATAACCTACAATTTTCAATAGTCAAGCTGCGGTAGTAACTTTTGGTTTTTTTGACAATGCTACCAAACTCTCCCCAGATTTCCATGGCCTGCTCTAATGCAAAATAAAATCATTCTCAAAGTAGGTAACGAATGTGTATATCACCAACACGAATTTCTATCGTCCCGGGGCGGGCGCAATTGTGCTTTCTTACGCCACTGGAGCATTTAAGTTGCAGTACCTAACGTCAGTACTATTACTGTTTTAGCCACACTATATAAGCGTTTTAAAACACGAAATAAACAGAAATGATTAAAACAAGAAGCGTTTAATTAAGCTGTTTAAATATCTTACGTTGGCTCACGTACCTACATATCCTTTCCAATTTTTTATGACATTAAATTGATTTTAGTTTAATATCTCCATAACTTAGTGGTTCACTAACAGTGTTACACAAAAAATGCTATTCAAACGTAAATTTGATTATAAATCTAATCTACTTTATTTGCTGTCGTCATTCGTAGAACACATAAAAACATTCTTGGAATAAACTTTTATTTTCTTTGATAATATACTAGAATTTCTTACTATAAATAGATTGTTTTCATTATCAAATTTGTCCGCTATTTTAGTAATTAATTGTTGTAAACAAATACATTATCAAATTTAAATTCGAAGAGTTTGTTTCTTTAAATATAATTATAGAAATAAGTTGTGTTAATATTTAGTTATTATGCTTGGTAATCAATGGATTCCAAATAAAAGTAAAAAAAATGGGATAGTATGCCGTCCGCTACTTTCCTGAATGTGTTTGTGTGAATTTCTGGACGATTTTACTTAAGTTAGACCCGCATTTTCGATTATTTCCATCCTCTCTATTTTTTTTAAACAAGATCGTGCAATCCGTTCTTAAGAAACAAATTTCTTGATTATTTACCTTTTTTGAGGCGTGTTTGGCAGGTTTCAGCCCCTTAGGTTTTGGCATTCGAATAATAAAAGTAAGAATTTAGACGGAACCCTTCAGTGAATGTCTTTGTCAAGTTTCACCAACTTAACAGTTTAGGAGTTAGGTACTAAATAGTAAAAGTATGACAGACAGACGGACAGTCAAATAGACTCTAAATAGTATATTATGAAACGAGCTTCATAAGAGACGCTTTTATCGCACGCGTCGAAGTTTAGAAAACGACCCGCTCAGCGGCGAGTTTTGTAAACGACAAGTGCGGTAAAGCGTTTTATGAAATGTGTTTCTTATACTATTTTTTATATTTTGCATGAACATTTGAGAATTATTGCATTTTAATTATCAAATATCAACATTACGAAGTTGTCAATTTTGTTACTTTTACCTTCATGTTGGTAGAACTGATAATTTGAAATTCTCGATTCAAAATTTTTTATTCGTATTTAAGAACTAATGGGTTAGATTATGTTAAGTGTTCACGTTGACACTGAAATTTTGGCAGTGTTACCAATCCGATAACAACGTCACTCGCGTATCGTAATTAAAGCATTATATACATTTTTTTACGATCACAATACTTTCTCAACCTTGTCGACCCTTTGAGGGTCGAAAAAGTAGTAAGGGTTATCAAACAGTGGCATAATTGGATATATCATATTACGTTATACCTAATTGTGTCTTAAATGTTGCAAGTTCTTGATTAGTAAAATATATCATCTCATTAATTTGTGAATATTAATAAGTGGACAATAAAACAAATAAACTAAAATTATGAATTTTAACAGACTAAACGTTATTTTTTCACTTATACTTAATATGGCACAAGTAGTCATTTTTTGTACAAGCGAGCAAAATCACTTTTTACTCTCCGTCTCTAAATTTGAACACGAGAGAGCAGAGCTAGAGAGAGTTTCATTTAGTGTGCGAGTAAATATGCAGTATAGAACAACACAACCTTCTAACCTACAAAGAAGAAAAAATACATTTCTTTAAGATAATTATAAACCTCTTTGACAATACGTTCATATTGAAAATAGGCAACGTCGTAATAATCAATGCAAAACTAGTCATATTTGGCATTTTTCCATAATATACGTTGTAAGGCAAGGTTGACATGAAACTTTGGATGATAGGTACCTTTTCTGGGTATTACAACTTTCATCCCACTGTGACTTGGCTAGTTCTCATTCACTCACAAAACTATTCTACCCTAGAATAAATCGTAAATTAACTAAAATTAACTAGGACAAGTGAATATACTTCTTTGAGTTCGATTAGAAAACACTGCTATTTTCACTAACGAACGAACTAAAAAACTAATTTATATGTAATTACAAACTATAGGACAGAACCTGACTGTTAAATTGGCTGTAACTGCACGTGCGCACAAAGCGCTTTGCACAGAGTAGAGCTAGTTTAACTCTAGCACCAGCGTTGACACATATTATTTTATCTGCGACCTCTAAAATGTTAACCATCAAGTTTATACAAATATTAGTTCTGTCACAAAATCCGTGAGGTTTAAAAATGCATATAGGCCATAAAAGCAAAATTGTCCAAAAATGGTCTGCATTCAAGGAATGAATAATGGCGTTTAAACCTGTATGTCAGATAGAGGTTAATAGACATGTAGACGTTAATATCCTACGTCGTTCTCCCAACCGACAACGTGAAATTAAAAGAAAATAGGCGACATTTTAAAAACGAAAACAATAATCTATTTCAAACAGACGTTTAAAACTTCATATCAGATGATTAATAGATGTATAGAAGCTAACTTGAAACTAGGTGAATGCTAGTACATTGGGATAGGGCCGTTTCGTCCTCACCGTTTCATCCCCACCGTTTTGTTCCCACCGTTTTGCCCTCGCCGTTTCGCCCCGGGCGCCGTTTCGCCCTCGACCGTTTCGTCTGCGATTATACAATATGTATATTTTTGCATTAAGTAGGAATAGGAATAATATAACACAAGGGACGAACAGTTACCAATAAAATTCCACATGTTCGTCATACTTTTCAAATATTTCTAAGGAAAGCTATTACAGTGAGACCTCTTTAATCTGAACCTACCTTTAATATGTCATTACAAAGCGATTAATGACATGGCTACCTCCATTATTACCTACTACTATTTCTTTTGTTAATGTGATTAATGTAATTAGTGTCATATTATGTATAGACATTGTTCGCTATTTAAGACAGTGATGGAAAGATACTTCTATCAATGCGTCTTAAGATAAGATAAGATATTGGGCTGAAATAAGTATCTTTTTGAAGATAAGATACCTACTAAATTAGTAAAAATAGATTATAGTAGGATAGATAATATGGATTATTTGTTCGGCATTCATCATAATTTTGAAATTTAAAACATTTCGTAATGTGTATTAATAAAGATTACCTCCTTTGAAAATCATGGCTTTCAATTTTTTCCAATTATTTTCATGATTTTACAGCGGGGCGAAACGGCCGGGGGTGAAACGATATAGGGGCGAAACATGCCGGGGCGAAACGGCGGGGACTAAATAGTGGGAACTAAACGGCGGGGCGAAACATCATATAACCAGTGCATTACAAGACTTTCTTGCAAAATACTAAAAAATATGGGGCATTTTTATATCTTTGAAACATTCAGCTGTTATAGAAATATTTAATAAAAAGCAAGAACTAACCCTAATAAAACCACAAATCATGGCCGATCTTAACGAAACTTGGCCAAAAGTTGTAAAATGAGCCAATAAGTCGGTTTGTCGATCGTGAAAAAAAAGTCGATTGCATAACCTTCTATACCTACATATGTATATGTAGGTTGAAAGCTAAAAATCTCGCTTATCTTTCAAGATAACTATGGACTGTTTCATGTCATTTTAAAGCAGAATTCGCCCCTTTCGAATAAAGTAAAAATATGTGTATGTTATACCAGCAATACGAGGAATGTTTTCAATTTCCAGAAAAACCGGAAGTAGTCTTTTCATCAGGATAATATCATTTCATTAGCGCAAATGAACAAAGTTTATTGCCAAAATCCCAAGTTAGTAACCAAAATAGTTACAATGCTATAAAAATATCAATATTGGTTGTTCAGAAAATATTAAAAACAGAAAAAATGCTTTGAATAAATCAATTTCGAATAATTACTTAAGTGTTACTTAAATGTAGCCAAATTTATACCATAATTTATTAGGTAAAGATATCTGTTTAAAGAACCGTTATTTAACTATACATATCTATCTCCAATTATTTAAATCTTGAACACTATCGGAAATATTCTACAAAAAAAATGTATATGTGACTGTAACTGCGGCTATATTCAATTTTGAAAGTTTAAAAAAATTGCATTTCATGCGAGTTATTGATGACCTGAATTTCCATCTTCTATGCTAAATTTGAAAATTTGCCCCATAAATAACACACTTATTTTAACGCACTGTATACGTACTGCGGTTAAAAGCCTGTTCGTCCACATAATTGTCTCGTAGGCCTTCATTCCAAATTTCATCAAAATCGTAAGTAGAGTTTCGACTAGCGAGTGACCACAGACTCACACACACACACACACACACACACACACACACACACACACACACACACACACACACACACACACACACACACACACACACACACACACAGACACACACACAGACACACACACAGACACACACACACACACACACACACACACACAAACACATACACAGACAGAAATTTTTAAAAATTTTTGTAATGTATTTCTCGGATTCAGGGAGTCGTAAAACATCAAAATAACGCAACTTATCTTTCGATTTTTTTTCGAACTCAATACTTTCCTGTTTAGCAAGACCACCACACACACGCACACGTAAGCGCACACGCACGCTCACGCACACACGCACACGCACACGTATACACAAACGCACACAGAGACACACTCACACTCACACCCACACTCACACTCACACCCACACTAACACTCACACTCACTCTCTCTCTAACACTCACACTCACACTCACACTCACACTCACACTCTCATTCACACTCACACTCACACTCACACTCACACTCATAATCACACTCACACTCACACACACACACACACACACACACACAACACACAACACACAACACACAACACACAACACACACACACACACACACACACACACACACCACACACACATACACACACACACACACACACACACACACACACACACACACACACACACACACACACACACACACCACACACACACACACACACACACACACACACACACACACACACACACACACACACACACACACACACACACACACACCACACACTCACACTCACATGCACACACAACACACAACACACAACACACAACACACAACACACAACACACACACACACACACACACACACACACACACACACACACACACACACACACACACACACACACACACACACACACACACACACACACACACAGACACACACACACACACACACACACACACACACACACACACACACACACACAGACACACACACACACAGACACACACACACACACACACACACACACACACACACACACACACACACACACTCACACTCACATGCACACTCACACTCACACACTTACACACATACCCACACTCACATTCACACTCACACTCACACTCATCCTCACACTCACACTCACTCACACTCACACTCACAATCATACTCATATTCACACACACACACACACACACACACACACACACACACACACACACACACATACACACACACTCACACTCAAGCTCACACACACACACACTCAAATTCACAGTCACACTCCCACTCGCACACTCGCACGCACGCGCGAGCGCACGCACCTACACCCAAACACTCCCACGCACGCACGCACACACGCACGCACACACGCACGCACACACGCACGCACACAAACACAAACACGAACACGAACACGAACACGAACAAGAACACGAACACGAGCACGAATACGAAAACAAAACGAACACGAAACCGACCACGAACAAGGACACGGATACGAACGAGGATACGGACACAGACACAGGCACAGACACCAACACAGATGCAGACGTAGACGCAGACACAGACACAGACACATACACAGACACGGACACGGACACAAACACGGACACAAACACAAACTCAAACGCAGACGCAGGCGCAGGCATAGACACACACACACCCCATCACACACACATACATACACACTCATACACACACAGACACACACACACACACCAGCACTCGCAATCACACTCACACACACACACACACACACACTCACACTCCCACTCACACTAACACACACATACACACACACTCACACTCAAGCTCACACTCACACTCACACCCATAGTCACACTCCCACTCGCACACCCGCACGCACGCGCGCGCACGCACGCACCCACTCCCACGCACGCATGCACATACGCACGCACGCACACACAAACACGATCACGACCACGAATACGAACACGATCACGATAACGAACACGAACACGAACACCAAAACGAACACGAACACAACCACGAACAAGAACACGGACACGGACTCGAACACGGACACGGACACGGCCACAGACACAGACACCAACACGGACACGGACACAGACACACACTCAGACGCAGACGCAGACGCAGACGCCGACGCAGACGCAGACGCAGACGCAGATGCAGACGCAGGCGCAGGTGCAGACACAGACACAGACACACACACACACACACACACACACACACACACACACACACCATACACACCACATACACACACACACAAACATACACACACACACACACACACACACTATATATATATATATATATATATATATATATATATATAAACACACACACACACACACATTCACACACACACACACTCTCACACTCAAGCTCACACTCACACTCACATTCACACTCACGCACGCAAGAACGCTCGCACACACGCACCCACGCTCCTACGCACGCACGCACAGACGCACGCACAGTCGCACGCACGCACGCGCACACAAACACGAATACAAACACAAACTCGAACACGAGCACAGACACAGACGCAGACCCAGACACAGACACAGACACAGACACAGACACAGCCACAGACAAAGACACAGACACAGACATAGACACAGACACAGACACAGACACAGACGTAGACACCGACACAGACACAGACACAGACACAGACACAGACACAGACACAGACACAGACACAGAGACAGACAGACACGGATACAGCCACAGACACAGACACAGACACATGCACAGGCACAGACACAGACACAGACAGAGACACAGACACAGACACAAACACAGACATAGACACAGACACAGACACAAGCACACAAATACACAAACAGACAAACACACAAGCACACAAACTCACAACCACACCAACACACAGGTACACAAGCACACAAGAACACAAACTCACAAATACACAAACAGGAAACACTCAAATACACAAGCACACAAACACACAAACACACATACATACAAACAGACAAACACACTAACACAAACACACAAACACAAAAACACACACACACACACACACAAACACACAAACACA